>CM055818.1:55318201-55342012 GCA_029582265.1 Zoroaster sp. YZ-2022 | reverse complement strand
AATTTGGGCCCACCAGGCGGTCACCCCTCCTCGACCGGGGCCGACGTTGCATCTTTTTGGGTCGGACGAGAACCTGTATTCAACGGGGGCCAGACGAATATCGGGTTTTTTTTGTTTAAAAATTGATACCGATTTCACCAAAAAAAAGTTCCACCCGGTATTCCCAGGTCTTCCATCCAAGTACGGCCCGACGTTTTTAATTTCGATCGGGCGAGAACCGGGGGTTTTAACGTGTGTGGCCGTAGACAAATTTAAAAATTGTTTTTAAATTTAAACTATTGATACTGCTCTTCAACCAAAATAAAATTTACGGCACCCCTATTTCCCCCGGGGGCTCCCCTCCGGGCAGGGCCCGACGTTTAACTTCGGTGATCGGACGAAACCGGGGATTTAACGTAGTGTGGCCGTAAGAAAATCATACAATTGTTTCATGTTTAAACTACTGTTACCTACTCTTCAAGCAAAATTAGAATTCTTGACATCCATGTTCCCAGGCGGTCTCCATCACGTACTAGCCGGGGCCCGACATTGCTTAACTTCAGTGATCGGTAACTGGAAATCGGGCTATATTCAACGTAGTGTGACCGTGAACGAATATCTGACCATTGTTTTATGTTTAAACTATTGATACCTGCTCTTTCAACCAAAAAAAAAAGTCTACGGCACCCGGTATTCCCAGGCGGTCTCCCCATCCAGAGTACTGACCAGGCCCGACGTTGCTTAATTTCGGTGATCGGACGAGAACCGGTGTATTCAACGTAGTGTGGCCCGTAGACGGAATCATCATGGCAATTGTTTTAATATTTCCAAACTATTGTTGTGCTCTTACATCCAAAATAAAGTCTACGGCACCGGGTATTCCATAGGCGGCTCTCCCATCCAAGTACTGACCGGGCCCGACGTTGCTTAACGGTGATCGGACGAGAACCGGTGTATTCAACGTAGTGTGGAGACGAATATCATGGCAATTGTTTTATGTTTAAACTATTGATACCTGCTCTTCAACCAAAATAAAAGTCTACGGCACCCGGTATTCCCAGGCGGTCTCCCATCCAAGTACTGACCGGGCCCGATGTTGCTTAACTTCGGTGATCGGACGAGAACCGGTGTATTCAACGTAGTGTGGCCGTAGACGAATATCATAGCAATTGTTTTAAGTTTAAACTATTGATACCTGCTTTTCAACCAAAATAAAAGTCTACGGCACCCGGTATTCCCAGGCGGTCTCCCATCCAAGTACTGACCGGGCCCGACGTTGCTTAATTTCGGTGATCGGACGAGAACCGGTATATTCAACGTAGTGTGTGCGTAGACGATATATCAACGAATATCACATGGCAATTGTTTCATGTTTAAACTATTGATACCTTCTCTTCAACCAAAATAACTGTCTACGGCATCCCGTATTCCCAGGCGGTCTCCCATCCAAGTACTGACCGGGCCCGACGTTGTTAAACTTCGGTGATCGGACGAGAACCGGTCTATTCAACGTAGTGTAGCCGTAGACGAATATCATAGCAATTGTTATATGTTTAAACTATTGATACCAGCTCTTCAACCAAAATAAAAGTCTACGGCACCCGGTATTCCCAGGCGGTCTCCCATCCAAGTACTGACGGGGCCCGACGTTGCTTAACTTCAGTGATCGGACGAGAACCGGTGTATTCAACGTAGTGTGGCCGTAGACGAATTATCATGGCCAATTGTTTTAAGTTTAAACTATTGATACCTGCTCTTCAATCCAAAATAAAAGTCTACGGCACCCGGTATTCCCAGTGGTCTCCCATCCAAGTACTTGACCGGGCCCGACGTTTGCTTAACTTCGGTGATCGGACGAGAACCGGTGTATTCAACGTAGTGTGGCCGTAGACGAATATCAGCAATTGTTTTAAGTTTAAACTATTGATACCTGCTCTTCAACCAAAATAAAGTCTACGGCACCCGGTATTCCCAGGCGGTCTCCCATCAAGTACTGACCGGGCCCGACGTTGCTTAACTTCGGTGATCGGACGAGAACCTGTCTATTCAACGTAGTGTGGCCGTAGACGAATATCACAATTGTTTCATGTTTAAACTATTGATACCTGCTCTTCAACCAAAATAAAAGTCTACGGCACCCGGTATTCCCAGGCGGTCTCCCATCCAAGTACTGACCGGGCCCGACGTTGCTTAACTTCGGTGATCGGACGAGAACCGGTCTATTCAACGTAGTGTGGCCGTAGACGAATATCATAGCAATTGTTTCATGTTTAATCTATTGATACCTGCTCTTCAACCAAAATAAAAGTCTACGGCACCCGGTATTCCCAGGCGGTCTCCCATCCAAGTACTGACCGGGCCCGACGTTGCTTAACTTCGGTGATCGGACGAGAACCGGTGTATTCAACGTAGTGTGGCCGTAGACGAAAATCATGGCAATTGTTTCATGTTTAAACTATTGATACCTGTTCTTCTACCCAAAATAAACGTCTACGGCACCCGGTATTCCCCAGGCGGTCTCCCATCCAAGTACTGACCGGGCCCGACGTTGCTTAACTTCGGTGATCGGACGAGAACCGGGTGTATTCAACGTGTGGCCGTAGACGAATATCATAGCAATTGTTTTAAATTTAAACTATTGATACCTGCTCTTCAACCAAATAAAAGTCTACGGCACCCGGTATTCCCAGGCGGTCTCCCATCCAAGTACTGACCGGGCCCGACGTTGCTTAACTTCGGTGATCGGACGAGAACCGGTGTATTCAACGTAGTGTGGCCGTAGATGAATATCATAGCAATTGTTTTATGTTTAAACTATTGATACCTGCTCTTCAACCAAAATAAAAGTCTACGGCATCCGGTATTCCCAGGCGCGTCTCCCATCCAAGTACTGACCGGGCCCGACGTTGCTTAACTGGTGATCGGACGAGAACCGGTGTATTCAACGTAGTATTGCCGGAGACGAATAGCATGGCAATTGTTTCATGTTTAAACTAGTGATACCTGCTCTTCAACCAAAATAAAAGTCTACGGCATCCAGTTTTCCCAGGCGGTCTCCCATCCAAGTACTGACCGGGCCCGACGTTGCTTAACTTCGGTGATCGGACGAGAACCGGTGTATTCAACGTAGTGTGGCCGTAGACGAATATCACGGCCATTGTTTTATGTTTAAACTATTGATACCTGCTCTTCAACCAAAATAAAAGTCTACGGCACCCGGTATTCCCAGGCGGTCTCCATCCAAGTACTGACCGGGCCCGACGTTGCTTAACTTCGGTGATCGGACGAGAACCGGTGTATTCAACGTAGTGTGGCCGTAGACGAATATCATAGCAATTGTTTTAAGTGTAAACTATTGATACCTGCTCTTCAACCAAAATAAAAGTCTACGGCACCCGGTATTCCCAGGCGGTCTCCCATCCAAGTACTGACCGGGCCCGACGTTGCTTAACTTCGGTGATCGGACGAGAACCGGTGTATTCAACGTAGTGTGGCCGTAGACGAATATCATAGCAATTGTTTTAAGTTTAAACTATTGATACCTGCTCTTCACAAAATAAAAGTCTACGGCACCCGGTATTCCCAGGCGGTCTCCCATCCAAGTACTGACCGGGCCCGACGTTGCTTAACTTCGGTGATCGGACGAGAACCGGTGTATTCAACGTAGTGTGGCCGTAGACGAAAATCATGCCAATTGTTTCATTTTAAATATAATTGATACCTGCTCTTCAACCAAAATAAAAGTCTACGGCATCCAGTATTCCCAGGCGGTCTCCCATCCAAGTACTGACCGGGCCCGACGTTGCATAACTTCGGTGATCGGACGAGAACCGGTGTATTCAACGTAGTGTGGCCGTAGACGAATATCACGGCCATTATTTTATGTTTAAACTATTGATACCTGCTCTTCAACCAAAATAAAAGTCTACAGCACCCGGTATTCCCAGGCGGTCTCCCATCCAAGTACTGACCGGGCCCAACGTTGCTTAACTTCGGTGATCGGACGATTACCGGTGTATTCAACGTAGTGTGGCCGTAGACGAATATCATGGCAATTGTTTTATGTTTAAACTATTGATACCTGCTCTTCAACGAAAATAAAAGTCTACAGCACCCGGTATTCCCAGGCGGTCTCCCATCCAAGTACTGACCGGGCCCAACGTTGCTTAACTTCGGTGATCGGACGATTACCGGTGTATTCAACGTAATGTGGCCGTAGACGAATATCATAGCAATTGTTTTAAGTTTAAACTATTGATACCTGCTCTTCAACCAAAATAAAAGTCTACGGCACCCGGTATTCCCAGGCGGTCTCCCATCCAAGTACTGACCGGGCCCGACGTTGCTTAACTTCGGTGATCGGACGAGAACCGGTGTATTCAACGTAGTGTGGCCGTAGACGAATATCATAGCAATTGTTTTGAGTTTAAACTATTGATACCTGCTCTTCAACCAAAATAAAAGTCTACGGCACGGTATTCCCAGGCGGTCTCCCATCCAAGTACTGACCGGGCCCGACGTTGCTTAACTTTCAGTGATCGGACGAGAACGGTGTATTCAACGTTGTGTGGCCCGTAGACGAATATCATAACAATTGTTTTAAGTTTAAACTATTGATACCTGCTCTTCAACCAAAATAAAGTCTACGGCACCCGGTATTTCCCAGGCGGTCTCCCATCCAAGTACTGACCGGGCCCGACGTTGCTTAACTTCGGTGATCGGACGAGAACCGGTGTATTCAACGTAGTGTGGCCGTAGACGAATATCATAGCAATTGTTTCATGTTTAAACTATTGATACCTGCTCTTCAACCAAAATAAAAGTCTACGGCACCCGGTATTCCCAGGCGGTCTCCCATCCAGTAACTGTGCGGGCCCGACGTTGCTTAACTTCGGTGATCGGACGAGAACCCGTATTCAACGTAGTGTGGCCGTAGACGAATATCATAGCAATTGTTTCATGTTTAAACTATTGATACCTGTTCAACCAAAATAAAAGTCTACGGCATCCCGGTATTCCCAGCCGGTCTCCCATCCAAGTACTGACCCGGGCCGACGTTGCTTAACTTCGGTGATCGGACGAGAACCGGTGTATTCAACGTAGTGTGGCCGTAGACGAATATCATAGCAATTGTTTTAATGTTTAAACTATTGATACCTGCTCTTCAACCAAAATAAAAGTCTACGGCACCGGTATTCCCAGGCGGTCTCCCATCCAAGTACTGACCGGGCCCGACGTTGCTTAACTTCGGTGATCGGACGAGAACCGGGTGTATTCAACGTAGTGTGGCCGTAGACGAATATCATGGCAATTGTTTTATGTTTAAACTATTGATACCTGCTCTTCAACCAAAATAAAAGTCTACGGCACCCGGTATTCCCAGGCGGTCTCCCATCCAAGTACTGACCAGGCCCGACGTTGCTTAACTTCGGTGATCGGACGAGAACCGGTGTATTCAACGTAGTGGCCGTAGTCGAAGATGATAGCAATTGTTTTCATGTTTAAACTATTGATACCTGCTCTTCCAAAATAAAGTCTACTGTCCAGATTCCCAGGCGGTCTCCATCAAGTACTGACCAGGCTGACGTTGCTAACTTCGGTGATCGGACGAGAACCGGTGTATTCAACAATTTAACGAATATCATAGCAATTGTTTTAAGTTTAAATTATTGATACCTGCTCTTCAACCAAAATAAAATACTACGGCACCCGGTATTCCCAGGCGAACTCCCATCCAAGTACTGACCGGGCCCGACGTTGCTTAACTTCGGTGATCGGACGAGAACCGGTGTATTCAACGTAGTGTGGCCGTAGACGAATATCATAGCAATTGTTTCATGTTTATACTATTGATACCTGCTCTTCAACCAAAATTAAATTCTACGACATCCAGTATTCCCAGGCGGTCTCCCATCCAAGTACTGACCGGGCCCGACGTTGCTTAACTTCAGTGATCGGACGTGAATCGGTATATTCAACGTAGTGTGGCCGTAGACGAATATCACGGCCATTGTTTTATGTTTAAACTATTGATACCTGCTCTTCATCCAAAATAAAAGTCTACGGCAGCGGGTATTCCCAGGCGGTCTCCCATTCAAGTACTGACCGGGCCCAACGTTGCTTAACTTCGGTGATCAGACGATTACCGGTGTATTCAACGTAGTATGGCCGGAGACGAATATCATGGCAATTGTTTTATGTTTAAACTATTGATACCTGCTCTTCAACCAAAATAAAAGTCTACGGCACCCGGTATTCCCAGGCGGTCTCCCATCCAAGTACTGAACGGGCCCAACGTTGCTTAACTTCGGTGATCGGACGAGAACCGGTGTATTCAACGTAGTGTGGCCGTAGACGAAAATCATGGCAATTGTTTCATGTTTAAACTATTGATACCTGCTCTTCAACCAAAATAAAAGTCTACGGCATCCAGTATTCCCAGGCGGTCTCCCATCCAAGTACTGACCGGGCCCGACGTTGCTTAACTTCGGTGATCGGACGAGAACCGGTGTATTCAACGTAGTGTAGCCGTAGACGAATATCACGGCCATTGTTTTATGTTTAAACTATTGATACCTGCTCTTCATCAAAAAAAAAAGTCTACGGCACCCGGTATTCCCAGGCGGTCTCCCATCCAAGTACTGACCGGGCCCAACGTTGCTTAACTTCGGTGATCGGACGATTACCGGTGTATTCAACGTAGTATGGCCGGAGACGAATATCATGGCAATTGTTTTATGTTTATACTATTGATACCTGCTCTTCAACCAAAATAAAAGTCTACAGCACCCGGTATTCCCAGGCGGTCTCCCATCCAAGTACTGACCGGGCCCGACGTTGCTTAACTTCGGTGATCGGACGATTACCGGTGTATTCAACGTAGTGTGGCCGTAGACGAATATCATAGCAATTGTTTTAAGTTTAAACTATTGATACCTGCTCTTCAACCAAAATAAAAGTCTACGGCACCCGGTATTCCCATGCGGTCTCCCATCCAAGTACTGACCGGGCCCGACGTTGCTTAACTTCGGTGATCGGACGAGAACCGGTCTATTCAACGTAGTGTGGCCGTAGACGAATATCATAGCAATTGTTTCATGTTTAATCTATTGATACTTGCTGTTCAACCAAAATAAAAGTCTACGGCACCCGGTATTCCCAGGCGGTCTCCCATCCAAGTACTGACCGGGCCCGACGTTGCTTAACTTCGGTGATCGGACGAGAACCGGTGTATTCAACGTAGTGTGGCCGTAGACGAAAATCATGGCAATTGTTTCATGTTTAAACTATTGATACCTGTTCTTCTACCAAAATAAAAGTCTACGGCATCCAGTATTCCCAGGCGGTCTCCCATCCAAGTACTGACCAGGCCCGACGTTGCTTAACTTCGGTGATCGGACGAGAACCGGTGTATTCAACGTAGTGTAGCCGTAGACGAATATCATAGCAATTGTTTTAAGTTTAAATTATTGATACCTGCTCTTCAACCAAAATAAAATACTACGGCACCCGGTATTCCCAGGCGAACTCCCATCCAAGTACTGACCGGGCCCGACGTTGCTTAACTTCGGTGATCGGACGAGAACCGGTGTATTCAACGTAGTGTGGCCGTAGACGAATATCATAGCAATTGTTTCATGTTTAAACTATTGATACCTGCTCTTCAACCAAAATAAAAGTCTACGGCACCCGGTATTCCCAGGCGGTCTCCCATCCAAGTACTGACCGGGCACGACGTTGCTTAACTTCGGTGATCGGACGAGAACCGGTGTATTCAACGTAGTGTAGCCGTAGACGAATATCATAGCAATTGTTTCATGTTTAAACTATTGATACCTGCTCATTAACCAAAATAAAAGTCTACGGCATCCAGTATTCCCAGGCGGTCTCCCATCCAAGTACTGACCGGGCCCGACTTTGCTTAACTTCGGTGATCGGACGAGAACCGGTGTATTCAACGTAGTGTGGCCGTAGACGAATATCACGGCCATTGTTTTATGTTTAAACTATTGATACCTGCTCTTCATCCAAAAAAAAAGTCTACGGCACCCGGTATTCCCAGGCGGTCTCCCATCCAAGTACTGACCGGGCCCAACGTTGCTTAACTTCGGTGATCGGACGATTACCGGTGTATTCAACGTAGTGTGGCCGTAGACGAATATCATGGCAATTGTTTTATGTTTAAACTATTGATACCTGCTCTTCAACCAACATAAAATTCTACAGCACCCCGTATTCCCAGGCGGTCTCCCATCCAAGTACTGACCGGGCCCGACGTTGCTTAACTTCGGTGATCGGACGAGAACCGGTGTATTCAACGTAGTGTGGCCGTAGACGAAAATCATGGCAATTGTTTCATGTTTAAACTATTGATACCTGCTCTTCAACTAAAATAAAAGTCTATGGCACCCGGTATTCCCAGGCGGTCTCCCATCCAAGTACTGACCGGGCCCGACGTTGCTTAACTTCGGTGATCGGACGAGAACCGGTGTATTCAACGTAGTGTGGCCGTAGACGAATATCACGGCCATGGTTTTATGTTTAAACTATTGATACCTGCTCTTCATCCCAAAAAAAAGTCTACGGCATTCGGTATTCATAGGGGCTCTCCCATCCAAGTACTGACCGGGCCCAACGTTGCTTAACTTCGGTGATCGGACGATTACCGGTGTATTCAACGTAGTATGGCCGGAGACGAATATCATGGCAATTGTTTTATGTTTAAACTATTGATACCTGCTCTTCAACCAACATAAAATTCTACAGCACCCAGACGGTCTCCCATCCAAGTACTGACCGGGCCCGACGTTGCTTAACTTCGGTGATCGGACGAGAACCGGTGTATTCAACGTAGTGTGGCCGTGGCCGTAGACGAAAATCATGGCAATTGTTTCATGTTTAAACTATTGATACCTGCTCTTCAACCAAAATAAAAGTCTACGGCATCCAGTATTCCCAGGCGGTCTCCCATCCAAGTACTGACCGGGCCCGACGTTGCTTAACTTCGGTGATCGGACGAGAACCGGTGTATTCAACGTAGTGTGGCCGTAGACGAATATCACGGCCATTGTTTTATGTTTAAACTATTGATACCTGCTCTTCATCCAAAAAAAAAGTCTACGGCAGCAGGTATTCATAGGGGCTCTCCCATCCAAGTACTGACCGGGCCCAACGTTGCTTAACTTCGGTGATCGGACGATTACCGGTGTATTCAACGTAGTATGGCCGGAGACGAATATCATGGCAATTGTTTTATGTTTAAACTATTGATACCTGCTCTTCAACCAAAATAAAATTCTACAGCACCCGGTATTCCCAGGCGGTCTCCCATCCAAGTACTGACCGGGCCCGACGTTGCTTAACTTCGGTGATCGGACGAGAACCGGTGTATTCAACGTAGTGTGGCCGTAGACGAATATCATAGCAATTGTTTCATGTTTAAACTATTGATACCTGCTCTTCAACCAAAATAAAAGTCTACGGCACCCGGTATTCCCAGGCGGTCTCCATCCAAGTACTGACCGGGCCCGACGTTGCTTAACTTCGGTGATCGGACGAGAACCGGTGTATTCAACGTAGTGTGGCCTGACGAATATCATAGCAATTGTTTTATGTTTAAACTATTGATACCTGCTCTTCAACCAAAATAAAGTCTACGGCACCCGGTATTCCCAGGCGGTCTCCCATCCAAGTACTGAGCGGGCCCGACGTTGCTTAACTTCGGTGATCGGACGAGAACCGGTGTATTCAACGTAGTGTGGCCGTAGACGAATATCATGGCAATTGTTTCATGTTTAAACTATTGATACCTGCTCTTCAACCAAAATAAAAGTCTACGGCATCCAGTATTCCCAGGCGGTCTCCCATCCAAGTACTGACCGGGCCCGACGTTGCTTAACTTCGGTGATCGGACGAGAACCGGTGTATTCAACGTAGTGTGGCCGTAGACGAATATCACGGCCATTGTTTTATGTTTAAACTATTGATACCTGCTCTTCATCCCAAAAAAAAGTCTACGGCACCCGGTATTCACGGGGGCTCTTCCATCCAAGTACTGACCGGGCCCGACGTTGCTTAACTTCGGTGATCGGACGATTACCGGTGTATTCAACGTAGTATGGCCGGAGACGAATATCATGGCAATTGTTTTATGTTTAAACTATTGATACCTGCTCTTCAACCAACATAAAATTCTACAGCACCCCGTATTCCCAGGCGGTCTCCCATCCAAGTACTGACCGGGCCCGACGTTGCTTAACTTCGGTGATCGGACGAGAACCGGTGTATTCAACGTAGTGTGGCCGTAGACGAAAATCATGGCAATTGTTTCATGTTTAAACTATTGATACCTGCTCTTCAACCAAAATAAAAGTCTATGGCACCCGGTATTCCCAAGCGGCCCCCATCCAAGTACTGACCGGGCCCGACGTTGCTTAACTTCGGTGATCGGACGAGAACGGGTGTATTCAACGTAGTGTGGCCGTAGACGAATATCACGGCCATTGTTTTATGTTTAAACTATTGATACCTGCTCTTCATCCAAAAAAAAGTCTACGGCATTCGGTATTCATAGGGGCTCTCCCATCCAAGTACTGACCGGGCCCAACGTTGCTTAACTTCGGTGATCGGACAAGAACCGGTGTATTCAACGTAGTGTGGCCGTAGACGAATATCATAGCAATTGTTTTATGTTTAAACTATTGATACCTGCTCTTCAACCAAAATAAAAGTCTACGGCACCCGGTATTCCCAGGCGGTCTCCCATCCAAGTACTGACCGGGCCCGACGTTGCTTAACTTCGGTGATCGGACGAGAACCGGTGTATTCAACGTAGTGTGGCCGTAGACGAATATCATAGCAATTGTTTCATGTTTAAACTATTGATACCTGCTCTTCAACCAAAATAAAAGTCTACGGCACCCGGTATTCCCAGGCGGTCTCCCATCCAAGTACTGACCGGGCCCGACGTTGCTTAACTTCGGTGATCGGACGAGAACCGGTGTATTCAACGTAGTGTGGCCGTAGACGAATATCATAGCAATTGTTTCATGTTTAAACTATTGATACCTGCTCTTCAAGCAAAATAAAAGTCTACGGCATCCAGTATTCCCAGGCGGTCTCCCATCCAAGTACTGACCGGGCCCGACGTTGCTTAACTTCGGTGATCGGACGAGAACCGGTGTATTCAACGTAGTGTGGCCGTAGACGAATATCATAGCAATTGTTTCATGTTTAAACTATTGATACCTGCTCTTCAACCAAAATAAAAGTCTACGGCTTCCAGTATTCCCAGGCGGTCTCCCATCCAAGTACTGACCGGGGCCGACGTTGCTTAACTTCGGTGATCGGACGAGAACCGGTGTATTCAACGTAGTGTGGCCGTAGACGAATATCACGGCCATTGTTTTATGTTTAAACTATTGATACCTGCTCTTCATCCAAAATATAAGTCTATGGCGGTGGGTATTCCCATGCGGGCTCTCATCCAAGTACTGACCGGGCCCAACGTTTGTAACTTCGGTGATCGGACGATTACCGGTGTATTCAACGTAGTATGGCCGTAGACGAATATCATGGCAATTGTTTTAAGTTTAAACTATTGATACCTGCTCTTCAACCAAAATTTTATTCTACAGCACCCGGTATTCCCAGGCGGTCTCCCATCCAAGTACTAACCGGGCCCGACGTTGCTTAACTTCGGTGATCGGACGAGAACCGGTGTATTCAACGTTGTGCAGCCGTAGACGAATATCATAGCAATTGTTTTAAGTTTAAACTATTGATACCTGCTCTTCAACCAAAATAAAAGTCTACGGCACCCGGTATTCCCAGGCGGTCTCCCATCCAAGTACTGACCGGGCCCGACGTTGCTTAACTTCGGTGATCGGACGAGAACCGGTGTATTCAACGTAGTGTGGCCGTAGACGAATATCATAGCAATTGTTTAAAGTTTAAACTATTGATACCTGCTCTTCAACCAAAATAAAGTCTACGGCATCCAGTATTCCCAGGCGGTCTCCCATCCAAGTACTGACCGGGCCCGACGTTGCTTAACTTCAGTGATCGGACGAGAACCGGTATATTCAACGTAGTGTGGCCGTAGACGAATATCATAGCAATTGTTTCATGTTTAAACTATTGATACCTGCTCTTCAACCAAAATAAAAGTCTACGGCACCCGGTATTCCCATGCGGTCTCCCATCCAAGTACTGACCGGGCCCGACGTTGCTTAACTTCAGTGATCGGACGAGAACCGGTGTATTCAACGTAGTGTGGCCGTAGACGAATATCATAGCAATTGTTTTAAGTTTAAACTATTGATACCTGCTCTTCAACCAAAATAAAAGTCTACGGCACCCGGTATTCCCAGGCGGTCTCCCATCCAAGTACTGACCGGGCCCGACGTTGCTTAACTTCGGTGATCGGACGAGAACCGGTGTATTCAACGTAGTGTGGCCGTAGACGAATATCACGGCCATTGTTTATGTTTAAACTATTGATACCTGCTCTTCAACCAAAATAAAAGTCTACGGCACCCGGTATTGCCATGCGGTCTCCCATCCAAGTACTGACCGGGCCCGACGTTGCTTAACTTCGGTGATCGGACGAGAACCGGTGTATTCAACGTAGTGTGGCCGTGGACGAATATCATAACAACTGTTTTAAGTTTAAACTATTGATACCTGCTCTTCAACCAAAATAAAAGTCTACGGCACCCGGTATTCCCAGGCGGTCTCCCATCCAAGTACTGACCGGGCCCGACGTTGCTTAACTTCGGTGATCGGACGAGAACCGGTGTATTCAACGTAGTGTGGCCGTAGACGAATATCATAGCAATTGTTTTAAGTTTAAACTATTGATACCTGCTCTTCAACCAAAATAAAAGTCTATGGCATCCAGTATTCCCAGGCGGTCTCCCATCCAAGTACTGACCGGGCCCGACGTTGCTTAACTTCAGTGATCGGACGAGAACCGGTATATTCAACGTAGTGTGGCCGTAGACGAATATCATAGCAATTGTTTCATGTTTAAACTATTGATACCTGCTCTTCAACCAAAATAAAAGTCTACGGCACCCGGTATTCCCATGCGGTCTCCCATCCAAGTACTGACCGGGCCCGACGAAGCTTATCTTCAGTGATCGGACGAGAACCGGTGTATTCAACGTTGTGCGGCCGTAGACGAATATCATAGCAATTGTTGTAAGTTTAAACTATTGATACCTGCTCTTCAACCAAAATAAAAGTCTACGGCACCCGGTATTCCCAGGCGGTCTCCCATCCAAGTACTGACCGGGCCCGACGTTGCTTAACTTCGGTGATCGGACGAGAACCGGTGTATTCAACGTAGTGTGGCCGTAGACGAATATCATAGCAATTGTTTCATGTTTAAACTATTGATACCTGCTCTTCAACCAAAATTAAAGTCTACGGCATCCAGTATTCCCAGGCGGTCTCCCATCCAAGTACTGACCGGGCCCGACGTTGCTTAACTTCAGTGATCGGACGAGAATCGGTGTATTCAACGTAGTGTGGCCGTAGACGAATATCATGGCAATTGTTTCATGTTTAAACTATTGATACCTGCTCTTCAACCAAAATAAAAGTCTACGGCATCCAGTATTCACAGGCGGTCTCCCATCCAAGTACTGACCGGGCCCGACGTTGCTTAACTTCGGTGATCGGACGAGAACCGGTGTATTCAACGTAGTGTGGCCGTAGACGAATATCACGGCCATTGTTTTATGTTTAAACTATTGATACCTGCTCTTCATCCAAAATAAAAGTCTACGCACCGGGTATTCCCAGGCGGTCTCCCATCCAAGTACTGACCGGGCCCGACGTTGCTTAACTTCGGTGATCGGACGAGAACCGGTGTATTCAACGTAGTGTGGCCGTAGACGAATATCATAGCAATTGTTTTAAGTTTAAACTATTGATACCTGCTCTTCAACCAAAATAAAAGTCTACGGCACCCGGTATTCCCATGCGGTCTCCCATCCAAGTACTGACCGGGCCCGACGTTGCTTAACTTCGGTGATCGGACGAGAACCGGTGTATTCAACGTAGTGTGGCCGTAGACGAATATCATAGCAATTGTTTTAAGTTTAAACTATTGATACCTGCTCTTCAACCAAAATAAAAGTCTACAGCACCCGGTATTCCCAGGCGGTCTCCCATCCAAGTACTGACCGGGCCCGACGTTGCTTAATTTCGGTGATCGGACGAGAACCGGTGTATTCAACGTATTGTGGCCGTAGACGAATATCATAGCAATTGTTTCATGTTTAAACTATTGATACCTGCTCTTCAACTAAAATAAAAGTCTACGGCATCCAGTATTCCCAGGCGGTCTCCCATCCAAGTACTGACCGGGCCCGACGTTGCTTAACTTCAGTGATCGGACGAGAACCGGTATATTCAACGTAGTGTGGCCGTAGACGAATATCATAGCAATTGTTTCATGTTTAAACTATTGATACCTGCTCTTCAACCAAAATAAAAGTCTACGGCACCCGGTATTCCCAGGCGGTCTCCCATCCAAGTACTGACCGGGCCCGACGTTGTTTAACTTCGGTGATCGGACGAGAACCGGTGTATTCAACGTAGTGTGGCCGTAGACGAATATCATAGCAATTGTTTTAAGTTTAAACTATTGATACCTGCTCTTCAACCAAAATCAAAGTCTACGGCACCCGGTATTCCCAGGCGGTCTCCCATCCAAGTACTGACCGGGCCCGACGTTGCTTAACTTCGGTGATCGGACGAGAACCGGTGTATTCAACGTAGTGTGGCCGTAGACGAATATCATAGCAATTGTTTTAAGTTTAAACTATTGATACCTGCTCTTCAACCAAAATAAAAGTCTACGGCATCCAGTATTCCCAGGCGGTCTCCCATCCAAGTACTGACCGGGCCCGACGTTGCTTAACTTCGGTGATCGGACGAGAACCGGTATATTCAACGTAGTGTGGCCGTAGACGAATATCATAGCAATTGTTTCATGTTTAAACTATTGATACCTGCTCTTCAACCAAAATAAAAGTCTACGGCACCCGGTATTCCCATGCGGTCTCCCATCCAAGTACTGACCGGGCCCGACGAAGCTTATCTTCAGTGATCGGACGAGAACCGGTGTATTCAACGTAGTGTGGCCGTAGACGAATATCATAGCAATTGTTTTAAGTTTAAACTATTGATACCTGCTCTTCAACCAAAATAAAAGTCTACGGCACCCGGTATTCCCAGGCGGTCTCCCATCCAAGTACTGACCGGGCCCGACGTTGCTTAATTTCGGTGATCGGACGAGAACCGGTGTATTCAACGTTGTGTGGCCGTAGACGAATATCATAGCAATTGTTTTAAGTTTAAACTATTGATACATGCTCTTCAACCAAAATAAAAGTCTACGGCACCCGGTATTCCCAGGCGGTCTCCCATCCAAGTACTGACCGGGCCCGACGTTGCTTAACTTCGGTGATCGGACGAGAACCGGTGTATTCAACGTAGTGTGGCCGTAGACGAATATCGTAGCAATTGTTTCATGTTTAAACTATTGATACCTGCTCTTCAACCAAAATTACAGTCTACGGCATCCAGTATTCCCAGGCGGTCTCCCATCCAAGTACTGACCGGGCCTACGTTGCTTAACTTCAGTGATCGGACGAGAATCGGTATATTCAACGTAGTGTGGCCGTAGACGAAAATCATGGCAATTGTTTCATGTTTAAACTATTGATACCTGCTCTTCAACCAAAATAAAAGTCTACGGCATCCAGTATTCACAGGCGGTCTCCCATCCAAGTACTGACCGGGCCCGACGTTGCTTAACTTCGGTGATCGGACGAGAACCGGTGTATTCAACGTAGTGTGGCCGTAGACGAATATCACGGCCATTGTTTTATGTTTAAACTATTGATACCTTCTCTTCATCCAAAATAAAAGTCTACGCACCGGGTATTCATAGGGCCTCTCCCATCCAAGTACTGACCGGGCCCAACGTTGCTTAACTTCGGTGATCGGACGAGAACCGGTGTATTCAACGTAGTGTGGCCGTAGACGAATATCATAGGAATTGTTTTAAGTTTAAACTATTGATACCTGCTCTTCAACCAAAATAAAAGTCTACGGCACCCGGTATTGCCATGCGGTCTCCCATCCAAGTACTGACCGGGCCCGACGTTGCTTAACTTCGGTGATCGGACGAGAACCGGTGTATTCAACGTAGTGTGGCCGTAGACGAATATCATAGCAATTGTTTTAAGTTTAAACTATTGATACCTGCTCTTCAACCAAAATAAAAGTCTACGGCATCCAGTATTCCCAGGCGGTCTCCCATCCAAGTACTGACCGGGCCCGACGTTGCTTAACTTCGGTGATCGGACGAGAACCGGTGTATTCAACGTAGTGTGGCCGTAGACGAATATCACGGCCATTGTTTTATGTTTAAACTATTGATACCTGCTCTTCATCCAAAATAAAAGTCTACGCACCGGGTATTCATAGGGGCTCTCCCATCCAAGTACTGACCGGGCCCAACGTTGCTTAACTTCGGTGATCGGACGAGAACCGGTGTATTCAACGTAGTGTGGCCGTAGACGAATATCATAGGAATTGTTTTAAGTTTAAACTATTGATACCTGCTCTTCAACCAAAATAAAAGTCTACGGCACCCGGTATTGCCATGCGGTCTCCCATCCAAGTACTGACCGGGCCCGACGTTGCTTAACTTCGGTGATCGGACGAGAACCGGTGTATTCAACGTAGTGTGGCCGTAGACGAATATCATAGCAATTGTTTTAAGTTTAAACTATTGATACCTGCTCTTCAACCAAAATAAAAGTCTACGGCACCCGGTATTCCCAGGCGGTCTCCCATCCAAGTACTGACCGGGCCCGACGTTGCTTAACTTCGGTGATCGGACGAGAACCGGTGTATTCAACGTAGTGTGGCCGTAGACGAATATCATAGCAATTGTTTCATGTTTAAACTATTGATACTTGCTCTTCAACCAAAATAAAAGTCTACGGCACCCGGTATTCCCAGGCGGTCTCCCATCCAAGTACTGACCGGGCCCGACGTTGCTTAACTTCGGTGATCGGACGAGAACCGGTGTATTCAACGTAGTGTGGCCGTAGACGAATATCATAGCAATTGTTTCATGTTTAAACAATTGATACCTGCTCTTCAACCAAAATAAAAGTCTATGGCATCCAGTATTCCCAGGACGGTCTCCCATCTAAGTACTGACCGGGCCCGACATTGCTTAACTTCAGTGATCGGACGAGAACCGGTATATTCAACGTATTGTGGCCGTAGACGAATATCATAGCAATTGTTTCATGTTTAAACTATTGATACCTGCTCTTCATCCAAAACAAAAGTCTACGGCACCCGGTATTCCCAGGCGGTCTCCCATCCAAGTACTGACCGGGCCCGACGTTGCTTATCTTCAGTGATCGGACGAGAACCGGTGTATTCAACGTTGTGCGGCCGTAGACGAATATCATAGCAATTGTTATAAGTTTAAACTATTGATACCTGCTCTTCAACCAAAATAAAAGTCTACGGCACCCGGTATTCCCAGGCGGTCTCCCATCCAAGTACTGACCGGGCCCGACGTTGCTTAATTTCGGTGATCGGACGAGAACCGGTGTATTCAACGTTGTGTGGCCGTAGACGAATATCATAGCAATTGTTTTAAGTTTAAACTATTGATACATGCTCTTCAACCAAAATAAAAGTCTACGGCACCCGGTATTCCCAGGCGGTCTCCCATCCAAGTACTGACCGGGCCCGACGTTGCTTAACTTCGGTGATCGGACGAGAACCGGTGTATTCAACGTAGTGTGGCCGTAGACGAATATCATAGCAATTGTTTCATGTTTAAACTATTGATACCTGCTCTTCAACCAAAATTAAAGTCTACGGCATCCAGTATTCCCAGGCGGTCTCCCATCCAAGTACTGACCGGGCCCGACGTTGCTTAACTTCAGTGATCGGACGAGAATCGGTATATTCAACGTAGTGTGGCCGTAGACGAATATCATAGCAATTGTTTCATGTTTAAACTATTGATACCTGCTCTTCAACCAAAATAAAAGTCTACGGCACCCGGTATTCCCAGGCGGTCTCCCATCCAAGTACTGACCGGGCCCGACGTTGCTTAACTTCGGTGATCGGACGAGAACCGGTGTATTCAACGTAGTGTGGCCGTAGACGAATATCAAGGACATTGTTTTAAGTTTAAACTATTGATACCTGCTCTTCAACCCAAATAAAAGTCTACGGCACCCGGTATTCCCAGGCGGTCTCCCATCCAAGTACTGACCGGGCCCGACGTTGCTTAACTTCGGTGATCGGACGAGAACCGGTGTATTCAACGTAGTGTGGCCGTAGACGAATATCATAGCAATTGTTAAGTTAAAACTAGTGATAACAGCTCAGCGAGCAAAATAAATTAATACGGCACCCGGTATTCCCAGGCGGTCTCCCATCCGAGTACTGACCGGGCCCGACGTTGCTTAACTTCGGTGATCGGACGAGAACCGGTGTATTCAACGTTGTGTACCGTAGACGAATATCATAACAATTGTTTCATGTTTAAACTATTGATACCTGCTCTTCAACTAAAATAAAATCTACGGCATCCAGTATTCCCAGGCGGTCTCCCATCCAAGTACTGACCGGGCCCGACGTTGCTTAACTTCGGTGATCGGACGAGAACCGGTGTATTCAACGTAGTGTGGCCGTAGACAAATATCATAGCAATTGTTTCATGTTTAAACTATTGATACCTGCTCTTCAACCAAAATAAAAGTCTACGGCACCCGGTATTCCCAGGCGGTCTCCCATCCAAGTACTGACCGGGCCCGACGTTGCTTAACTTCGGTGATCGGACGAGAACCGGTGTATTCAACGTAGTGTGGCCGTAGACGAATATCATAGCAATTGTTTTAAGTTTAAACTATTGATACCTGCTCTTCAACCAAAATAAAAGTCTACGGCACCCGGTATTCCCAGGCGGTCTCCCATCCAAGTACTGACCGGCCCGACGTTGCTTAACTTCGGTGATCGGACGAGAACCGGTGTATTCAACGTAGTGTGGCCGTAGACGAATATCATAGCAATTGTTTTAAGTTTAAACTATTGATACCTGCTCTTCAACCAAAATAAAAGTCTACGGCATCCAGTATTCCCAGGCGGTCTCCCATCCAAGTACTGACCGGGCCCGACGTTGCTTAACTTCAGTGATCGGACGAGAACCGGTATATTCAACGTAGTGTGGCCGTAGACGAATATCATAGCAATTGTTTCATGTTTAAACTATTGATACCTGCTCTTCAACCAAAATAAAAGTCTACGGCACCCGGTATTCCCAGGCGGTCTCCCATCCAAGTACTGACCGGGCCCGACGAAGCTTATCTTCAGTGATCGGACGAGAACCGGTGTATTCAACGTTGTGCGGCCGTAGACGAATATCATAGCAATTGTTATAAGTTTAAACTATTGATACCTGCTCTTCAACCAAAATAAAAGTCTACGGCACCCGGTATTCCCAGGCGGTCTCCCATCCAAGTACTGACCGGGCCCGACGTTGCTTAATTTCGGTGATCGGACGAGAACCGGTGTATTCAACGTTGTGTGGCCGTAGACGAATATCATAGCAATTGTTTTAAGTTTAAACTATTGATACATGCTCTTCAACCAAAATAAAAGTCTACGGCACCCGGTATTCCCAGGCGGTCTCCCATCCAAGTACTGACCGGGCCCGACGTTGCTTAACTTCGGTGATCGGACGAGAACCGGTGTATTCAACGTAGTGTGGCCGTAGACGAATATCATAGCAATTGTTTCATGTTTAAACTATTGATACCTGCTCTTCAACCAAAATTACAGTCTACGGCATCCAGTATTCCCAGGCGGTCTCCCATCCAAGTACTGACCGGGCCTACGTTGCTTAACTTCAGTGATCGGACGAGAATCGGTATATTCAACGTAGTGTGGCCGTAGACGAAAATCATGGCAATTGTTTCATGTTTAAACTATTGATACCTGCTCTTCAACCAAAATAAAAGTCTACGGCATCCAGTATTCCCAGGCGGTCTCCCATCCAAGTACTGACCGGGCCCGACGGTGTTTAACTTCGGTGATCGGACGAGAACCGGTGTATTCAACGTAGTGTGGCCGTAGACGAATATCACGGCCATTGTTTTATGTTTAAACTATTGATACCTTCTCTTCATCCAAAATAAAAGTCTACGCACCGGGTATTCATAGGGCCTCTCCCATCCAAGTACTGACCGGGCCCAATGTTGCTTAACTTCGGTGATCGGACGAGAACCGGTGTATTCAACGTAGTGTGGCCGTAGACGAATATCATAGGAATTGTTTTAAGTTTAAACTATTGATACCTGCTCTTCAACCAAAATAAAAGTCTACGGCACCCGGTATTGCCATGCGGTCTCCCATCCAAGTACTGACCGGGCCCGACGTTGCTTAACTTCGGTGATCGGACGAGAACCGGTGTATTCAACGTAGTGTGGCCGTAGACGAATATCATAGCAATTGTTTTAAGTTTAAACTATTGATACCTGCTCTTCAACCAAAATAAAAGTCTACGGCACCCGGTATTCCCAGGCGGTCTCCCATCCAAGTACTGACCGGGCCCGACGTTGCTTAACTTCGGTGATCGGACGAGAACCGGTGTATTCAACGTAGTGTGGCCGTAGACGAATATCATAGCAATTGTTTCATGTTTAAACTATTGATACCTGCTCTTCAACCAAAATTAAAGTCTACGGCATCCAGTATTCCCAGGCGGTCTCCCATCCAAGTACTGACCGGGCCTACGTTGCTTAACTTCAGTGATCGGACGAGAATCGGTATATTCAACGTAGTGTGGCCGTAGACGAATATCATGACAATTGTTTCATGTTTAAACTATTGATACCTGCTCTTCAACCCAAATAAAAGTCTACGGCATCCAGTATTCACAGGCGGTCTCCCATCCAAGTACTGACCGGGCCCGACGTTGCTTAACTTCGGTGATCGGACGAGAACCGGTGTATTCAACGTAGTGTGGCCGTAGACGAATATCATACCATTGTTGTAAGTTTAAACTATTGATACCTGCTCTTCATCCAAAATAAAAGTCTACGGCACCGGGTATTCATAGGGGCTCTCCCATCCAAGTACTGACCGGGCCCGACGTTGCTTAACTTCGGTGATCGGACGAGAACCGGTGTATTCAACGTAGTGTGGCCGTAGACGAATATCATAGCAATTGTTTCATGTTTAAACTATTGATACCTGCTCTTCAACCAAAATAAAGGTCTACGGCACCCGGTATTCCCAGGCGGTCTCCCATCCAAGTACTGACCGGGCCCGACGTTGCTTAACTTCGGTGATCGGACGAGAACCGGTGTATTCAACGTAGTGTGGCCGTAGACGAATATCATAGGAATTGTTTAAGTTTAAACTATTGATACCTGCTCTTCAACCAAAATAAAAGTCTACGGCAGCTGTATTCCCATGCGGTCTCCCATCCAAGTACTGACCGGGCCCGACGTTGCTTAACTTCGGTGATCGGACGAGAACCGGTGTATTCAACGTAGTGTGGCCGTAGACGAATATCATAGCAATTGTTTTAAGTTTAAACTATTGATACCTGCTCTTCAACCAAAATAAAAGTCTACGGCACCCGGTATTCCCAGGCGGTCTCCCATCCAAGTACTGACCGGGCCCGACGTTGCTTAACTTCGGTGATCGGACGAGAACCGGTGTATTCAACGTATTGTGGCCGTAGACGAATATCATAGCAATTGTTTCATGTTTAAACAATTGATACCTGCTCTTCAACTAAAATAAAAAACTATGGCATCCAGTATTCCCAGGCGGTCTCCCATCCAAGTACTGACCGGGCCCGACGTTGCTTAACTTCAGTGATCGGACGAGAACCGGTATATTCAACGTAGTGTGGCCGTAGACGAATATCATAGCAATTGTTTCATGTTTAAACTATTGATACCTGCTCTTCAACCAAAATAAAAGTCTACGGCACCCAGTATTTCCCATGCGGTCTCCATCCAAGTACTGACCGGGCCCGACGTTGTTTAACTTCGGTGATCGGACGAGAACCGGTGTATTCAACGTAGTGTGGCCGTAGACGAATATCATAGCAATTGTTTTAAGTTTAAACTATTGATACCTGCTCTTCAACCAAAATAAAAGTCTACGGCACCCGGTATTCCCAGGCGGTCTCCCATCCAAGTACTGACCGGGCCCGACGTTGCTTAACTTCGGTGATCGGACGAGAACCGGTGTATTCAACGTAGTGTGGCCGTAGACGAATATCATAGCAATTGTTTTAAGTTTAAACTATTGATACCTGCTCTTCAACCAAAATAAAAGTCTATGGCATCCAGTATTCCCAGGCGGTCTCCCATCCAAGTACTGACCGGGCCCGACGTTGCTTAACTTCAGTGATCGGACGAGAACCGGTGTATTCAACGTAGTGTGGCCGTAGACGAATATCATAGGAATTGTTTCATGTTTAAACTATTGATACCTGCTCTTCAACCAAAATAAAAGTCTACGGCATCCAGTATTCCCAGGCGGTCTCCCATCCAAGTACTGACCGGGCCCGACGTTGCTTAACTTCGGTGATCGGACGAGAACCGGTGTATTCAACGTAGTGTGGCCGTAGACGAATATCATGGCAATTGTTTCATGTTTAAACTATTGATACCTGCTCTTCAACCAAAATAAAAGTCTACGGCATCCAGTATTCCCAGGCGGTCTCCCATCCAAGTACTGACCGGGCCCGACGTTGCTTAACTTCGGTGATCGGACGAGAACCGGTGTATTCAACGTAGTGTGGCCGTAGACGAATATCATAGCAATTGTTTTATGTTTAAACTATTGATACCTGCTCTTCAACCAAAATAAAAGTCTACGGCACCCGGTATTCCCAGGCGGTCTCCCATCCAAGTACTGACCGGGCCCGACGTTGCTTAACTTCGGTGATCGGACGAGAACCGGTGTATTCAACGTAGTGTGGCCGTAGACGAATATCATATTTATTGTTTCATGTTTAAACTATTGATACCTGCTCTTCAACCAAAATTAAAGTCTACGGCATCCAGTATTCCCAGGCGGTCTCCCATCCAAGTACTGACCGGGCCCGACGTTGCTTAACTTCGGTGATCGGACGAGAACCGGTGTATTCAACGTAGTGTGGCCGTAGACGAATATCATAGCAATTGTTTAAAGTTTAAACTATTGATACCTGCTCTTCAACCAAAATAAAAGTCTACGGCACCCGGTATTCCCAGGCGGTCTCCCATCCAAGTACTGACCGGGCCCGACGTTGCTTAACTTCGGTGATCGGACGAGAACCGGTGTATTCAACGTAGTGTGGCCGTAGACGAATATCATAGCAATTGTTTCATGTTTAAACTATTGATACCTGCTCTTCAACCAAAATAAAAGTCTACGGCACCCAGTATTCCCAGGCGGTCTCCCATCCAAGTACTGACCGGGCCCGACGTTGCTTAACTTCAGTGATCGGACGAGAACCGGTGTATTCAACGTAGTGTGGCCGTAGACGAATATCATAGGAATTGTTTCATGTTTAAACTATTGATACCTGCTCTTCAACCAAAATAAAAGTCTACGGCACCCAGTATTCCAGGCGGTCTCCCATCCAAGTACTGACCGGGCCCGACGTTTGCTTAACTTCGGTGATCGGACGAGAACCGGTGTATTCATCGTAGTGTGGCCGTAGACGAATATATTACCAATTGTTTTAAGTTTAAACTATTGATATCA
>CM055818.1:55299323-55317701 GCA_029582265.1 Zoroaster sp. YZ-2022 | reverse complement strand
CCAAAAAGTTTAAACATAAAACAATTGTTGTGATATTCGTTCTACGGCCACACTACGTTGAATACACTTCGGTTCTCGTCCGATCACCGAAGTTAAGCAACGTCGGGCCCGGTTAGTACTTGGATGGGAGACCGCCTGGGAATACTGGATGCCGTAGACGTTTATGTTGGTTGAAGAGCAGGTATCAATAGTTTAATCATGAAACAATTGCCATGATTTTCGTCTACGGCCACTCACGTTGAATACACCGGTTCTCGTCCGATCACCGAAGTTAAGCAACGTCGGGCCCTCCGATACTTGGATGGAGACCGCCTGGGAACACTGGATGCCGTAGAATTTTATTTTGGTTGAAGAGCAGGTATCAATAGTTTAAAATGAAACAATTGCTATGATATTCGTCTACGGGCCACACTACGTTGAATACACCGGTTCTCGTCCGATCACCGAAGTTAAGCAACGTCGGGCCCGGTCAGAACTTGGATGGGAGACCGCCTGGGAATACTGGATGCCATAGACTTTATTTTGGTTGAAGAGCAGGTATCAATAGTTTAAACATGAAACAATTGCTTATGATATTCGTCTACGGCCATACGTTGAATACACTGGTTCTCGTCCGATCACCGAAGTTACAACGTCGGGCCCGGTCAGTACTTGATGGGAGACCGCCTGGGAATACCGGGTGCCGTAGACTTTTATTTTGGTTGAAGAGCAGGTATCAATAGTTTAAACATAAACAATTGTTATGATATTCGTCTACGGCCACACTACGTTGAATACACCGGTTTCTCGTCCGATCACTGAAGAAGCAACGTCGGGCCCGGTCAGTACTTGGATGGGAGACCGCATTGGGAATACCGGGATGCCGTAGAATTTTATTTTGGTTGAAGAGCAGGTATCAATAGTTTAAACTTAAAACAATTGCTATGATATTCGTCTACGGCCACACTACGTTGAATACACCGGTTCTCGTCCGATCACCGAAGTTTTACAACGTCGGGCCCGGTCAGTACTTGGATGTGGGAGACCGTGGGAAATACTGGGTTCCGTAGACTTTTATTTTGGTTGAAGAGCAGGTATCAATAGTTTAAATTTAAAACAATTGCTATGATATTCGTCTACGGCCGCACAACGTTGAATACACCGGTTCTCGTCCGATCACCGAAGTTACAACGTCGGGCCCGGTCAGTACTTGATGGGAGACCGCCTGGGAATACTGGGTGCCGTAGACTTTTATTTTGATGAAGAGCAGGTATCAATAGTTTAAACATGAAACAATTGCTATGATATTCGTCTACGGCCACACTACGTTGAATATACCGGTTCTCGTCCGATCACCGAAGTTAAGCAACGTCGGGCCCGGTCAGTACTTGGATGGGAGACCGCCTGGGAATACCGGATGCCGTAGACTTTTATTTTGGTTGAAGAGCATGTATCAATAGTTTAAACAAAACAATTGCTATGATATTCGTCTACGGCCACACTACGTTGAATACACCGGTTCTCGTCCGATCACCGAAGTTACAACGTCGGGCCCGGTCAGTAATTGGATGGGAGACCGCCTGGGAATACCGGGTGCCGTAGACTTTATTTTGGTTGAAGAGCAGGTATCAATAGTTTAAACTTAAAACAATTGCTATGATATTCGTCTACGGCCACACTACGTTGAATACACCGGTTCTCGTCTGATCACCGAAGTTACAAACGTCGGGCCCGGTCAGTACTTGGATGAGAGAGACCTGGGAATACCGGGTGCCGTAGACTTTATTTTGGTTGAAGAGCAGGTATCAATAGTTTAAACTTAAAACAATTGCTATGATATTCGTCTACGGCCACACCACGTTGAATACACCGGTTCTCGTCCGATCACCGAAGTTAAGCAACGTCGGGCCCGGTCAGTACTTGGATGGGAGACCGCCTGGGAATACTGGATGCCGTAGACTTATATTTTGGTTGAAGAGCAGGTATCAATAGTTTAAACTTAAAACAATTGCCATGATATTCGTCTACGGCCACACTACGTTGAATACACCGGTTCTCGTCCGATCACCGAAGTTAAGCAACGTCGGGCCCGGTCAGTACTTGGATGGGAGACCGCCTGGGAATACTGATTGCCGTAGTCTTTTATTTTGTTTGAAGAGCAGGTATCAATAGTTTAAACATGAAACAATTGCTATGATATTCGTCTACGGCCACACTACGTTGAATACACCGGTTCTCGTCCGATCACCGAAGTTAAGCAACGTCGGGCCCGGTCAGTACTTGGATGGGAGACCGCCTGGGAATACCGGGTGCCGTAGACTTTTATTTTGGTTGAAGAGCAGGTATCAATAGTTTAAACATGAAACAATTGCTATGATATTCGTCTACGGCCACACTACGTTGAATACACCGGTTCTCGTCCGATCACCGAAGCAAACGTCGGGCCCGGTCAGTACTTGGATGGGAGACCGCCTGGGAATACCGGGTGCCGTAGACTTTTATTTTGGTTGAAGAGCAGGTATCAATAGTTTAAACTTATAACAATTGCTATGATATTCGTCTACGGCTGCACAACGTTGAATACACCGTTTCTCGTCCGATCACTGAAGTTAAGCTTCGTCGGGCCCGGTCAGTACTTGGATGGGAGACCGCATGGGAATACCGGGTGCCGTAGACTTTTATTTTGGTTGAAGAGCAGGTATCAATAGTTTAAACTTAAAACAATTGGTATTATATTCGTCTACGGCCGCACAACGTTGAATACACCGTTTCGGGTCCTATCACTGAAGTAAAGCTTCGTCGGCCCGGTCAGTACTTGGATGGGAGACCGCCTGGGAATACCGGGTGCCGTAGAATTTTATTTTGGTTGAAGAGCAGGTATCAATAGTTTAAACTAAAACAATTGCTATGATATTCGGCTACGGCTCCACTACGTTGAATACACCGGTTAATCGTCCGATCACCGAAGTTAAGCAACGTCGGGCCCGGTCAGTACTTGGATGGGAGACCGCCTGGGAATACCCACCGCCATAGACTTTTATTTTGGTTGAAGAGCAGGTATCAATAGTTTAAACTTAAACAGCCGGATATTCGTCTACGGCCACACTACGTTGAATACACCGGTTCTCGTCCGATCACCGAAGTTACAACGTCGGGCCCGGTCAGTACTTGGATGGAGACCGCCTGGGAATACTGCCGTAGACTTTTATTTTGGTTGAAGAGCAGGTATCAATAGTTTAAACATGAAACAATTGCTATGATATTCGTCTACGGCCACACTACGTTGAATACACCGGTTCTCGTCCGATCACTGAAGTTAAGCAACGTCGGGCCCGGTCAGTACTTGGATGGGAGACCGCCTGGGAATACTGGATGCCGTAGACTTTTATTTTGGTTGAAGAGCAGGTATCAATAGTTTAAACTTAAAACAATTGCTATGATATTCGTCTACGGCCACACTACGTTGAATACACCGGTTCTCGTCCGATCACTGAAGTTAAGCTTCGTCGGGCCCGGTCAGTACTTGGATGGGAGACCGCCTGGGAATACCGGGTGCCGTAGACTTTTATTTTGGTTGAAGAGCAGGTATCAATAGTTTAAACTTAAAACAATTGCTATGATATTCGTCTACGGCCACACTACGTTGAATACACCGGTTCTCGTCCGATCACCGAAGTTAAGCAACGTCGGGCCCGGTCAGTACTTGGATGGGAGACCGCCTGGGAATACCGGGTGCCGTAGACTTTTATTTTGGTTGAAGAGCAGGTATCAATAGTTTAAACTTACAACAATTGCTATGATATTCGTCTACGGCCGCACAACGTTGAATACACCGGTTCTCGTCCGATCACTGAAGATAAGCTTCGTCGGGCCCGGTCAGTACTTGGATGGGAGACCGCATGGGAATACCGGGTGCCGTAGACTTTTATTTTGGTTGAAGAGCAGGTATCAATAGTTTAAACATGAAACAATTGCTATGATATTCGTCTACGGCCACACTACGTTGAATATACCGGTTCTCGTCCGATCACTGAAGTTAAGCAACGTCGGGCCCGGTCAGTACTTGGATGGGAGACCGCCTGGGAATACTGGATGCCGTAGACTTTTATTTTGGTTGAAGAGCAGGTATCAATAGTTTAAACATGAAACAATTGCTATGATATTCGTCTACGGCCACACTACGTTGAATACACCGGTTCTCGTCCGATCACCGAAGTTAAGCAACGTCGGGCCCGGTCAGTACTTGGATGGGAGACCGCCTGGGAATACCGGGTGCCGTAGACTTTTATTTTGGTTGAAGAGCAGGTATCAATAGTTTAAACTTATAACAATTGCTATGATATTCGTCTACGGCTGCACAACGTTGAATACACCGGTTCTCGTCCGATCACCGAAGTTAAGCAACGTCGGGCCCGGTCAGTACTTGGATGGGAGACCGCCTGGGAATACTGGGTGCCGTAGACTTTTATTTTGGTTGAAGAGCAGGTATCAATAGTTTAAACTTAAAACAATTGCTATGATATTCGTCTACGGCCACACTACGTTGAATACACCGGTTCTCGTCCGATCACCGAAGTTAAGCAACGTCGGGCCCGGTCAGTACTTGGATGGGAGACCGCCTGGGAATACTGGATGCCGTAGAATTTTATTTTGGTTGAAGAGCAGGTATCAATAGTTTAAACATGAAACAATTGCTATGATATTCGTCTACGGCCACACTACGTTGAATACACCGGTTCTCGTCCGATCACCGAAGTTAAGCAACGTCGGGCCCGGTCAGTACTTGGATGGGAGACCGCCTGGGAATACCGGGTGCCGTAGACTTTTATTTTGGTTGAAGAGCAGGTATCAATAGTTTAAACATGAAACAATTGCTATGATATTCGTCTACGGCCACACTACGTTGAATACACCGGTTCTCGTCCGATCACCGAAGTTAAGCAACGTCGGGCCCGGTCAGTACTTGGATGGGAGACCGCCTGGGAATACCGGGTGCCGTAGACTTTTATTTTGGTTGAAGAGCAGGTATCAATAGTTTAAACTTAAAACAATTGCTATGATATTCGTCTACGGCCACACTACGTTGAATACACCGGTTCTCGTCCGATCACCGAAGTTAAGCTTCGTCGGGCCCGGTCAGTACTTGGATGGGAGACCGCATGGGAATACCGGGTGCCGTAGACTTTTATTTTGGTTGAAGAGCAGGTATCAATAGTTTAAAATTAAAACAATTGCTATGATATTCGTCTACGGCCACACTACGTTGAATACACCGGTTCTCGTCCGATCACCGAAGTTAAGCAACGTCGGGCCCGGTCAGTACTTGGATGGGAGACCGCCTGGGAATACCGGGTGCCGTAGACTTTTATTTTGGTTGAAGAGCAGGTATCAATAGTTTAAACTATAAACACTTGATATGATATTCGTCTACGACGTTGAATACACCGGTTCTCGTCCGATCACCGAAGTTAAGCAACGTCGGCCCGGTCAGTACTTGGATGGGAGACCGCCTGGGAATACCGGGTGCCGTAGACTTTTATTTTGGTTGAAGAGCAGGTATCAATAGTTTAAACTTAAAACAATTGCTATGATATTCGTCTACGGCAGCACAACGTTGAATACACCGTTCTCGTCATATAACAGAAGTTAAGCAACGTCGGGCCCGGTCACTACTTGGATGGGAGACCGCCTGGGAATACCGGGTGCTGTAGACTTTATTTTGGTTGAAGAGCAGGTACCAATAGTTTAAACTTAAAACAATTGCTATGATATTCGTCTACGGCCACACTACGTTGAATACACCGGTTCTCGTCCGATCACCGAAGTTAAGCAACGTCGGGCCCGGTCAGTACTTGGATGGAAGACCGCATGGGAATACCGGGTGCCGTAGACTTTTATTTTGGTTGAAGAGCAGGTATCAATAGTTTAAACTTAAAACAATTGCTATGATATTCGTCTACGGCCACAATACGTTGAATACACCGGTTCTCGTCCGATCACCGAAGTTTTACAACGTCGGGCCCGGTCAGTACTTGGATGGGAGACCGCCTGGGAATACTGGATGCCGTAGACTTTTATTTTGGTTGAAGAGCAGGTATCAATAGTTTAAACATGAAACAATTGCCATGATTTTCGTCTACGGCCACACTACGTTGAATACACCGGTTCTCGTCCGATCACCGAAGTTAAGCAACGTCGGGCCCGGTCAGTACTTGGATGGGAGACCGCCTGGGAATACCGGATGCCGTAGACTTTTATTTTGGTTGAAGAGCAGGTATCAATAGTTTAAACATGAAACAATTGCTATGATATTCGTTTACGGCCACACTACGTTGAATACACCGGTTCTCGTCCGATCACCGAAGTTAAGCAACGTCGGGCCCGGTCAGTACTTGGATGGGAGACCGCCTGGGAATACCGGGTGCCGTAGACTTTATTGTGGTTGAAGAGCAGGTATCAATAGTTTAAACTTAAAACAATTGCTATGATATTCGTCTACGGCCACACTACGTTGAATACACCGGTTCTCGTCCGATCACCGAAGTTAAGCAACGTCGGGCCCGGTCAGTACTTGGATGGGAGACCGCCTGGGAATACCGGTGCCGTAGACTTTTATTTTGCATGAAGAGCAGGTATCAATAGTTTAAACTTATAACAATTGCTATGATATTCGTCTACGGCTGCACAACGTTGAATACACCGGTTCTCGTCCGATCACCGAAGTTAAGCAACGTCGGGCCCGGTCAGTACTTGGATGGGAGACCGCCTGGGAATACCGGGTGCCGTAGACTTTATTTTGGTTGAAGAGCAGGTATCAATAGTTTAAACTTATGAAACAATTGCTATGATATTCGTCTACGGCCACACTACGTTGAATACACCGGTTCTCGTCCGATCACCGAAGTTACAACGTCGGGCCCGGTCAGTACTTGGATGGGAGAGACCGCCTGGGAATACCGGGTGCCGTAGACGTTTATTTTGGTTGAAGAGCAGGTATCAATAGTTTAAACTTAAAACAATTGCTATGATATTCGTCTACGGCCACTACGTTGAATACACCGGTTCTCGTCCGATCACCGAAATTAAGCAACGTCGGGCCCGGTCAGTACTTGGATGGGAGACCGCCTGGGAATACCGGGTGCCGTAGACTTTTATTTTGGTTGAAGAGCAGGTATCAATAGTTTAAACTTATAACAATTGCTATGATATTCGTCTACGGCCGCACAACGTTGAATACACCGTTTCTCGTCCGATCACTGAAGTTAAGCTTCGTCGGGCCCGGTCAGTACTTGGATGGGAGACCGCATGGGAATACCGGGTGCCGTAGACTTTTATTTGGTTGAAGAGCAGGTATCAATAGTTTAAACTTAAAACAATTGCTCTGATATTCGTCTACGGCCACACTACGTTGAATACACCGGTTCTCGTCTGATCACCGAAGTTAAGCAACGTCGGGCCCGGTCAGTACTTGGATGGGAGACCGCCTGGGAATACCGGGTGCCGTAGACTTTTATTTTGGTTGAAGAGCAGGTATCAATAGTTTAAACATAAACAATTGTTATGATATTCGTCTACGGCCACACTACGTTGAATACACTGGTTCTCGTCCGATCACCGAAGTTAAGCAACGTCGGGCCCGGTCAGTACTTGGATGGGAGACCGCCTGGGAATACTGGATGCCGTAGACTTTATTTTGATGAAGAGCAGTTATCAATAGTTTAAACATAAAACAATTGCTCTGATATTCGTCTACGGCCACACTACGTTGAATACACCGGTTCTCGTCCGATCACCGAAGTTAAGCAAAGTCGGGCCCGGTCAGTACTTGATGGGAGACCGCCTGGGAATACCGGTGCCGTAGACTTTATTTTGGTTGAAGAGCAGGTATCAATAGTTTAAACATGAAACAATTGCTTATGATATTCGTCTACGGCCACGCCACACTACGTTGAAAAAACCGGTTCTCGTCCGATCACCGAAGTTAACAAACGTCGGGCCCGGTCAGTACTTGGATGGGATACCGCCTGGGAATACCGGGTGCCGTAGACTTTTAATTTGGTTGAAGAGCAGGTATCAATAGTTTAAACATAAAACAATTGTGATGATATTCGTCTACGGCTACACTACGTTGAATACACCGGTTCTCGTCCGATCACCGAAGTTAAGCAACGTCGGGCCCGGTCAGTACTTGGATGGGAGACCGCCTGGGAATACTGGATGCCGTAGACTTTTATTTGGTTGAAGAGCAGGTATCAATAGTTTAAACTTAAAACAATTGCTATGATATTCGTCTACGGCCACAACGTTGAATACACCGGTTCTCGTCCGATCACCGAAGTTAAGCAACGTCGGGCCCGGTCAGTACTTGGATGGGAGACCGCCTGGGAATACCGGGTGCCGTAGACTTTTATTTTGGTTGAAGAGCAGGTATCAATAGTTTAAACATGAAACAATTGCTATGATATTCGTCTACGGCCACACTACGTTGAATACACCGGTTCTCGTCCGATCACCGAAGTTAAGCAACGTCGGGCCCGGTCAGTACTTGGATGGGAGACCGCCTGGGAATACCGGGTGCCGTAGACTTTTATTTTGGTTGAAGAGCAGGTATCAATAGTTTAAACTTAAAACAATTGCCATGATATTCGTATACGGCCACACTACGTTGAATACACCGGTTATCGTCCGATCACCGAAGTTAAGCAACGTTGGGCCCGGTCAGTACTTGGATGGGAGAGCCCCTATGAATAACCGGTGCCGTAGACTTTTATTTTGGTTGAAGAGCAGGTATCAATAGTTTAAACTTAAAACAATTGCTATGATATTCGTCTACGGCCACACTACGTTGAATACACCGGTTCTCGTCCGATCACCGAAGTTAAGCAACGTCGGGCCCGGTCAGTACTTGGATGGGAGACCGCCTGGGAATACCGGGTGCCGTAGACTTTGATTTTGTTGAAGAGCAGGTATCAATAGTTTAAACTTAAAACAATTGCTATGATATTCGTCTACGGCCACACAACGTTGAATACACCGGTTCTCGTCCGATCACCGAAGTTACAACGTCGGGCCCGGTCAGTACTTGGATGGGAGACCGCCTGGGAATACCGGGTGCCGTAGACTTTTATTTGGTTGAAGAGCAGGTATCAATAGTTTAAACTTAAAACAATTGCTATGATATTCGTCTACGGCCACACTACGTTGAATACACCGGTTCTCGTCCGATCACCGAAGTTAAGCAACGTCGGGCCCGGTCAGTACTTGGATGGGAGACCGCCTGGGAATACCGGGTGCTGTAGACATTTATTTTGGTTGAAGAGCAGGTATCAATAGTTTAAACTTCAAACAATTGCTAAGATATTCGTCTACGGCCACAACGTTGAATACACCGGTTCTCGTCCGATCACCGAAGTTAAGCAACGTCGGGCCCGGTCAGTACTTGGATGGGAGACCGCCTGGGAATACTGGATGCCGTAGACTTTTATTTTGGTTGAAGAGCAGGTATCAATAGTTTAAACTTAAAACAATTGCTATGATATTCGTCTACGGCCACACTACGTTGAATACACCGGTTCTCGTCCGATCACCGAAGTTAAGCAACGTCGGGCCCGGTCAGTACTTGGATGGGAGACCGCCTGGGAATACCGGGTGCCGTAGACTTTTATTTTGGTTGAAGAGCAGGTATCAATAGTTTAAACTTATAACAATTGCTATGATATTCGTCTACGGCCGCACAACGTTGAATACACCGTTTCTCGTCCGATCACCGAAGTTAAGCAACGTCGGGCCCGGTCAGTACTTGGATGGGAGACCGCATGGGAATACCGGGTGCCGTAGACTTTTATTTGGTTGAAGAGCAGGTATCAATAGTTTAAACTTAAAACAATTGCTCTGATATTCGTCTACGGCCACACTACGTTGAATACACCGGTTCTCGTCCGATCACCGAAGTTAACAAACGTCGGGCCCGGTCAGTACTTGGATGGGAGACCGCCTGGGAATACCGGGTGCCGTAGACTTTATTTTGGTTGAAGAGCAGGTATCAATAGTTTAAACCAAACAATTGCTATGATATTCGTCTACGGCTGCACAACGTTGAATACACCGGTTCTCGTCCGATCACCGAAGTTAAGCAACGTCGGGCCCGGTCAGTACTTGGATGGGAGACCGCCTGGGAATATTGGATTCCTTAGACTTTTATTTTGGTTGAAGAGCAGGTATCAATAGTTTAAACTTAAAACAATTGCTATGATATTCGTTCACGGCCACACTACGTTGAATACACCGGTTCTCGTCCGATCACCGAAGTTAAGCAACGTCGGCCCGGTCAGAACTTGGATGGGAGACCGCCTGGGAATACCGGGTGCCGTAGACTTTTATTTTGGTTGAAGAGCAGGTATCAATAGTTTAAACTTAAAACAATTGCTATGATATTCGTCTACGGCCACACTACGTTGAATACACCGGTTCTCGTCCGATCACCGAAGTTAAGCAACGTCGGGCCCGGTCAGTACTTGGATGGGAGACCGCCTGGGAATACCGGGTGCCGTAGACTTTTATTTTGGTTGAAGAGCAGGTATCAATAGTTTAAACTTAAAACAATTGCTATGATATTCGTATACGGCCGCACTACGTTGAATACACGGGTTCTCGTCCGATCACCGAAGTTAACCCTGCGTCGGGCCCGGTCAGTACTTGGATGGGAGACCGCCTGGGAATACCGGGTGCCGTAGACTTTTATTTTGGTTGAAGAGCAGGTATCAATAGTTTAAACATGAAACAATTGCTATGATATTCGTCTACGGCCACACTACGTTGAATACACCGGTTCTCGTCCGATCACCGAAGTTAAGCAACGTCGGGCCCGGTCAGTACTTGGATGGGAGACCGCCTGGGAATACTGGATGCCATAGACTTTTATTTTGGTTGAAGAGCAGGTATCAATAGTTTAAACATGAAACAATTGCTATGATATTCGTCTACGGCCACACTACGTTGAATACACCGGTTCTCGTCCGATCACCGAAGTTAAGCAACGTCGGGCCCGGTCAGTACTTGGATGGGAGACCGCCTGGGAATACCGGGTGCCGTAGACTTTTATTTTGTTGAAGAGCATGTATCAATAGTTTAAACTTAAAACAATTGCTATGATATTCGTCTACGGCCACACTACGTTGAATACACCGGTTCTCGTCCGATCACCGAAATTAAGCAACGTCGGGCCCGGTCAGTACTTGGATGAGAGACCGCCTGGGAATACCGGGTGCCGTAGACTTTTATTTTGGTTGAAGAGCAGGTATCAATAGTTTAAACTTATAACAATTGCTATGATATTCGTCTACGGCTGCACAACGTTGAATACACCGGTTCTCGTCCGATCACCGAAGTTAAGCAACGTCGGGCCCGGTCAGTACTTGGATGGGAGACCGCCTGGGAATACCGGGTGCTGTAGAATTTAATTTTGGTTGAAGAGCAGGTATCAATAGTTTAAACTTAAAACAATTGCCATGATATTCGTCTCCGGCCATACTACGTTGAATACACCGGTAATCGTCTGATCACCGAAGTTAAGCAACGTTGGGCCCGGTCAGTACTTGGATGGGAGAGCCCCTATGAATACCCACCGCCATAGACTTTTATTTTGGATGAAGAGCAGGTATCAATAGTTTAAACATAAAACAATGGCCGTGATATTCGTCTACGGCCACACTACGTTGAATACACCGGTTCTCGTCCGATCACCGAAGTTAAGCAACGTCGGGCCCGGTCAGTACTTGGATGGGAGACCGCCTGAGAATACTGGATGCCGTAGACGTTTATGTTGGTTGAAGAGCAGGTATCAATAGTTTAAACATGAAACAATTGCCATGATTTTCGTCTACGGCCACACTACGTTGAATACACCGGTTCTCGTCCGATCACCGAAGTTAAGCAACGTCGGGCCCGGTCAGTACTTGGATGGGAGACCGCCTGGGAATACTGGATGCCGTAGACTTTTATTTTGTTGAAGAGCAGGTATCAATAGTTTAAACATGAAACAATTGCTATGATATTCGTCTACGGCCACACTACGTTGAATACACCGGTTCTCGTCCGATCACCGAAGTTAAGCAACGTCGGGCCCGGTCAGTACTTGGATGGGAGACCGCCTGGGAATACCGGGTGCCGTAGACTTTTATTTTGGTTGAAGAGCAGGTATCAATAGTTTAAACTTATAACAATTGCTATGATATTCGTCTACGGCCACACTACGTTGAATACACCGGTTCTCGTCCGATCACCGAAGTTAAGCAACGTCGGGCCCGGTCAGTACTTGGATGGGAGACCGCCTGGGAATACCGCGCCGTAGACTTTATTTTGGTTGAAGAGCAGGTATCAATAGTTTAAACTTATAACAATTGCTATGATATTCGTCTACGGCTGCACAACGTTGAATACACCGTTTCTCGTCCGATCACCGAAGTTAAGCAACGTCGGCCCCGGTCAGTACTTGGATGGGAGACCGCCTGGGAATACCGGGTGCCGTAGACTTTTATTTTGGTTGAAGAGCAGGTATCAATAGTTTAAACTTAAAACAATTGCTATGATATTCGTCTACGGCCACACTACGTTGAATACACCGGTTCTCGTCCGATCACCGAAGTTAAGCAACGTCGGGCCCGGTCAGTACTTGGATGGGAGACCGCCTGGGAATACCGGGTGCCGTAGACTTTTATTTTGGTTGAAGAGCAGGTATCAATAGTTTAAACTTAAAACAATTGCTATGATATTCGTTTACGGCCACACTACGTTGAATACACCGGTTCTCGTCCGATCACCGAAGTTACAGCAACGTCGGGCCCGGTCAGTACTTGGATGGGAGACCGCCTGGGACGACCGGGTGCCGTAGACCTTTACTTTGGTTGAAGAGCAGGTATCAATAGTTTAAACTTACAACAATTGCTATGATATTCGTCTACGGCCGTACAACGTTGAATACACCGGTTCTCGTCCGATCACCGAAGTTAAGCTTCGTCGGGCCCGGTCAGTACTTGGATGGGAGACCGCATGGGAATACCGCGCCGTAGACTTTACTTTTGATTGAAGAGCAGGTATCAATAGTTTAAACATGAAACAATTGCTATGATATTCGTCTACGGCCACACTACGTTGAATACACCGGTTCTCGTCCGATCACCGAAGTTAAGCAACGTCGGGCCCGGTCAGTACTTGGATGGGAGACCGCCTGGGAATACTGGATGCCGTAGACTTTTATTTTGGTTGAAGAGCAGGTATCAATAGTTTAAACATGAAACAATTGTTATGATATTCGTCTACGGCCACACTACGTTGAATACACCGGTTCTCGTCCGATCACCGAAGTTAAGCAACGTAGGGCCCGGTCAGTACTTGGATGGGAGACCGCCTGGGAATACCGGGTGCCGTAGACATTTATTTTGGTTGAAGAGCAGGTATCAATAGTTTAAACTTAAAACAATTGCTACGATATTCGTCTACGGCCACACTACGTTGAATACACCGGTTCTCGTCCGATCACCGAAGTTAAGCAACGTCGGGCCCGGTCAGTACTTGGATGGGAGACCGCCTGGGAATACCGGGTGCCGTAGACTTTTATTTTGGTTGAAGAGCAGGTATCAATAGTTTAAACTTATAACAATTGCTATGATATTCGTCTACGGCTGCACAACGTTGAATACACCGTTCTCGTCCGATCACCGAAGTTAAGCAACGTCGGGCCCGGTCAGTACTTGGATGGGAGACCGCATGGGAATACCGGGTGCTGTAGAATTTAATTTTGGTTGAAGAGCAGGTATCAATAGTTTAAAGGCACCTGGAAATAGGTTTTTTATTGATTTAAACAATAAAGTATATGTGTATTAACAATAAACAAATTGTTTGAGTGATTATTTGTCAGGATTTATATGTTTAAAAAAAATATGAAGTTGTTTGGAGGGTGACTCCGCCCATCCTTTTTAGACGTCATTCGAGGAAGGATTCGCCGCTGATGGAACATCGACCCCTCGACGCCCTCGAGAATTGCCTGTGCTTACACACGTGCAAGTAGTGACCCGTGTGGTTTGGTTTGTTATAAAAGGCTTTTTTTCCCGCATTTCCCAGCAATGCTGACCAGGTGTGCTTGCTGACGCAACAAAACAACTAACGATGGGGTCAGCCTGCATCTGTTTCCAGCTGATCCCAAATATAGGCGGTTATGGGCAGCGAAAGTCAGGATAACGAGGGCAAGTGGTCCGTCCGACGTCGTTTTCAGCGCTATGCAGTGAGCCACTTCGAGCCGTCGTTGAACTTGGATGTACCACATTTGACATGACAGTAATTTGAAACATGACGCCATCCCAACCATACCCCAGTTAGTGAAATCTAAGAAGAACCCTGAAAGACGTGACAAACCTACAGGAGCATTTGCCAAACGTGAAAAAAATCCGCAAGTTTGAACTTGAAGTATGTTGTGTTCTCTTTATACATACTATGTACATGTAACGTTATACTACTTTTACTAGTCATGTAGGTACTGTGCACTAGCGGCATTGTTGCACCTATATCGTTGAAAATATCCCCTGCCCTCGAATGACGTCACGAACAGCGCCACCATGTGTCAATTCTAAAGTCGTAAATACAATAAAACCACTATTTCTGTAACCTTAGTTACTTGTTTATTCACATTCCACTCATTAAAATGTATATATTTATGACAAAAGCTACATTTGGACAAAATACCAGTGCCAGGTGCCTTTAAACTTAAAACAATTGCCATGATATTCGTCTCCGGCCATACTACGTTGAATACACCGGTAATCGTCTGATCACCGAAGTTAAGCAACGTTGGGCCCGGTCAGTACTTGGATGGGAGAGCCCCTATGAATACCCACCGCCATAGACTTTTATTTTGGATGAAGAGCAGGTATCAATAGTTTAAACATAAAACAATGGCCGTGATATTCGTCTACGGCCACACTACGTTGAATACACCGGTTCTCGTCCGATCACCGAAGTTAAGCAACGTCGGGCCCGGTCAGTACTTGGATGGGAGACCGCCTGAGAATACTGACGCCGTAGACGTTTCGTTGGTTGAAGAGCAGGTATCAATAGTTTAAACATGAAACAATTGTTATGATTTTCGGTTCACGGCCACACTACGTTGAATACACCGGTTCTCGTCCGATCACTGAAGTTAAGCAAACGTCGGGGCCATTCAGTACTTGGATGGAGACCGCCTGGGAATACTGATGCCGTAGAATTTATTTTGGTTGAAGAGCAGGTATCAATAGTTAAACACAAACAATTGTTATGATATTCGTCTACGCACACTACGTTGAATACACCGGTTTTCGTCCGATCACCGAAGTTAAGCTAGAACGTCGGGCCCGGTCAGTACTTGGATGGGAGACCGCCTAAATACCGGGTGCCGTAGACTTTATTTTGGTTGAAGAGCAGGTATCAATAGTTTAAACATGAAACAATTGCTATGATATTCGTTCACGGCCACACTACGTTGAATATACCGGTTCTCGTCCGATCACCGAAGTTAAGCAACGTCGGGCCCGGTCAGTACTTGGATGGAGACCGCCTGGGAATACCGTGCCGTAGACTTTATTTTGGTTGAAGAGCAGGTATCATTAGTTTAAACTTAAAACAATTGCTATGATATTCGTCTACGGCCACACCACAAAGTTGAATACACCGGTTCTCGTCCGATCACCGAAATTAAGCAAACGTCGGGCCCGGTCAGTACTTGATGGGAGACCGCCTGGGAATACCGCGTGCCGTAGACTTTATTTTGCTGTTGAAGCAGCAGGTATCAATAGTTTAAACTTAAACACAATTGTTATGGCGATATTCGTCTACGGCCACACTACGTTGAATACACTGTTCTCCGTCCGATCACCGAAGTTACAAACGTCGGCCCGGTCAGTACTTCTGGATGGAGACCGCGCCTGGGAAATACCGGTGCTGTAGAATTTTATGTTGGTTGAAGAGCAGGTAATAGTCAACATAGTTTAAACAATAATGCCATGATATTCAAGTCTCACGGCCATACTAGATGTTGAATACACCGGTAATCGTCCGATCACTGAAGTTAAGCAAACGTTGGGCCCGGTCAGTACTTATGATGGGAGAGCTCCCCATGAATACCTACCGCCGTAGACTTTTTTTGGATGAAGAGCAGGTATCAATAGTTTAAATATAAAACAATGGCCGTGATATTTGTCTACGGCCACACTACGTTGAATACACCGGGTTCTCGTCCGATCGCCGGAAGATATAGCAACGTCGGACCCGGTCAGTACTTGAATGGGAGACCGCCTGGGGAATACTGGGATGCCGTAGACTTTATTTTAGTTGAAGAGCAGGTATCAATAGTAGTTAAACATGAAACAATTCGCTGGGCGATTTTCGTCTACGGCCACGGCCACACTACGTTGAATACACCGGTTCTCGTCCGAATCACTGAAGTTAAGCAACGTCGGGCCCGGTCAGTACTTGGATGGGGAGACCGCCTGGGAATACCGGGTGCTGTAGAACTGTTATGTTGGTCAGAGCAGGTATCAATAGTTTAAACATAAAACAATTCGTTATGATATTCGTCTCCGGCCATACTACGTTGGAATACACCGGTAATCGTCCGATCACCGAAGTTAAGCTAAACGTCACGGGCCCATTGGTCAGTACTTGGATGGGGAGAGCCCCTATGAATACCGAATGCCGTAGTGACTTTTTTTGGATGAAGAGCAGGTATCAATAGTTTAAACATAAAACCATGGCATGTGATGATATCGTTCACGGCACACACTACGTTGAATATAACGGTTCTCGTCCGATCACTTAAGTTAAGCAACGTCGGGCACGTCGGTCAGTACTCTCGGATGGGAGACCGCCTGGGAATACTGGATGCTATAGACTTTATTTTGGTTGAAGAGCAGGTATCAATAGTTTAAACATGAAACAAATTCGCTAATGATATTCGTTCACGGCCACACCACGGTTGAATATCACAGCGGTTCTCGCTCGATCACTGAAGTTAAGCAAACGTCGGGCCCGGTCAGTACTTGATTATGATTATATTAACCAGACTACGGCCACACTACGTTGAATACAGCGGTTCCTCGCGTCCGATCACCGAAGTTAAGCAACGTCGGGCCGGGTCAGTACTTGGATGGGAGACCGCCTGGGAAATACCGGGGTGCCGTAGACATTTTATTTTGTTGAAGAGCATGTATCAATAGTTTAAACTTAAAACAATTGTTATGATATTCGCTCTACGGCCACACTACGTTGAATAACACACCGGTCTCTCGTCCGATCACCGAAATTAAGCAACGTCAATGGGCCTGCTCAGTACTTGGATGAGAGACCGCCCAGCTGGGAATACCGGTGCCGTAGACTTTTATTTTGGTTGAAGAGCAGGTATCAATAGTTTAAACTTTATACAATTAAGCAGATATGGATATTCGTCTACGGCTGCACAACGTTGAATACACCGGTTCTCGTCCGATCACCGAAGTTAAGCAAACGTCGGGCCTGGTCAGTACTTGGATGGGGAGACCGCATGGGAATACCGGGTGCTGTAGAATTTAATTTTGCTGAAGAGCAGGTATCAATAGTTTAAAGGCACCTGAAATAGGTTTTTATTGATTTAACACAATAAAGTATATGTGTATTAACAATAAAACAAATTGTTTGGAGTGATTATTTGTCAGGATTTATATGTTTAAAAAAATTATGAAGTTGTTTGAGGGTGACTCCGCCCATCCTTTTGTGACGTCATTCGAGGAAGGATTCGCCGCTGATGGAACATCGACCCCTCGACGCCCTCGAGAATTGCTCTGTGTTTACACACGTGCAAGTAGTGACCCGTGTGGTTTGGTTTGTTATAAAAGGCTTTTTTCCGGCATTTTCCCAGCAATGCCGACCAGGGTGTATTGCTGCTGGATGCAACAAAACAACTAACGACATGGGTCAGCCTGCATCGTTTCCTTAGCTGATCCCAAATATAGGCGGTTGGCGGGCAGCGAAAGTCAGGATAACGAGGGCAAAGTGGTCCGGTCCGACACGTCGTTTTCAGCGCTATGGCAGTGACCACTTCGAGCTGTCGTGTTTGAATCCGATGTACCACACATTTGGACATGACAAAAAGTAATTTGAAACATGACGCTATCCCAACCATTACTCCCAGTTAGTGGAAATCTAAGAAGCAACCTGAAAGTACGTGACAAACCTACATGAGCATTTGCCAAACGTGAAAAATCCGTGGAAGTTTGAACTTTGAAGTGCATGTTGTGTTCTCTTTATACATAATTATGTACATGTAACGTTATACTACTTTTTACTAGTCAGTGTAGGTACTGTTTCTAGCACTAGCGGCATTGTTGCACCTATATC
>CM055818.1:55275140-55298823 GCA_029582265.1 Zoroaster sp. YZ-2022 | reverse complement strand
CCCCGGGATGGGACGAAACCCGGTGTTCAACGTGTGGGCCGAGACAAATATAGAAATTGTTTTATGTTTAAACTATTGATACCTGCTCTTCAACCAAAATAAAAGTCTACGGCATCCAGTATTCCCAGGCGGTCTCCCATCCAAGTACTGACCGGGCCCGACGTTGCTTAACTTCGGTGATCGGACGAGAACCGGTGTATTCAACGTAGTGTGGCAGTAGACGAATATCATAGCAATTGTTTTAAGTTTAAACTATTGATACCTGCTCTTCAACCAAAATAAAAGTCTACGGCACCCGGTATTCCCAGGCGGTCTCCCATCCAAGTACTGACCGGGCCCGACGTTGCTTAACTTCGGTGATCGGACGAGAACCGGTGTATTCAACGTAGTATGGCCGCAGACGAATATCATGGCAATTGTTTTATGTTTAAACTATTGATACCTGCTCTTCAACCAAAATAAAAGTCTACGGCACCCGGTATTCCCAGGCGGTCTCCCATCCAAGTACTGACCGGGCCCGACGTTGCTTAACTTCGGTGATCGGACGAGAACCGGTGTATTCAACGTAGTGAGACTCTGGACGAATATCATAGCAATTGTTTCATGTTTAAACTATTGATACCTGCTCTTCAACCAAAATAAAAGTCTACGGCATCCGGTATTCAGGCGGTCTCCCATCCAAGTACTGACCGGGCCCCGACGTTGCTTAACTTCGGTGATCGGACGAGAACCGGTGTATTCAACGTAGTGTGGCCGTAGACGAATATCATAGCAATTGTTTCATGTTTAAACTATTGATACCTGCTCTTCAACCAAAATAAAAGTCTACGGCACCCGGTATTCCCAGGCGGTCTCCCATCCAAGTACTGACCGGGCCCGACGTTGCTTAACTTCGGTGATCGGACGAGAACCGGTGTATTCAACGTAGTGTGGCCGCAGACGAATATCATGGCAATTGTTTTATGTTTAAACTATTGATACCTGCTCTTCAACCAAAATAAAAGTCTACGGCACCCGGTATTCCCAGGAGGTCTCCCATCCAAGTCCTGACCTGGCCCGACGTTGCTTAACTTCGGTGATCGGACGAGAACCGGTGTATTCAACGTAGTGTGGCCGTAGACGAATATCATAGCAATTGTTTTATGTTTAAACTATTGATACCTGCTCTTCAACCAAAATAAAAGTCTACGGCACCCGGTATTCCCAGGCGGTCTCCCATCCAAGTACTGACCGGCCCGACGTTGCTTAACTTCGGTGATCGGACGAGAACCGGTGTATTCAACGTAGTGGCCGTAGACGAATATCATAGCAATTGTTTTAAGTTTAAACTATTGATACCTGCTCTTCAACCAAAATAAAAGTCTACGGCACCCGGTATTCCCAGGCGGTCTCCCATCCAAGTACTGACCGGGCCCGACGTTGCTTAACTTCGGTGATCGGACGAGAACCGGTGTATTCAACGTAGTGTGGCCGTAGACGAATATCATAGCAATTGTTTTATGTTTAAACTATTGATACCTGCTCTTCAACCAAAATAAAAGTCTACGGCACCCGGTATTCCCAGGCGGTCTCCCATCCAAGTACTGACCGGGCCCGACGTTGCTTAACTTCGGTGATCGGACGAGAACCGGTGTATTCAACGTAGTATGGCCGGAGACGAATATCATGGCAATTGTTTTATGTTTAAACTATTGATACCTGCTCTTCAACCAAAATAAAAGTCTACGGCACCCGGTATTCCCAGGCGGTCTCCCATCCAAGTACTGACCGGGCCCGACGTTGCTTAACTTCGGTGATCGGACGAGAACCGGTGTATTCAACGTAGTGTGGCCGTAGACGAATATCATAGCAATTGTTTTAAGTTTAAACTATTGATACCTGCTCTTCAACCAAAATAAAAGTCTACGGCACCCGGTATTCCCAGGCGGTCTCCCATCCAAGTACTGACCGGGCCCGACGTTGCTTAACTTCGGTGATCGGACGAGAACCGGTGTATTCAACGTAGTGGCCGTAGACGAATATCATGGCAATTGTTTTATGTTTAAACTATTGATACCTGCTCTTCAACCAAAATAAAAGTCTACGGCACCCGGTATTCCCAGGCGGTCTCCCATCCAAGTACTGACCGGGCCCGACGTTGCTTAACTTCGGTGATCGGACGAGAACCGGTGTATTCAACGTAGTGTGGCCGTAGACGAATATCATAGCAATTGTTTTATGTTTAAACTATTGATACCTGCTCTTCAACCAAAATAAAAGTCTACGGCACCCGGTATTCCCAGGCGTCTCCCATCCAAGTACTGACCGGGCCCGACGTTGCTTAACTTCGGTGATCGGACGAGAACCGGTGTATTCAACGTAGTGTGGCCGTAGACGAATATCATAGCAATTGTTTCATGTTTAAACTATTGATACCTGCTCTTCAACCAAAATAAAAGTCTACGGCATCCAGTATTCCCAGGCGGTCTCCCATCCAAGTACTGACCGGGCCCGACGTTGCTTAACTTCGGTGATCGGACGAGAACCGGTGTATTCAACGTAGTGTGGCCGTAGACGAATATCATAGCAATTGTTTCATGTTTAAACTATTGATACCTGCTCTTCAACCAAAATAAAAGTCTACGGCATCCAGTATTCCCAGGCGGTCTCCCATCCAAGTACTGACCGGGCCCGACGTTGCTTAACTTCGGTGATCGGACGAGAACCGGTGTATTCAACGTAGTGTGGCCGTAGACGAATATCACGGCAATTGTTTTATGTTTAAACTATTGATACCTGCTCTTCAACCAAAATAAAAGTCTACGGCATCCAGTATTCCCAGGCGGTCTCCCATCCAAGTACTGACCGGGCCCGACGTTGCTTAACTTCGGTGATCGGACGAGAACCGGTGTATTCAACGTAGTGTGGCCGTAGACGAATATCATAGCAATTGTTTCATGTTTAAACTATTGATACCTGCTCTTCAACCAAAATAAAAGTCTACGGCACCCGCTATTCCCAAGGGGACTCCCATCCAAGTACTGACCGTGCCCAACGTTGCTTAACTTCGCTGATCAGACGATAACCGGTGTATTCAACGTAGTATGGCCGGAGACGAATATCATAGCAATTGTTTTATGTTTAAACTATTGATACCTGCTCTTCAACCAAAATAAAAGTCTACGGCACCCGGTATTCCCAGGCGGTCTCCCATCCAAGTACTGACCGGGCCCGACGTTGCTTAACTTCGGTGATCGGACGAGAACCGGTGTATTCAACGTAGTGTGGCCGTAGACGAATATCATAGCAATTGTTTTATGTTTAAACTATTGATACCTGCTCTTCAACCAAAATAAAAGTCTACGGCATCCGGTATTCCCAGGCGGTCTCCCATCCAAGTACTGACCGGGCCCGACGTTGCTTAACTTCGGTGATCGGACGAGAACCGGTGTATTCAACGTAGTGTGGCCGTAGACGAATATCACGGCCATTGTTTTATGTTTAAACTATTGATACCTGCTCTTCAACCAAAATAAAAGTCTACGGCACCCGGTATTCCCAGGGGTCTCCCATCCAAGTACTGACCGGGTCCGACGTTGCTTAACTTCGGTGATCGGACGAGAACCGGTGTATTCAACGTAGTGTGGCCGTAGACGAATATCATGGCAATTGTTTTATGTTTAAACTATTGATACCTGCTCTTCAACCAAAATAAAAGTCTACGGCACCCGGTATTCCCAGGCGGTCTCCCATCCAAGTACTGACAACGCCCGACGTTGCTTAACTTCGGTGATCGGACGAGAACCGGTGTATTCAACGTAGTGTGGCCGTAGACGAATATCATAGCAATTGTTTTAAGTTTAAACTATTGATACCTGCTCTTCAACCAAAATAAAAGTCTACGGCACCCGGTATTCCCAGGCGGTCTCCCATCCAAGTACTGACCGGGCCCGACGTTGCTTAACTTCGGTGATCGGACGAGAACCGGTGTATTCAACGTAGTGTGGCCGTAGACGAATATCACGGCAATTGTTTTATGTTTAAACTATTGATACCTGCTCTTCAACCAAAATAAAAGTCTACGGCACCCGGTATTCCCAGGCGGTCTCCCATCCAAGTACTGACCGGGCCCAACGTTGCTTAACTTCGGTGATCAGACGAGAACCGGTGTATTCAACGTAGTATGGCCGGAGACGAATATCATGGCAATTGTTTTATGTTTAAACTATTGATACCTGCTCTTCAACCAAAATAAAAGTCTACGGCACCCGGTATTCCCAGGCGGTCTCCCATCCAAGTACTGACCGGGCCCGACGTTGCTTAACTTCGGTGATCGGACGAGAACCGGTGTATTCAACGTAGTATGGCCGTAGACGAATATCATAGCAATTGTTTTATGTTTAAACTATTGATACCTGCTCTTCAACCAAAATAAAAGTCTACGGCACCCGGTATTCCCAGGCGGTCTCCCATCCAAGTACTGACCGGGCCCGACGTTGCTTAACTTCGGTGATCGGACGAGAACCGGTGTATTCAACGTAGTGTGGCCGTAGACGAATATCATAGCAATTGTTTTAAGTTTAAACTATTGATACCTGCTCTTCAACCAAAATAAAAGTCTACGGCATCCAGTATTCCCAGGCGGTCTCCCATCCAAGTACTGACCGGGCCCGACGTTGCTTAACTTCGGTGATCGGACGAGAACCGGTGTATTCAACGTAGTGTGGCCGTAGACGAATATCATAGCAATTGTTTCATGTTTAAACTATTGATACCTGCTCTTCAACCAAAATAAAAGTCTACGGCATCCAGTATTCCCAGGCGGTCTCCCATCCAAGTACTGACCGGCCCGACGTTGCTTAACTTCGGTGATCGGACGAGAACCGGTGTATTCAACGTAGTGTGGCCGTAGACGAATATCATAGCAATTGTTTTATGTTTAAACTATTGATACCTGCTCTTCAACCAAAATAAAAGTCTACGGCACCCGGTATTCCCAGGCGGTCTCCCATCCAAGTACTGACCGGGCCCGACGTTGCTTAACTTCGGTGATCGGACGAGAACCGGTGTATTCAACGTAGTGGACGGAGACGAATATCATGGCAATTGTTTTATGTTTAAACTATTGATACCTGCTCTTCAACCAAAATAAAAGTCTACGGCACCCGGTATTCCCAGGCGGTCTCCCATCCAAGTACTGACCGGGCCCGACGTTGCTTAACTTCGGTGATCGGACGAGAACCGGTGTATTCAACGTAGTGTGGCCGGAGACGAATATCATAGCAATTGTTGTTATGTTTAAACTATTGATACCTGCTCTTCAACCAAAATAAAAGTCTACGGCATCCGGTATTCCCAGGCGGTCTCCCATCCAAGTACTGACCGGGCCCGACGTTGCTTAACTTCGGTGATCGGACGAGAACCGGTGTATTCAACGTAGTGTGGCCGTAGACGAATATCATAGCAATTGTTTCATGTTTAAACTATTGATACCTGCTCTTCAACCAAAATAAAAGTCTACGGCATCCAGTATTCCCAGGCGGTCTCCCATCCAAGTACTGACCGGGCCCGACGTTGCTTAACTTCGGTGATCGGACGAGAACCGGTGTATTCAACGTAGTGTGGCCGTAGACGAATATCATGGCAATTGTTTCATGTTTAAACTATTGATACCTGCTCTTCAACCAAAATAAAAGTCTACGGCACCCGGTATTCCCAGGCGGTCTCCCATCCAAGTACTGACCGGGCCCGACGTTGCTTAACTTCGGTGATCGGACGAGAACCGGTGTATTCAACGTAGTGTGGCCGTAGACGAATATCATAGCAATTGTTTCAAGTTTAAACTATTGATACCTGCTCTTCAACCAAAATAAAAGTCTACGGCATCCAGTATTCCCAGGCGGTCTCCCATCCAAGTACTGACCGGGCCCGACGTTGCTTAACTTCGGTGATCGGACGAGAACCGGTGTATTCAACGTAGTGTGGCCGTAGACGAATATCATAGCAATTGTTTTATGTTTAAACTATTGATACCTGCTCTTCAACCAAAATAAAAGTCTACGGCATCCAGTATTCCCAGGCGGTCTCCCATCCAAGTACTGACCGGGCCCGACGTTGCTTAACTTCGGTGATCGGACGAGAACCGGTGTATTCAACGTAGTGTGGCCGTAGACGAATATCACGGCCATTGTTTTATGTTTAAACTATTGATACCTGCTCTTCATCCAAAAAAAAAGTCTACGGCACCCGGTATTCATAGGGCTCTCCCATCCAAGTACTGACCGGGCCCGACGTTGCTTAACTTCGGTGATCGGACGAGAACCGGTGTATTCAACGTAGTGTGGCCGTAGACGAATATCATAGCAATTGTTTTAAGTTTAAACTATTGATACCTGCTCTTCAACCAAAATAAAAGTCTACGGCACCCGGTATTCCCAGGCGGTCTCCCATCCAAGTACTGACCGGGCCCGACGTTGCTTAACTTCGGTGATCGGACGAGAACCGGTGTATTCAACGTAGTGTGGCCGTAGACGAATATCATGGCAATTGTTTTATGTTTAAACTATTGATACCTGCTCTTCAACAAAAATAAAAGTCTACGGCACCCGGTATTCCAGGCGGTCTCCCATCCAAGTACTGACCGGGCCCGACGTTGCTTAACTTCGGTGATCGGACGAGAACCGGTGTATTCAACGTAGTATGGCCGGAGACGAATATCATGGCAATTGTTTTATGTTTAAACTATTGATACCTGCTCTTCAACCAAAATAAAAGTCTACGGCACCCGGTATTCCCAGGCGGTCTCCCATCCAAGTACTGACCGGGCCCGACGTTGCTTAACTTCGGTGATCGGACGAGAACCGGTGTATTCAACGTAGTGTGGCCGTAGACGAATATCATAGCAATTGTTTTAAGTTTAAACTATTGATACCTGCTCTTCAACCAAAATAAAAGTCTACGGCACCCGGTATTCCCATGCGGTCTCCCATCCAAGTACTGACCGGGCCCGACGTTGCTTAACTTCAGTGATCGGACGAGAACCGGTGTATTCAACGTAGTGTGGCCGTAGACGAATATCATAGCAATTGTTTTAAGTTTAAACTATTGATACCTGCTCTTCAACCAAAATAAAAGTCTACGGCACCCGGTATTCCCAGGCGGTCTCCATCCAAGTACTGACCGGGCCCGACGTTGCTTAACTTCGGTGATCGGACGAGAACCGGTGTATTCAACGTAGTGTGGCCGTAGACGAATATCATAGCAATTGTTTTAAGTTTAAACTATTGATACCTGCTCTTCAACCAAAATAAAAGTCTACGGCACCCGGTATTCCCAGGCGGTCTCCCATCCAAGTACTGACCGGGCCCGACGTTGCTTAACTTCGGTGATCGGACGAGAACCGGTGTATTCAACGTAGTGTGGCCGTAGACGAATATCATAGCAATTGTTTCATGTTTAAACTATTGATACCTGCTCTTCAACCAAAATAAAAGTCTACGGCACCCGGTATTCCCAGGCGGTCTCCCATCCAAGTACTGACCGGGCCCGACGTTGCTTAACTTCGGTGATCGGACGAGAACCGGTGTATTCAACGTAGTGTGGCCGTAGACGAATATCATAGCAATTGTTTCATGTTTAAACTATTGATACCTGCTCTTCAACCAAAATAAAAGTCTACGGCATCCAGTATTCCCAGGCGGTCTCCCATCCAAGTACTGACCGGGCCCGACGTTGCTTAACTTCAGTGATCGGACGAGAACCGGTATATTCAACGTAGTGTGGCCGTAGACGAAAATCATGGCAATTGTTTCATGTTTAAACTATTGATACCTGCTCTTCAACCAAAATAAAAGTCTACGGCATCCAGTATTCCCAGGCGGTCTCCCATCCAAGTACTGACCGGGCCCGACGTTGCTTAACTTCGGTGATCGGACGAGAACCGGTGTATTCAACGTAGTGTGGCCGTAGACGAATATCACGGCCATTGTTTTATGTTTAAACTATTGATACCTGCTCTTCATCCCAAAAAAAAGTCTACGGCACCCGGTATTCATAGGGGCTCTCCCATCCAAGTACTGACCGGGCCCAACGTTGCTTAACTTCGGTGATCGGACGATTACCGGTGTATTCAACGTAGTATGGCCGGAGACGAATATCATGGCAATTGTTTTATGTTTAAACTATTGATACCTGCTCTTCAACCAAAATAAAAGTCTACGGCACCCGGTATTCCCAGGCGGTCTCCCATCCAAGTACTGACCGGGCCCGACGTTGCTTAACTTCGGTGATCGGACGAGAACCGGTGTATTCAACGTAGTGTGGCCGTAGACGAATATCATAGCAATTGTTTTAAGTTTAAACTATTGATACCTGCTCTTCAACCAAAATAAAAGTCTACGGCATCCAGTATTCCCAGGCGGTCTCCCATCCAAGTACTGACCGGGCCCGACGTTGCTTAACTTCGGTGATCGGACGAGAACCGGTGTATTCAACGTAGTGTGGCCGTAGACGAATATCATAGCAATTGTTTTAAGTTTAAACTATTGATACCTGCTCTTCAACCAAAATAAAAGTCTACGGCACCCGGTATTCCCAGGCGGTCTCCCATCCAAGTACTGACCGGGCCCGACGTTGCTTAACTTCGGTGATCGGACGAGAACCGGTGTATTCAACGTAGTATGGCCGTAGACGAATATCATGGCAATTGTTTTATGTTTAAACTATTGATACCTGCTCTTCAACCAAAATAAAAGTCTACGGCACCCGGTATTCCCAGGCGGTCTCCCATCCAAGTACTGACCGGGCCCGACGTTGCTTAACTTCGGTGATCGGACGAGAACCGGTGTATTCAACGTAGTGTGGCCGTAGACGAATATCATAGCAATTGTTTTAAGTTTAAACTATTGATACCTGCTCTTCAACCAAAATAAAAGTCTACGGCACCCGGTATTCCCAGGCGGTCTCCCATCCAAGTACTGACCGGGCCCGACGTTGCTTAACTTCGGTGATCGGACGAGAACCGGTGTATTCAACGTAGTGTGGCCGTAGACGAATATCATAGCAATTGTTTTAAGTTTAAACTATTGATACCTGCTCTTCAACCAAAATAAAAGTCTACGGCACCCGGTATTCCCAGGCGGTCTCCCATCCAAGTACTGACCGGGCCCGACGTTGCTTAACTTCGGTGATCGGACGAGAACCGGTGTATTCAACGTAGTGTGGCCGTAGACGAATATCATAGCAATTGTTTCATGTTTAAACTATTGATACCTGCTCTTCAACCAAAATAAAAGTCTACGGCACCCGGTATTCCCAGGCGGTCTCCCATCCAAGTACTGACCGGGCCCAACGTTGCTTAACTTCGGTGATCGGACGATTACCGGTGTATTCAACGTAGTATGGCCGGAGACGAATATCATGGCAATTGTTTTATGTTTAAACTATTGATACCTGCTCTTCAACCAAAATAAAAGTCTACGGCACCCGGTATTCCCAGGCGGTCTCCCATCCAAGTACTGACCGGGCCCGACGTTGCTTAACTTCGGTGATCGGACGAGAACCGGTGTATTCAACGTAGTGTGGCCGTAGACGAATATCATAGCAATTGTTTTAAGTTTAAACTATTGATACCTGCTCTTCAACCAAAATAAAAGTCTACGGCACCCGGTATTCCCATGCGGTCTCCCATCCAAGTACTGACCGGGCCCGACGTTGCTTAACTTCAGTGATCGGACGAGAACCGGTGTATTCAACGTTGTGCAGCCGTAGACGAATATCATAGCAATTGTTTTAAGTTTAAACTATTGATACCTGCTCTTCAACCAAAATAAAAGTCTACGGCACCCGGTATTCCCAGGCGGTCTCCCATCCAAGTACTGACCGGGCCCGACGTTGCTTAACTTCGGTGATCGGACGAGAACCGGTGTATTCAACGTAGTGTGGCCGTAGACGAATATCATAGCAATTGTTTTAAGTTTAAACTATTGATACCTGCTCTTCAACCAAAATAAAAGTCTACGGCACCCGGTATTCCCATGCGGTCTCCCATCCAAGTACTGACCGGGCCCGACGTTGCTTAACTTCGGTGATCGGACGAGAACCGGTGTATTCAACGTAGTGTGGCCGCACGGCTGTTTCCCTTTAAAAAAAGTACCCCCTCTGTTGTCGAAAGTTAAACAGTATGCAAATGAGGCGTTTGATCCGTCATTCATACATCTCGCGCGTAGGGGTGACGCGTGTGGTTCAAATCTATATTTGGTTTGTTTACATTTTGCTTTCTTGTGATTGGTTTTCAAGTTAAATATGCAATTTGTTTATGAATATACTAAGTTTATTTAATAAACAGTCACATGATAGCTTTTCCCGCGAAATTGAGGCTGTTTACATTGTGGAATTGCCGGTGAAGTCTACGTAGTGCAAGGCAGCCATTTAAATGTCGTCTTTGCCTTGAACATTTGAAGACGTTTTTCTAGCTGTCGTCATGGATACGTACGAATTTTTGATAAGCACAATCGACCTAGTAAATCAACGATGATGGCATCTACTTTTATTTTATCCACAAAGTAAGTCTGGGACAAGGTTATTTCCTTTAAAAAACTTTCCCCCAAAAATCAGTTTATGCGGTTGGTTTTAATATTATTGTGTACAAAGTAATGGCGTTTAACGTACATACATGTTTAGTCATGTTAGTGCATCCATCGTAACGCATTACGTGTTTACGTACACCGTACACGGTTAACTCGTTTTGATCGTGTGTATTCTGAATGCATAGAAAGGATAGCCATTTTTACAGAAACAGTTGTGTACGGTTACTGTGAATTCTTGCAAAAAGACATGTACTGCATCAAATGAACATTCAGCCTGATCCCTGACAATTAATACATTTGGCCTCGCAGTCTTTAAGTTTATTAAAACACACAGTGGCGTTAAATTAATAAATGATAGGCAAACTTTTTCGTTGTTAATAAAGTGAAACTTGTTTCAACAATGTTTGTTTTTACATGTATTGAATTCAGTAGTTCAATCGATAGGCCTAACGTTATGAACGTGAATGTAACTTCACACTGTACATTATTGTACATTTACGGTATACTGCATTTTCATCCGCATGTCAACTTTGCACTATATTTACATGCTTGGAAATATAATGGTGTTGAAGATATCCAAGAGAACCGTCTGGATGAGTAGTGTTATTGTTTTAATGTTTTCATAGAACTATGGAAGCCTTACTAATATTATCATTTCTTTCAACCAGGAATTGAAAACAGTTTACAACATTGGCAGTTGGCTCCTATTAATTTAGGACATCTACGACAACAGGTAATTTAACTAGAAATAGTATTCAGTCTAATTCTTATTTACATGTACATGTAGGCTACTTGTTAACAGACGATTTCTGCTTTTTCAATTTATTTGTATTTCCTCCATTTGTCCTTCATGTCCTCTGTTGTTATTCTCCTATGATAGTTCAAGGCAACTTGTCCATTCTCATTTTTGTCATTTCAATTTTGTTTGTTACATAAAGGCCTTTGTACATTATTTATAAATTATATACATTGTAAATGCTCTGCTTCCAGTTTTCTCTAAAGTTCTTTTGAGTATTCACCACAGGTCCTTTTAAATGATAAGTGCAAAACTTATTTAAAAAAATATTTTTCTTGTGTTTCAGGCTCTGTATAGCTTGTTCAATGGCAACTGGAATTGGATCTCCAGGTTACTGCTTTTTGAGAAGGTTGGCAGCTTTCAAGATGTTGTCACTAGACTTGCTTCATCAAAAGTTGTACTAGGCCTACATATAGGTCTGTCTGGAGATGTTTTCTTCGGGCATATATGGGCAGATAGTTGATGCACTTTTCCAAGTGGAAGACACGATGCCCAGACAACCACCACATTTTTTAAGTTGAACATGCAGTATTCTAGGACTTTTGGAGATTTTATTTTCAATTTCTTTGGTCGTCCTGGTTGTGCCTGTTTGTTGAACTGTTCACAAACTTGGTAGTTGTCTACCCTCTCATGTTTATACCAGTTAGGCGTGACTGATTGTCAGTGCCTTAATTTCCTCGCAAGTATACATTTACCTATATTATATTTTGATTTATATGGATGTCACATTGTTTTGATTTATGCAATATATACACCATTATTAATCATATTGCATATAAATTTATATTTATTACTTTTATAATCACTTCAAATGATTAACTTCGTCATCAGCTTTCATGTTCCATTTTAAGATTCAATTAATAAGTTTTCGAGTCTCAACATAATAAATTCACTTTTATCAATCTTGACCATCTTAGAATGGTTGTTTTTTGTCTATATCCATCTGGTTGTTGTCTACATTGCCTTTATTTGTGACTGTTACTATTTATTATTCCTTGGTTATAACATTTTTTATTTTATGTTACACACCCTTCTCTCCTGACCCAATCCCTTTGTTCAACTTGTATACCCTGTTATGTTTATATAACATTCATATAAAATTACAATGTTCATTTCTCTTGTCGTGTTTGTAAGATTGTTGCATTTTTGGCCAAATAAATAATGACAATAAAATAATTGATGGATGTTGATCAGAAATGTCGTCCCATATACTCCAACCAAACACATCTTTTGAAAAAAGCCTTCCTGCGATCTGAATAGTTAAAATATTGTGCTGCTTATCTTGGCCCTGTCAAGTTTAACGTTTATATATAATTACAATGTTCATTTCTCATTTATTCTTTGTATGATTGTTGTATTTTGACAGAATAAATAATAATAATAATAGAATATTTGATGGTGTTGCTTAGAATTGTGGTCCCATGTTCTCCCACCAAATAATTATAGAAAATGCCTTTCTGAAGTCTGAACACCTGCTCATCTTAGCCATTTTCATGTAGCTATAATCAGTCTATTACCATAATTCTTCATAACTTTGTCAGAGCATTTTTTTAAATGAAAATCAAAACTCATCTCCAGATAAACAGGAATGTGGAAAACAAGGTAACATACTCGGTGATTTCCCATAACTTTTCACAATGTCCACCGCGCGTCGCTCACATGCACACATACAAATGAGCGCGACGCGTACATAGACGTCCGTGTATTACACGTATAATCCCGCACACGCGCGCTGTATGTAAATTCCTATTTGTTTGTGCACGTCACAAAGACTTCAAACCCCGCGTAAACACCGACACTCAACTTAAACAAAACCTTATAAAAACTTGTAAAAAGTTTTGTCCCAGGAATAATATTTGGAAAAATACTTGTAAAAACATTTAATCTCACTAATGGAAATGTAGAAGTATGAATGAAAAATTCTGCTGATGTTATAAAAGAGCATATTTGAAGGGTATAATTTCAACATGAACGTTAAGTAGGCAGACAATGAAAATCGTTCTTTTTTTTAAAGTGTATTTCTTTTAGTCCCAACAAATACAACATTTGAAAGAAAATTTCATATAAGTGAGAAAACATGTTTCATTTTACTTCAAATACAATCATAACATTTTCAAAGCGGGTCAATTCATGATTCATTCATGTAAACTTTATGGACTATAGAGGCTGACGTCATGGTATTCCACTGGAGTAATGAAAAACAAACGCGCGTTTGTTGGAACTTTATTACGCACAACGCACGTAAACGAAACAGCCGTGGCCGTAGACGAATATCATAGCAATTGTTTTAAGTTTAAACTATTGATACATGCTCTTCAACCAAAATAAAAGTCTACGGCACCCGGTATTCCCAGGCGGTCTCCCATCCAAGTACTGACCGGGCCCGACGTTGCTTAATTTCGGTGATCGGACGAGAACCGGTGTATTCAACGTAGTGTGGCCGTAGACGAATATCATAGCAATTGTTTCATGTTTAAACTATTGATACCTGCTCTTCAACCAAAATAAAAGTCTACGGCACCCGGTATTGCCATGCGGTCTCCCATCCAAGTACTGACCGGGCCCGACGTTGCTTAACTTCGGTGATCGGACGAGAACCGGTGTATTCAACGTAGTGTGGCCGTAGACGAATATCATAGCAATTGTTTCATGTTTAAACTATTGATACCTGCTCTTCAACCAAAATTACAGTCTACGGCATCCAGTATTCCCAGGCGGTCTCCCATCCAAGTACTGACCGGGCCTACGTTGCTTAACTTCAGTGATCGGACGAGAATCGGTATATTCAACGTAGTGTGGCCGTAGACGAAAATCATGGCAATTGTTTCATGTTTAAACTATTGATACCTGCTCTTCAACCAAAATAAAAGTCTACGGCATCCAGTATTCACAGGCGGTCTCCCATCCAAGTACTGACCGGGCCCGACGTTGCTTAACTTCGGTGATCGGACGAGAACCGGTGTATTCAACGTAGTGTGGCCGTAGACGAATATCACGGCCATTGTTTTATGTTTAAACTATTGATACCTGCTCTTCATCCAAAATAAAAGTCTACGCACCGGGTATTCATAGGGGCTCTCCCATCCAAGTACTGACCGGGCCCAACGTTGCTTAACTTCGGTGATCAGACGATTACCGGTGTATTCAACGTAGTATGGCCGGAGACGAATATCATGGCAATTGTTTTATGTTTAAACTATTGATACCTGCTCTTCAACCAAAATAAAAGTCTACGGCACCCGGTATTCCCGGGCGGTCTCCCATCCAAGTACTGACCGGGCCCGACGTTGCTTAACTTCGGTGATCGGACGAGAACCGGTGTATTCAACGTAGTGTGGCCGTAGACGAATATCATAGCAATTGTTTTAAGTTTAAACTATTGATACCTGCTCTTCAACCAAAATAAAAGTCTACGGCACCCGGTATTGCCATGCGGTCTCCCATCCAAGTACTGACCGGGCCCGACGTTGCTTAACTTCGGTGATCGGACGAGAACCGGTGTATTCAACGTAGTGTGGCCGTAGACGAATATCATAGCAATTGTTTTAAGTTTAAACTATTGATACCTGCTCTTCAAACAAAATAAAAGTCTACGGCACCCGGTATTCCCACGCGGTCTCCCATCCAAGTACTGACCGGGCCCAACGTTGCTTAACTTCGGTGATCGGACGATTACCGGTGTATTCAACGTAGTATGGCCGGAGACGAATATCATGGTAATTGTTTTATGTTTATACTATTGATATCTGCTCTTCAACCAAAATAAAAGTCTACAGCACCCGGTATTCCCAGGCGGTCTCCCTTCCAAGTACTGACCGGGCCCGACGTTGCTTAACTTCGGTGATCGGACGAGAACCGGTGTATTCAACGTAGTGTGGCCGTAGACGAATATCATAGCAATTGTTTTAAGTTTAAACTATTGATACCTGCTCTTCAACCAAAATAAAAGTCTACGGCACCCGGTATTCCCATGCGGTCTCCCATCCAAGTACTGACCGGGCCCGACGAAGCTTAACTTCAGTGATCGGACGAGAAACGGTGTATTCAACGTTGTGCGGCCGTAGACGAATATCATAGCAATTGTTATAAGTTTAAACTATTGATACCTGCTCTTCAACCAAAATAAAAGTCTACGGCACCCGGTATTCCCAGGCGGTCTCCCATCCAAGTACTGACCGGGCCCGACGTTGCTTAATTTCGGTGATCGGACGAGAACCGGTGTATTCAACGTAGTGTGGCCGTAGACGAATATCATAGCAATTGTTGTAAGTTTAAACTATTGATACCTGCTCTTCAACCAAAATAAAAGTCTACGGCAGCCGGTATTCCCAGGCGGTCTCCCATCCAAGTACTGACCGGGCCCGACGTTGCTTAACTTCGGTGATCGGGCGAGAACCGGTCTATTCAACGTAGTGTTGCCGTAGACGAATATCATAGCAATTGTTTCATGTTTAAACTATTGATACTTGCTCTTCAACCAAAATAAAAGTGTACGGCACGCGGTATTCCCAGGCGGTCTCCCATCCAAGTACTGACCGGGCCCGACGTTGGTTAACTTCGGTGATCGGACGAGAACCGGTGTATTCAACGTAGTGTGGCCGTAGGCGAATATCATAGCAATTGTTTCATGTTTAAACTATTGATACCTGCTCTTCAACCAAAATAAAACTCTACGGCATCCGGTATTCCCAGGCGGTCTCCTATCCAAGTACTGACCGGGCCCGACGATGCTTAACTTCAGTGATCGGACGAGAACCGGTGTATTCAACGTAGTGTGGCCGTATACGACTATCATAGCAATTGTTGTAAGTTTAAACTATTGATACCTGCTCTACAACCAAAATAAAACTCTACGGCATCCGGTATTCGGTATTCGGTATTCCCAGGCGGTCTCCCATCCAAGTACTGACCGGGCCCGACGTTGCTTAACCTCGGTGATCGGACGAGAACCGGTGTATTCAACGTAGTGTGGCCGTAGACGAATATAATGGCAATTGTTTCATGTTTAAACTATTGATACCTGCTCTTCAACCAAAATAAAAGTCTACGGCACCCGGTATTCCCAGGCGGTCGCCCATCCAAGTACTGACCGGGCCCGACGTTTCTTAACTTCGGTGCTCGGACGAGAACCGGTGTATTCAACGTAGTGTGGCCGTAGACGAATATAATGGCAATTGTTTCATGTTTAAACTGTTGATACCTGCTCTTCAACAAAAAAATAAAAGTCTATGGCATCCAGTATTCCCAGGCGGTCTATCATCCAAGTACTGAACGCTCACGACGTTGCTTAACTTCGGTGATCGGACGAGAACCGGAGTATTCAACGTAGTGTGGCCGTAGACGAATATCACGGCCATTGTTTTATGTTTAAACTATTGATACCTGCTATTCAACCAAAATAAAAGTCCAGCGCATCCAGTATTCCCAGGCGGTCTCCCATCCAAGTACTGACCGGGCCCAACGTTGCTTAACTTCGGTGATCGGACGAGAACCGGTGTATTCAACGTAGTGTGGCCGTAGACGAACATCATAGCAATTGTTTCATGTTTAAACTATTGATACCTGCTCTTCAACCAAAATAAAAGTCTACGGCACCCGGTATTCCCATGCGGTCTCCCATCCAAGTACTGACCGGGCCCGACGAAGCTTAACTTCAGTGATCGTACGAGAACCGGTGTATTCAACGTAGTGTGGCCGTATACGAATATCATAGCAATTGTTGTAAGTTTTAACTATTGATACCTGCTCTACAACCAAAATAAAACTCTACGGCATCCGGTATTCCCAGGCGGTCTCCTATCCAAGTTCTGACCGGGCCCGACGATGCTTAACTTCAGTGATCGGACGATAACCGGTGTATTCAACGTAGTGTGGCCGTAGACGATTATCATAGCAATTGTTGTAAGTATAAACTATTGATACCTGCTCTACAACCAAAATAAAACTCTACGGCATCCGGTATTCCCAGGCGGTCTCCTATCCAAGTACTGACCGGGCCCGACGATGCTTAACTTCAGTGATCGGACGAGAACCGGTGTATTCAACGTAGTGGCTGCAGACGATTATCATAGCAATTGTTGTAAGTATAAACTATTGATACCTGCTCTACAACCAAAATAAAACTCTACGGCATCCGGTATTCCCAGGCGGTCTCCCTTCCAAGTACTGACCGGGCCCGACGTTGCTTAACTTCGGTGATCGGACGAGAACCGGTGTATTCAACGTAGTGTGGCCGTAGACGAATATCATAGCAATTGTTTTAAGTTTAAACTATTGATACCCGCTCTTCAACCAAAATAAAAGTCTACGGCACCCGGTATTCCCATGCGGTCTCCCATCCAAGTACTGACCGGGCCGGACGAAGCTTAACTTCAGTGATCGGACGAGAAACGGTGTATTCAACGTTGTGCGGCCGTAGACGAATATCATAGCAATTGTTATAAGTTTAAACTATTGATACCTGCTCTTCAACCAAAATAAAAGTCTACGGCACCCGGTATTCCCAGGCGGTCTCCCATCCAAGTACTGACCGGGCCCGACGTTGCTTAATTTCGGTGATCGGACGAGAACCGGTGTATTCAACGTTGTGTGGCCGTAGACGAATATCATAGCAATTGTTGTAAGTTTAAACTATTGATACCTGCTCTTCAACCAAAATAAAAGTCTACGGCAGCCGGTATTCCCAGGCGGTCTCCCATCCAAGTACTGACCGGGCCCGACGTTGCTTAACTTCGGTGATCGGACGAGAACCGGTCTATTCAACGTAGTGTGGCCGTAGACGAATATCATAGCAATTGTTTCATGTTTAAACTATTGATACTTGCTCTTCAACCAAAATAAAAGTGTACGGCACGCGGTATTCCCAGGCGGTCTCCCATCCAAGTACTGACCGGGCCCGACGTTGGTTAACTTCGGTGATCGGACGAGAACCGGTGTATTCAACGTAGTGTGGCCGTAGACGAATATCATAGCAATTGTTTTAAGTTTAAACTATTGATACCTGCTCTTCAACCAAAATAAAACTCTACGGCATCCGGTATTCCCAGGCGGTCTCCTATCCAAGTACTGACCGGGCCCGACGATGCTTAACTTCAGTGATCGGACGAGAACCGGTGTATTCAACGTAGTGTGGCCGTAGACGAATATCATAGCAATTGTTGTAAGTTTAAACTATTGATACCTGCTCTACAACCAAAATAAAACTCTACGGCATCCGGTATTCGGTATTCCCAGGCGGTCTCCCATCCAAGTACTTACCGGGCCCGACGTTGCTTAACTTCGGTGATCGGACGAGAACCGGTGTATTCAACGTAGTATGGCCGGAGACGAATATAATGGCAATTGTTTCATGTTTAAACTATTGATACCTGCTCTACAACCAAAATAAAACTCTACGGCATCCGGTATTCCCAGGCGGTCTCCCATCCAAGTACTGACCGGGCCCGACGTTGCTTAACCTCGGTGATCGGACGAGAACCGGTGTATTCAACGTAGTGTGGCCGTAGACGAATATAATGGCAATTGTTTCATGTTTAAACTATTGATACCTGCTCTTCAACCAAAATAAAAGTCTATGGCATCCAGTATTCCCAGGCGGTCTATCATCCAAGTACTGACCGGGCCCAACGTTTCTTACTTCGGTGATCGGACGAGAACCGGTGTATTCAACGTAGTGTGGCCGTAGACGAATATCATAGCAATTGTTTTAAGTTTAAACTATTGATACCTGCTCTTCAACCAAAATAAAAGTCTACGACATCCGGTATTCTCAGGCGGTCTGCTATCCAAGTACTGACCGGGCCCGACGATGCTTAACCACGGTGATCGGACGAGAACCGGTGTATTCAACGTAGTGTGGCCGTAGACGAATATAATGGCAATTGTTTAATGTTTAAACTATTGATACCTGCTCTTCAACCAAAATAAAAGTCTATGGCATCCAGTATTCCCAGGCGGTCTCCCATCCAAGTACTGAACGGTCACGACGTTGCTTAACTTCGGTGATCGGACGAGAACCGGAGTATTCAACGTAGTGTGGCCGTAGACGAATATCACGGCCATTGTTTTATGTTTAAACTATTGATACCTGCTATTCAACCAAAATAAAAGTCTACCGCATCCAGTATTCCCAGGCGGTCTCCATCCAAGTACTGAACGGGCACGACGTTGCTTAACTTCGGTGATCGGACGAGAACCGGTGTATTCAACGTAGTGTGGCCGTAGACGAATATAATGGCAATTGTTTTATGTTTAAACTATTGATACCTGCTCTTCAACCAAAATAAAAGTCTACGGCATCCAGTATTCCCAGGCGGTCTCCCATCCAAGTACTGACCGGGCACGACGTTGCTTAACTTCGGTGATCGGACGAGAACCGGTGTATTCAACGTAGTGTGGCCGTAGACGAATATCATAGCAATTTATTCATGATTAAAATATTGATACCTGCTCTTCAACCAAAATAAAAGTCTACGACATCCGGTATTCTCAGGCGGTCTGCTATCCAAGTACTGACCGGGCCCGACGATGCTTAACCACGGTGATCGGACGAGAACCGGTGTATTCAACGTAGTGTGGCCGTAGACGAATATAATGGCAATTGTTTCATGTTTAAACTATTGATACCTGCTCTTCAACCAAAATAAAAGTCTACGGCATCCAGTATTCCCAGGCGGTCTCCCATCCAAGTACTGACCGGGCACGACGTTGCTTAACTTCGGTGATCGGACGAGAACCGGTGTATTCAACGTAGTGTGGCCGTAGACGAATATCACGGCCATTGTTTTATGTTTAAACTATTGATACCTGCTCTTCAACCAAAATAAAAGTCTACGGCATCCAGTATTCCCAGGCGGTCTCCCATCCAAGTACTGACCGGGCCCGACATTGCTTAACTTCGGTGATCGGACGAGAACCGGTGTATTCAACGTAGTGTGGCCGTAGACGAATATCATAGCAATTGTTTCATGTTTAAACTATTGATACCTGCTCTTCAACCAAAATAAAAGTCTATGGCATCCAGTATTCCCAGGCGGTCTCCCATCCAAGTACTGACCGGGCCCGACGTTGCTTAACTTCGGTGATCGGACGAGAACCGGTGTATTCAACGTAGTATGGCCGGAGACGAATATCATGGCAATTGTTTTATGTTTAAACTATTGATACCTGCTCTTCAACCAAAATAAAAGTCTACGGCATCCAGTATTCCCAGGCGGTCTCCCATCCAAGTACTGACCGGGCCCGACGTTGCTTAACTTCGGTGATCGGACGAGAACCGGTGTATTCAACGTAGTGTGGCCGTAGACGAATATCATAGCAATTGTTTCATGTTTAAACTATTGATACCTGCTCTTCAACCAAAATAAAAGTCTACGGCACGCGGTATTCCCAGGCTGTCTCCCATCCAAGTACTGACCGGGCCCGACGAAGCTTAACTTCGGTGATCGGACGAGAACCGGTGTATTCAACGTAGTGTGGCCGTAGACGAATATCATAGCAATTGTTTCATGTTTAAACTATTGATACCTGCTCTTCAACCAAAATAAAAGTCTACGGCATCCAGTATTCCCAGGCGGTCTCCCATCCAAGTACTGACCGGGCCCGACGTTGCTTAACTTCGGTGAATCGGACGAGAACCGGTGGATTGTACGTAGTGTGGCCGTAGAACGAATATCACAGCCATTGTTTTAAGTTTAAACTATTGATACCTGCTCTTCAACCAAAATAAAAGTCTACGACATCCCGGTATTCCCAGGCGGGTCTCCAAGTACTGACCGGGCCCGACGATGTAACCACGGTGATCGGACGAGAACCGGTGTATTCAACGTAGTGTGGCCGTAGACGAATATCATCGCAATTGTTTAATGTTTAAACTATTGATACCTGCCTCTTCAAAAAATAAAGTCTATGGCAATCCAGTATTCCCGTCTGAGCGGTCTCCATCCAAGTACTGAACGGTGTCGACGTTGCTTTAACTTCGGTGATCGGACGAGAACCGGAGTATTCAACGTCGTAGTGTAATGACCGTAGACGAATATCATCACGGCCAATTGTTTTACAAGTTCTAAACTATTGATACCTGCTATTCAACCAAAATAAAAGTCTACCGCATCCAGTATTCCCAGGCGGTCTCCCATCCAAGTACTGACCGGGCCCAACATTGCTTAACTTCGGTGAGCGGACGAGAACCGGTGTATTCAACGTAGTGTGGCCGTAGACGAATATAATGGCAATTGTTTCATGTTTAAACTATTGATACCTGCTCTTCAACCAAAATAAAAGTCTATGGCATCCAGTATTCCCAGGCGGTCTCCCATCCAAGTACTGACCGGGCACGACGTTGCTTAACTTCGGTGATCGGACGAGAACCGGAGTATTCAACGTAGTGTGGCCGTAGACGAATATCATGGCAATTGTTTCATGTTTAAACTATTGATACCTGCTATTCAACCAAAATAAAAGTCTACGGCATCCGGTATTCCCAGGCGGTCTCCCATCCAAGAACTGACCGGGCCCGACGTTGCTTAACTTCGGTGATCGGACGAGAACCGGTGTATTCAACGTAGTGTGGCCGTAGACGAATATCATAGCAATTGTTTCATGTTTAAACTATTGATACCTGCTCTTCAACCAAAATAAAACTCTACGGCATCCGGTATTCCCAGGCGGTCTCCCATCCAAGTACTGACCGGGCCCGACGTTGCTTAACCTCGGTGATCGGACGAGAACCGGTGTATTCAACGTAGTGTGGCCGTAGACGAATATAATGGCAATTGTTTCATGTTTAAACTATTGATACCTGCTCTTCAACCAAAATAAAAGTCTATGGCATCCAGTATTCCCAGGCGGTCTCCCATCCAAGTACTGACCGGGCACGACGTTGCTTAACTTCGGTGATCGGACGAGAACCGGAGTATTCAACGTAGTGTGGCCGTAGACGAATATCACGGCCATTGTTTTATGTTTAAACTATTGATACCTGCTCTTCAACCAAAATAAAAGTCTATGGCATCCAGTATTCCCAGGCGGTCTCCCATCCAAGTACTGACCGGGCACGACGTTGCTTAACTTCGGTGATCGGACGAGAACCGGAGTATTCAACGGAGTGTGGCCGTAGACGAATATCACGGCCATTGTTTTATGTTTAAACTATTGATACCTGCTATTCAACCAAAATAAAAGTCTACCGCATCCAGTATTCCCAGGCGGTCTCCCATCCAAGTACTGACCGGGCCCAACATTGCTTAACTTCGGTGAGCGGACGAGAACCGGTGTATTCAACGTAGTGTGGCCGTAGACGAATATCATAGCAATTGTTTCATGTTTAAACTATTGATACCTGCTCTTCAACCAAAATAAAAGTCTACGGCACCCAGTATTCCCCAGGCGGTCTCCCATCCAAGTACTGACCGGGCCCGACGTTGTTAACTTCGGTGATCGGACGAGAACCGGTGTATTCAACGTAGTGTGGCCGTAGACGAATATCATAGCAATTGTTTCATGTTTAAACTATTGATAACTGCACTTCAACCAAAAATAAAGTTACGCCCGGTTTTCCCCGGGCGGCCCCCGGCATGGGGGGCCATTTTTTAATTTCGGTTGGGGAAAAACCGGGTTTTTCAATAGTGGCGAGACGAATATAAAATTTTTTTATTTTTTAAACTTTGATACTGCCCAAAAAATAAAGTCTATGGCACCCCAGTATTCCCAGGCGGCTATCAAGCTAACCCACGATTTTTAATTTGGGATGGGACGAACCGGAGTTTTAAGGTGGTGAACGAATATCAGGATTTTTTTATTTTTAAACTATTATACCCCAAACCAAAAAAAAAGCCCACGCATCCGGTTTTCCCCAGGGTTCCCCCACCCAAAAGACTGCCCGGGGCCCAACGTTTTTAATTTTCGGGATCGGACGAGAACCGTTTTTCAACGGTGGTTTAGACGAAATCTGCAATTTTTTCATTTTTAAACCCATTGATACCGTTTAAACAAATAAAGTCTACCCGTACCCCCAAGGGTTCCCACCCGGGATCCCCCCAAAAGTTTAACTCGGGATCGAGAACCCGGTTTCAACGATGTACGACGAAATCAAAATTTGGTTTAACATTAAACCCCTTAAAAAAAAATTTTCCCAATCCGGTACCCCGGGGCCCCCACCCGCTGACCCGACGTTCAACTTCGGTGATGGAGGGGCTGTTTTTTAAGGGTTTTGGGGCCCGTAACGATTATCGCTTTTTTTAAATTTAAAAACCTTAACCCTGTTAAACCCAAAAAAATCTAGGGATCCGTTTGGGGTCCCCCCACCCAATTTCGAGGGGCCCGA
>CM055818.1:55253538-55274640 GCA_029582265.1 Zoroaster sp. YZ-2022 | reverse complement strand
TTTGGCGTCTCCCTCCAAATGCCGGGCCCCGACGTTTGCTTAACGGTGATCGGACGAGAACCGGTGTATTCAACGTAGTGTGGCCGTAGACGAATATCATGGCAATTGTTTCATGTTTAAACTATTGATACCTGCTCTTCAACCAAAATAAAAGTCTACGGCATCCGGTATTCCCAGGCGGTCTCCCATCCAAGTACTGACCGGGCCCGACGTTTCTTAACTTCGGTGATCGGACGAGAACCGGTGTATTCAACGTAGTGTGGCCGTAGACGAATATCATGGCAATTGTTTAATGTTTAAACTATTGATACCTGCTCTTCAACCAAAATAAAATTCTACGGCATCCGGTATTCCCAGGCGGTCTCCCATCCAAGAACTGACCGGGCCCGACGTTGCTTAACTTCGGTGATCGGACGAGAACCGGTGTATTCAACGTAGTGTGGCCGTAGACGAATATCATAGCAATTGTTTTAAGTTTAAACTATTGATACCTGCTCTTCAACCAAAATAAAAGTCTACGGCATCCTGTATTCTCAGGCGATCTCCCATCCAAGTACTGACCGGGCGCGACGTTTCTTAACTTCGGTGATCGGAGGAGAACCGGTGTATTCAACGTAGTGTGGCCGTAGACGAATATCATGGCAATTGTTTCATGTTTAAACTATTGATACCTGCTCTTCAACCAAAATAAAATTCTACGGCAACCGGTATTCCCAGGCGGTCTCCCATCCAAGAACTGCCCGGGCCCGACGTTGCTTAACTTCGGTGATCGGACGAGAACCGGTGTATTCAACGTAGTGTGGCCGTAGACGAATATCATGGCAATTGTTTCATGTTTAAACTATTGATACCTGCTCTTCAACCAAAATAAAAGTCTACGGCACCCGGTATTCCGATGCGGTCTCCCATCCAAATACTGACCGGGCCCGACGAAGCTTAACTTCAGTGATCGGACGAGAACCGGTGTATTCAACGTTGTGCGGCCGTAGACGAATATCATACAATTGTTGTAAGTTTAAACTATTGATACCTGCTCTTCAACCAAAATAAAAGTCTACGGCATCTAGTATTCCCAGGCGGTCTCCCATCCAAGTACTGACCGGGCCCGACGTTGCTAAACTTTGGTGATCGGACGAGAACCGGTGTATTCAACGTAGTGTGGTCGTAGACGAATATCATAGCAATTGTTTCATGTTTAAACTATTGATACCTGCTCTTCAACCAAAATGAAAGTGTTCGGCACCCGGTATTCCCAAGGGGTCTCCCATCCAAGTACTGACCGGGCCCGACGTTGCTTAACTTCGGTGATCGGACGAGAACCGGTGTATTCAACGTTGTGTGGCCGTAGACGAATATCATAGCAATTGTTTCATGTTTAAACTATTGATACCTGCTCTTCAACCAAAATAAAAGTCTACGGCATCCAGTATTCCCAGGCGGTCTCCCATTCAAGAACTGACCGGGCCCGACGTTGCTTAACTTCAGTAATCGGACGAGAACCGGTATATTCAACGTAGTGTGGCCGTAGACGACAATCATGGCAATTGTTTCATGTTTAAACTATTGATACCTGCTCTTCAACCAAAATAAAAGTCTATGGCACCCGGTATTCCCAGGCGGTCTCCCATCCAAGTACTGACCGGGCGCGACGTTTCTTAACTTCGGTGATCGGACGAGAACCGGAGTATTCAACGTAGTGTGGCCGTAGACGAATATCACGGCCATTGTTTTATGTTTAAACTATTGATACATGCTATTCAACCAAAATAAAAGTCTACCGCATCCAGTATTCCCAGGCGGTCTCCCATCCAAGTACTGACCGGGCCCAACGTTGCTTAACTTCGGTGATCGGACGAGAACCGGTGTATTCAACGTAGTGTGGCCATAGACGAATATCATAGCAATTGTTTCATGTTTAAACTATTGATACCTGCTCTTCAACCAAAATAAAAGTCTACGGCACCCGGTATTCCCAGGCTGTCTCCCATCCAAGTACTGACCGGGCCCGACGTTGTAACTAACTTCGGTGATCGGACGAGAACCGGTGTATTCAACGTAGTGTGGCCGTAGACGAATATCATAGCAATTGTTTCATGTTTAAACTATTGATACCTGCTCTTCAACCAAAATAAAAGTCTACGGCATCCGGTATTCTCAGACGATCTCCCATCCAAGTACTGACCGGGCGCGATGTTTCTTAACTTCGGTGATCGGAGGAGAACCGGTGTATTCAACGTAGTGTGGCCGTAGACGAATATCATGGCAATTGTTTCATGTTTAAACTATTGATACCTGCTCTTCAACCAAAATAAAATTCTACGGCATCCGGTATTCCCAGGCGGTCTCCCATCCAAGAACTGACCGGGCCCGACGTTGCTTAACTTCGGTGATCGGACGAGAACCGGTGTATTCAACGTAGTGTGGCCGTAGACGAATATCATAGCAATTGTTTCATGTTTAAACTATTGATACCTGCTCTTCAACCAAAATAAAAGTCTACGGCACCCGGTATTCCCAGGCGGTCTCCCATCCAAGAACTGACCGGGCCCGACGTTGCTTAACTTCGGTGATCGGACGAGAACCGGTGTATTCAACGTAGTGTGGCCGTAGACGAATATCATAGCAATTGTTTTAAGTTTAAACTATTGATACCTGCTCTTCAACCAAAATAAAAGTCTACGGCATCCGGTATTCCCAGGCGGTCTCCCATCCAAGTACTGACCGGGCCCGATGTTTCTTAACTCCGGTGATCGGACGAGAACCGGTGTATTCAACGTAGTGTGGCCGTAGACGAATATCATGGCAATTGTTTCATGTTTAAACTATTGATACCTGCTCTTCAACCAAAATAAAAGTCTACGGCATCCGGTATTCCCAGGCGGTCTCCCATCCAAGAACTGACCGGGCCCGACGTTGCTTAACTTCGGTGATCGGACGAGAACCGGTGTATTCAACGTAGTGTGGCCGTAGACGAATATCATAGCAATTGTTTTAAGTTTAAACTATTGATACCTGCTCTTCAACGAAAATAAAATTCTACGGCATACGGTATTCCCAGGCGGTCTCCCATCCAAGAACTGACCGGGCCCGACGTTGCTTAACTTCGGTGATCGGACGAGAACCGGTGTATTCAATGTAGTGTGGCCGTAGACGAATATCATAGCAATTGTTTTACTTTAAACTATTGATACCTGCTCTTCACCCAAAATAAAAGTCGACGTCATCCGGTATTCCCAGGCGGTCTCCCATCCAAGTACTGACCGGGCCCGACGTTTCTTAACTTCGGTGATCGGACGAGAATCGGTGTATTCAACGTAGTGTGGCCGTAGACGAATATCATGGCAATTGTTTCATGTTTAAACTATTGATACCTGCTCTTCAACCAAAATAAAATTCTACGGCATCCGGTATTCCCAGGCGGTCTCCCATCCAAGAACTGACCGGACCCGACGTTGTTTAACTTCGGTGATCGGACGAGAACCGGTGTATTCAACGTAGTGTGGCCGTAGACGAATATCATAGCAATTGTTTTAAGTTTAAACTATTGATACCTGCTCTTCAACCAAAATACAAGTCTACGGCATCCGGTATTCCCAGGCGGTCTCCCATCCAAGAACTGACCGGGCCCGACGTTGCTTAACTTCGGTGATCGGACGAGAACCGGTGTATTCAACGTAGTGTGGCCGTAGACGAATATCATAGCAATTGTTTTAAGTTTAAACTATTGATACCTGCTCTTCAACCAAAATAAAAGTCGACGGCATCCGGTATTCCCAGGCGGTCTCCCATCCAAGTACTGACCGGGCGCGACGTTTCTTAACTTCGGTGATCGGAGGAGAACCGGTGTATTCAACGTAGTGTGCCCGTAGACGAATATCATGGCAATTGTTTCATGTTTAAACTATTGATACCTGCTCTTCAACCAAAATAAAATTCTATGGCAACCGGTATTCCCAGGCGGTCTCCCATCCAAGAACTGCCCGGGCCCGACGTTGCTTAACTTCGGTGATCGGACGAGAACCGGTGTATTCAACGTAGTGTGGCCGTAGACGAATATCATGGCAATTGTTTCATGTTTAAACTATTGATACCTGCTCTTCAACCAAAATAAAAGTCTATGGCATCCAGTATTCCCAGGCGGTCTCCCATCCAAGTACTGACCGGGCCCGACGTTGCTTAACTTCGGTGATCGGACGAGAACCGGAGTATTCAACGTAGTGTGGCCGTAGACGAATATCACGGCCATTGTTTTATGTTTAAACTATTGATACCTGCTATTCAACCAAAATAAAAGTCTACCGCATCCAGTATTCCCAGGCGGTCTCCCATCCAAGTACTGACCGGGCCCAACGTTGCTTAACTTCGGTGATCGGACGAGAACCGGTGTATTCAACGTAGTGTGGCCGTAGACGAATATCATAGCAATTGTTTCATGTTTAAACTATTGATACCTGCTCTTCAACCAAAATAAAAGTCTACGGCACCCGGTATTCCCAGGCTGTCTCCCATCCAAGTACTGACCGGGCCCGACGTTGCTTAACTTCGGTGATCGGACGAGAACCGGTGTATTCAACGTAGTGTGGCCGTAGACGAACATCATAGCAATTGTTTCATGTTTAAACTATTGATACCTGCTCTTCAACCAAAATAAAAGTCTACGGCATCCGGTATTCTCAGACGATCTCCCATCCAAGTACTGACCGGGCGCGACGTTTCTTAACTTCGTTGATCGGAGGAGAACCGGTGTATTCAACGTAGTGTGGCCGTAGACGAATATCATGGCAATTGTTTCATGTTTAAACTATTGATACCTGCTCTTCAACCAAAATAAAATTCTACGGCAACCGGTATTCCCAGGCGGTCTCCCATCCAAGAACTGCCCGGGCCCGACGTTGCTTAACTTCGGTGATCGGACGAGAACCGGTGTATTCAACGTAGTGTGGCCGTAGACGAATATCATAGCAATTGTTTCATGTTTAAACTATTGATACCTGCTCTTCAACCAAAATAAAAGTCTACGGCACCCGGTATTCCCAGGCGGTCTCCCATCCAAGAACTGACCGGGCCCGACGTTGCTTAACTTCGGTGATCGGACGAGAACCGGTGTATTCAACGTAGTGTGGCCGTAGACTAATATCATAGCAATTGTTTTAAGTTTAAACTATTGATACCTGCTCTTCAACCAAAATAAAAGTCTACGGCATCCGGTATTCCCAGGCGGTCTCCCATCCAAGTACTGACCGGGCCCGATGTTTCTTAACTCCGGTGATCGGACGAGAACCGGTGTATTCAACGTAGTGTGGCCGTAGACGAATATCATGGCAATTGTTTCATGTTTAAACTATTGATACCTGCTCTTCAACCAAAATAAAAGTCTACGGCATCCAGTATTCCCAGGCGGTCTCCCATCCAAGAACTGACCGGGCCCGACGTTGCTTAACTTCGGTGATCGGACGAGAACCGGTGTATTCAACGTAGTGTGGCCGTAGACGAATATCATAGCAATTGTTTTAAGTTTAAACTATTGATACCTGCTCTTCAACGAAAATAAAATTCTACGGCATACGGTATTCCCAGGCGGTCTCCCATCCAAGAACTGACCGGGCCCGACGTTGCTTAACTTCGGTGATCGGACGAGAACCGGTGTATTCAATGTAGTGTGGCCGTAGACGAATATCATAGCAATTGTTTTAAGTTTAAACTATTGATACCTGCTCTTCACCCAAAATAAAAGTCGACGTCATCCGGTATTCCCAGGCGGTCTCCCATCCAAGTACTGACCGGGCCCGACGTTTCTTAACTTCGGTGATCGGACGAGAATCGGTGTATTCAACGTAGTGTGGCCGTAGACGAATATCATGGCAATTGTTTCATGTTTAAACTATTGATACCTGCTCTTCAACCAAAATAAAATTCTACGGCATCCGGTATTCCCAGGCGGTCTCCCATCCAAGAACTGACCGGACCCGACGTTGTTTAACTTCGGTGATCGGACGAGAACCGGTGTATTCAACGTAGTGTGGCCGTAGACGAATATCATAGCAATTGTTTTAAGTTTAAACTATTGATACCTGCTCTTCAACCAAAATACAAGTCTACGGCATCCGGTATTCCCCGGCGGTCTCCCATCCAAGAACTGACCGGGCCCGACGTTGCTTAACTTCGGTGATCGGACGAGAACCGGTGTATTCAACGTAGTGTGGCCGTAGACGAATATCATAGCAATTGTTTTAAGTTTAAACTATTGATACCTGCTCTTCAACCAAAATAAAAGTCTACGGCATCCGGTATTCCCAGGCGGTCTCCCATCCAAGTACTGACCGGGCGCGACGTTTCTTAACTTCGGTGATCGGAGGAGAACCGGTGTATTCAACATAGTGTGGCCTTAGACGAATATCATGGCAATTGTTTCATGTTTAAACTATTGATACCTGCTCTTCAACCAAAATAAAATTCTATGGCAACCGGTATTCCCAGGCGGTCTCCCATCCAAGAACTGCCCGGGCCCGACGTTGCTTAACTTCGGTGATCGGACGAGAACCGGTGTATTCAACGTAGTGTGGCCGTAGACGAATATCATGGCAATTGTTTCATGTTTAAACTATTGATACCTGCTCTTCAACCAAAATAAAAGTCTATGGCATCCAGTATTCCCAGGCGGTCTCCCATCCAAGTACTGACCGGACACGACGTTGCTTAACTTCGGTGATCGGACGAGAACCGGAGTATTCAACGTAGTGTGGCCGTAGACGAATATCACGGCCATTGTTTTATGTTTAAACTATTGATACCTGCTATTCAACCAAAATAAAAGTCTACCGCATCCAGTATTCCCAGGCGGTCTCCCATCCAAGTACTGACCGGGCCCAACGTTGCTTAACTTCGGTGATCGGACGAGAACCGGTGTATTCAAAGTAGTGTAGCCGTAGACGAATATCATAGCAATTGTTTCATGTTTAAACTATTGATACCTGCTCTTCAACCAAAATAAAAGTCTACGGCACCCGGTATTCCCAGGCGGTCTCCCATCCAAGAACTGACCGGGCCCGACGTTGCTTAACATCGGTGATCGGACGAGAACCGATGTATTCAACGTAGTGTGGCCGTAGACGAATATCATAGCAATTGTTTTAAGTTTAAACTATTGATACCTGCTATTCAACCAAAATAAAAGTCTACGGCATCCGGTATTCCCAGGCGGTCTCCCATCCAAGTACTGACCGGGCCCGATGTTTCTTAACTCCGGTGATCGGACGAGAACCGGTGTATTCAACGTAGTGTGGTCGTAGACGAATATCATGGCAATTGTTTCATGTTTAAACTATTGATACCTGCCCTTCAACCAAAATGAAAGTCTATGGCATCCAGTATTCCCAGGCGGTCTCCCATCCAAGTACTGACCGGGCCCGACGTTGCTTAACTTCGGTGATCCGACGAGAACCGGTGTATTCAACGTTGTGTGGCCGTAGACGAATATCATAGCAATTGTTTCATGTTTAAACTATTGATACCTGCTCTTCAACCAAAATAAAAGTCTACGGCATCCAGTATTCCCAGGCGGTCTCCCATCCAAGAACTGACCGGGCCCGACGTTGCTTAACTTCGGTGATCGGACGAGAACCGGTGTATTCAACGTAGTGTGGCCGTAGACGAATATCATGGCAATTGTTTCATGTTTAAACTATTGATACCTGCTCTTCAACCAAAATAAAATTCTACGGCAACCGGTATTCCCAGGCGGTCTCCCATCCAAGAACTGACCGGGCCCGACGTTGCTTAACTTCGGTGATCGGACGAGAACCGGTGTATTCAACGTAGTGTGGCCGTAGACGAATATCATAGCAATTGTTTCATGTTTAAACTATTGATACCTGCTCTTCAACCAAAATAAAAGTCTACGGCACCCGGTATTCCCAGGCGGTCTCCCATCCAAGAACTGACCGGGCCCGACGTTGCTTAACTTCGGTGATCGGACGAGAACCGGTGTATTCAACGTAGTGTGGCCGTAGACGAATATCATAGCAATTGTTTTAAGTTTAAACTATTGATACCTGCTCTTCAACCAAAATAAAGTCTACGGCATCCGGTATTCCCAGGCGGTCTCCCATCAAGTACTGACCGGGCCCGATGTTTCTTAACTCCGGTGATCGGACGAGAACCGGTGTATTCAACGTAGTGTGGCCGTAGACGAATATCATGGCAATTGTTTCATGTTTAAACTATTGATACCTGCTCTTCAACCAAAATAAAAGTCTACGGCATCCGGTATTCCCAGGCGGTTTCCCATCCAAGAACTGACCGGGCCCGACGTTGCTTAACTTCGGTGATCGGACGAGAACCGGTGTATTCAACGTAGTGTGGCCGTAGACGAATATCATAGCAATTGTTTCATGTTTAAACTATTGATACCTGCTCTTCAACCAAAATAAAAGTCTACGGCACCCGGTATTCCCAGGCGGTCTCCCATCCAAGAACTGACCGGGCCCGACGTTGCTTAACTTCGGTGATCGGACGAGAACCGGTGTATTCAACGTAGTGTGGCCGTAGACGAATATCATAGCAATTGTTTTAAGTTTAAACTATTGATACCTGCTCTTCAACCAAAATCAAAATTCTACGGCATCCGGTATTCCCAGGCGGTCTCCCATCCAAGTACTGACCGGGCCCGATGTTTCTTAACTCCGGTGATCGGACGAGAACCGGTGTATTCAACGTAGTGTGGCCGTAGACGAATATCATGGCAATTGTTTCATGTTTAAACTATTGATACCTGCTCTTCAACCAAAATAAAAGTCTACGGCATCCGGTATTCCCAGGCGGTCTCCCATCCAAGAACTGACCGGGCCCGACGTTGCTTAACTTCGGTGATCGGACGAGAACCGGTGTATTCAACGTAGTGTGGCCGTAGACGAATATCATGTCAATTGTTTTAAGTTTAAACTATTGATACCTGCTCTTCAACCAAAATAAAATTCTACGGCATACGGTATTCCCAGGCGGTCTCCCATCCAAGTACTGACCGGGCCCGACGTTGCTTAACTTCGGTGATCGGACGAGAACCGGTGTATTCAACGTGGTGTGGCCGTAGACGAATATCATAGCAATTGTTTTAAGTTTAAACTATTGATACCTGCTCTTCAACCAAAATAAAAGTCGACGTCATCCGGTATTCCCAGGCGGTCTCCCATCCAAGTACTGACCGGGCCCGACGTTTCTTATCTTCGGTGATCGGACGAGAATCGGTGTATTCAACGTAGTGTGGCCGTAGACGAATATCATGGCAATTGTTTCATGTTTAAACTATTGATACCTGCTCTTCAACCAAAATAAAATTCTACGGCATCCGGTATTCCCAGGCGGTCTCCCATCCAAGAACTGACCGGACCCGACGTTGTTTAACTTCGGTGATCGGACGAGAACCGGTGTATTCAACGTAGTGTGGCCGTAGACGAATATCATAGCAATTGTTTTAAGTTTAAACTATTGATACCTGCTCTTCAACCAAAATACAAGTCTACGGCATCCGGTATTCCCAGGCGGTCTCCCATCCAAGAACTGACCGGGCCCGACGTTGCTTAACTTCGGTGATCGGACGAGAACCGGTGTATTCAACGTAGTGTGGCCGTAGACGAATATCATAGCAATTGTTTTAAGTTTAAACTATTGATACCTGCTCTTCAACCAAAATAAAAGTCTACGGCATCCGGTATTCCCAGGCGGTCTCCCATCCAAGTACTGACCGGGCCCGACGTTTCTTAACTTCGGTGATCGGACGAGAACCGGTGTATTCAACGTAGTGTGGCCGTAGACGAATATCATGGCAATTGTTTCATGTTTAAACTATTGATACCTGCTCTTCAACCAAAATAAAATTCTATGGCAACCGGTATTCCCAGGCGGTCTCCCATCCAAGTACTGACCGGGCCCGACGTTGCTTAACTTCGGTGATCGGACGAGAACCGGTGTATTCAACGTAGTGTGGCCGTAGACGAATATCATGGCAATTGTTTCATGTTTAAACTATTGATACCTGCTCTTCAACCAAAATAAAAGTCTATGGCATCCAGTATTCCCAGGCGGTCTCCCATCCAAGTACTGACCGGACACGACGTTGCTTAACTTCGGTGATCGGACGAGAACCGGAGTATTCAACGTAGTGTGGCCGTAGACGAATATCACGGCCATTGTTTTATGTTTAAACTATTGATACCTGCTATTCAACCAAAATAAAAGTCTACCGCATCCAGTATTCCCAGGCGGTCTCCCATCCAAGTACTGACCGGGCCCAACGTTGCTTAACTTCGGTGATCGGACGAGAACCGGTGTATTCAACGTAGTGTGGCCGTAGACGAATATCATAGCAATTGTTTCATGTTTAAACTATTGATACCTGCTCTTCAACCAAAATAAAAGTCTACGGCACCCGGTATTCCCAGGCGGTCTCCCATCCAAGAACTGACCGGGCCCGACGTTGCTTAACTTCGGTGATCGGACGAGAACCGATGTATTCAACGTAGTGTGGCCGTAGACGAATATCATAGCAATTGTTTTAAGTTTAAACTATTGATACCTGCTCTTCAACCAAAATAAAAGTCTACGGCATCCGGTATTCCCAGGCGGTCTCCCATCCAAGTACTGACTGGGCCCGATGTTTCTTAACTCCGATGATCGGACGAGAACCGGTGTATTCAACGTAGTGTGGCCGTAGACGAATATCATGGCAATTGTTTCATGTTTAAACTATTGATACCTGCTCTTCAACCAAAATAAAAGTCTATGGCATCCAGTATTCCCAGGCGGTCTCCCATCCAAGTACTGACCGGGCCCGACGTTGCTTAACTTCGGTGATCGGACGAGAACCGGTGTATTCAACGTAGTGTGGCCGTAGACGAATATCATAGCAATTGTTTCATGTTTAAACTATTGATACCTGCTCTTCAACCAAAATAAAAGTCTACGGCATCCGGTATTCCCAGGCGGTCTCCCATCCAAGTACTGACCGGGCCCGACGTTTCTTAACTTCGGTGATCGGAGGAGAACCGGTGTATTCAACGTAGTGTGGCCGTAGACGAATATCATGGCAATTGTTTCATGTTTAAACTATTGATACCTGCTCTTCAACCAAAATAAAATTCTACGGCAACCGGTATTCCCAGGCGGTCTCCCATCCAAGAACTGCCCGGGCCCGACGTTGCTTAACTTCGGTGATCGGACGAGAACCGGTGTATTCAACGTAGTGTGGCCGTAGACGAATATCATAGCAATTGTTTCATGTTTAAACTATTGATACCTGCTCTTCAACCAAAATAAAAGTCTACGGCACCCGGTATTCCCAGGCGGTCTCCCATCCAAGAACTGACCGGGCCCGACGTTGCTTAACTTCGGTGATCGGACGAGAACCGGTGTATTCAACGTAGTGTGGCCGTAGACGAATATCATAGCAATTGTTTTAAGTTTAAACTATTGATACCTGCTCTTCAACCAAAATAAAAGTCTACGGCATCCGGTATTCCCAGGCGGTCTCCCATCCAAGTACTGACCGGGCCCGATGTTTCTTAACTCCGGTGATCGGACGAGAACCGGTGTATTCAACGTAGTGTGGCCGTAGACGAATATCATGGCAATTGTTTCATGTTTAAACTATTGATACCTGCTCTTCAACCAAAATAAAAGTCTACGGCATCCGGTATTCCCAGGCGGTATCCCATCCAAGAACTGACAGGGCCCGAAGTTGCTTTAACTTCGGTGATCGGACGAGAACCGGTGTATTCAACGTAGTGTGGCCGTAGACGAATATCATAACAATTGTTTTAAGTTTAAACTATTGATACCTGCTCTTCAACCAAAATAAAAGTCTACGGCATCCGGTATTCCCAGGCGGTCTCCCATCCAAGAACTGACCGGGCCCGACGTTGCTTAACTTCGGTGATCGGACGAGAACCGGTGTATTCAACGTAGTGTGGCCGTAGACGAATATCATAGCAATTGTTTTAAGTTTAAACTATTGATACCTGCTCTTCAACCAAAATAAAAGTCTACGGCATCCGGTATTCCCAGGCGGTCTCCCATCCAAGTACTGACCGGGCCCGACGTTTCTTAACTTCGGTGATCGGACGAGAACCGGTGTATTCAACGTAGTGTGGCCGTAGACGAATATCATGGCAATTGTTTCATGTTTAAACTATTGATACCTGCTCTTCAACCAAAATAAAAGTCTACGGCATCCGGTATTCCCAGGCGGTCTCCCATCCAAGTACTGACCGGACCCGACGTTGTTTAACTTCGGTGATCGGACGAGAACCGGTGTATTCAACGTAGTGTGGCCGTAGACGAATATCATAGCAATTGTTTTAAGTTTAAACTATTGATACCTGCTCTTCAACCAAAATACAAGTCTACGGCATCCGGTATTCCCAGGCGGTCTCCCATCCAAGAACTGACCGGGCCCGACGTTGCTTAACTTCGGTGATCGGACGAGAACCGGTGTATTCAACGTAGTGTGGCCGTAGACGAATATCATAGCAATTGTTTTAAGTTTAAACTATTGATACCTGCTCTTCAACCAAAATAAAAGTCTACGGCATCCGGTATTTATAGGGCTCTCCCATCCAAGTACTGACCGGGCCCGACGTTTCTTAACTTCGGTGATCGGACGAGAACCGGTGTATTCAACGTAGTGTGGCCGTAGACGAATATCATGGCAATTGTTTCATGTTTAAACTATTGATACCTGCTCTTCAACCAAAATAAAAGTCTATGGCATCCGGTATTCCCAGGCGGTCTCCCATCCAAGAACTGACCGGGCCCGACGTTGCTTAACTTCGGTGATCGGACGAGAACCGGTGTATTCAACGTAGTGTGGCCGTAGACGAATATCATGGCAATTGTTTCATGTTTAAACTATTGATACCTGCTCTTCAACCAAAATAAAAGTCTATGGCATCCAGTATTCCCAGGCGGTCTCCCATCCAAGTACTGACCGGGCACGACGTTGCTTAACTTCGGTGATCGGACGAGAACCGGAGTATTCAACGTAGTGTGGCCGTAGACGAATATCACGGCCATTGTTTTATGTTTAAACTATTGATACCTGCTATTCAACCAAAATAAAAGTCTACCGCATCCAGTATTCCCAGGCGGTCTCCCATCCAAGTACTGACCGGGCCCAACGTTGCTTAACTTCGGTGATCGGACGAGAACCGGTGTATTCAACGTAGTGTGGCCGTAGACGAATATCATAGCAATTGTTTCATGTTTAAACTATTGATACCTGCTCTTCAACCAAAATAAAAGTCTACGGCACCCGGTATTCCCAGGCGGTCTCCCATCCAAGAACTGACCGGGCCCGACGTTGCTTAACTTCGGTGATCGGACGAGAACCGGTGTATTCAACGTAGTGTGGCCGTAGACGAATATCATAGCAATTGTTTTAAGTTTAAACTATTGATACCTGCTCTTCAACCAAAATAAAAGTCTACGGCATCCGGTATTCCCAGGCGGTCTCCCATCCAAGTACTGACCGGGCCCGACGTTTCTTAACTTCGGTGATCGGACGAGAACCGGTGTATTCAACGTAGTGTGGCCGTAGACGAATATCATGGCAATTGTTTCATGTTTAAACTATTGATACCTGCTCTTCAACCAAAATGAAAGTCTATGGCATCCAGTATTCCCAGGCGGTCTCCCATCCAAGTACTGACCGGGCCCGACGTTGCTTAACTTCGGTGATCCGACGAGAACCGGTGTATTCAACTTTGTGTGGCCGTAGACGAATATCATAGCAATTGTTTCATGTTTAAACTATTGATACCTGCTCTTCAACCAAAATAAAAGTCTACGGCGCGACGTTTCTTAACTTCGTTGATCGGAGGAGAACCGGTGTATTCAACGTAGTGTGGCCGTAGACGAATATCATGGCAATTGTTTCATGTTTAAACTATTGATACCTGCTCTTCAACCAAAATAAAATTCTACGGCATCCGGTATTCCCAGGCGGTCTCCCATCCAAGTACTGACCGGGCCCGACGTTGCTTAACTTCGGTGATCGGACGAGAACCGGTGTATTCAACGTAGTGTGGCCGTAGACGAATATCATAGCAATTGTTTCATGTTTAAACTATTGATACCTGCTCTTCAACCAAAATAAAAGTCTACGGCATCCCGTATTCCCAGGCGGTCTCCCATCCAAGTACTGACCGGGCCCGACGTTGCTTAACTTCGGTGATCGGACGAGAACCGGTGTATTCAACGTAGTGTGGCCGTAGACGAATATCATAGCAATTGTTTTAAGTTTAAACTATTGATACCTGCTCTTCAACCAAAATAAAAGTCTACGGCATCCGGTATTCCCAGGCGGTCTCCCATCCAAGTACTGACCGGGCCCGACGTTGCTTAACTTCGGTGATCGGACGAGAACCGGTGTATTCAACGTAGTGTGGCCGTAGACGAATATCATAGCAATTGTTTCATGTTTAAACTATTGATACCTGCTCTTCAACCAAAATAAAAGTCTACGGCATCCGGTATTCCCAGGCGGTCTCCCATCCAAGAACTGACCGGGCCCGACGTTGCTTAACTTCGGTGATCGGACGAGAACCGGTGTATTCAACGTAATGTGGCCGTAGACGAATATCATAGCAATTGTTTTAAGTTTAAACTATTGATACCTGCTCTTCAACCAAAATAAAAGTCGACGTCATCCGGTATTCCCAGGCGGTCTCCCATCCAAGAACTGACCGGGCCGACGTTGCTTAACTTCGGTGATCGGACGAGAACCGGTGTATTCAACGTAGTGTGGCCGTAGACGAATATCATAGCAATTGTTTCATGTTTAAACTATTGATACCTGCTCTTCAACCAAAATAAAAGTCTACGGCATCCGGTATTCCCAGGCGGTCTCCCATCCAAGTACTGACCGGGCCCGACGTTGCTTAACTTCGGTGATCGGACGAGAACCGGTGTATTCAACGTAGTGTGGCCGTAGACGAATATCATGGCAATTGTTTTAAGTTTAAACTATTGATACCTGCTCTTCAACCAAAATAAAAGTCGACGGCATCCGGTATTCCCAGGCGGTCTCCCATCCAAGTACTGACCGGGCCCGACGTTTCTTAACTTCGGTGATCGGACGAGAACCGGTGTATTCAACGTAGTGTGGCCGTAGACGAATATCATGGCAATTGTTTCATGTTTAAACTATTGATACCTGCTCTTCAACCAAAATAAAATTCTACGGCATCCGGTATTCCCAGGCGGTCTCCCATCCAAGAACTGACCGGACCCGACGTTGTTTAACTTCGGTGATCGGACGAGAACCGGTGTATTCAACGTAGTGTGGCCGTAGACGAATATCATGGCAATTGTTTCATGTTTAAACTATTGATACCTGCTCTTCAACCAAAATAAAAGTCTACGGCATCCGGTATTCCCAGGCGGTCTCCCATCCAAGAACTGACCGGGCCCGACGTTGCTTAACTTCGGTGATCGGACGAGAACCGGTGTATTCAACGTAGTGTGGCCGTAGACGAATATCATAGCAATTGTTTTAAGTTTAAACTATTGATACCTGCTCTTCAACCAAAATAAAAGTCTACGGCATCCGGTATTCCCAGGCGGTCTCCCATCCAAGTACTGACCGGGCCCGACGTTTCTTAACTTCGGTGATCGGACGAGAACCGGTGTATTCAACGTAGTGTGGCCGTAGACGAATATCATGGCAATTGTTTCATGTTTAAACTATTGATACCTGCTCTTCAACCAAAATAAAATTCTATGGCAACCGGTATTCCCAGGCGGTCTCCCATCCAAGAACTGCCCGGGCCCGACGTTGCTTAACTTCGGTGATCGGACGAGAACCGGTGTATTCAACGTAGTGTGGCCGTAGACGAATATCATGGCAATTGTTTCATGTTTAAACTATTGATACCTGCTCTTCAACCAAAATAAAGTCTACGGCATCCGGTATTCCCAGGCGGTCTCCCATCCAAGTACTGACCGGGCACGACGTTGTTTAACTTCGGTGATCGGACGAGAACCGGAGTATTCAACGTAGTGTGGCCGTAGACGAATATCACGGCCATTGTTTTATGTTTAAACTATTGATACCTGCTCTTCAACCAAAATAAAAGTCTACGGCATCCAGTATTCCCAGGCGGTCTCCCATCCAAGTACTGACCGGGCCCGACGTTGCTTAACTTCGGTGATCGGACGAGAACCGGTGTATTCAACGTAGTGTGGCCGTAGACGAATATCATAGCAATTGTTTCATGTTTAAACTATTGATACCTGCTCTTCAACCAAAATACAAGTCTACGGCATCCGGTATTCCCAGGCGGTCTCCCACCAAAGTACTGACCGGGCCCGACGTTGCTTAACTTCGGTGATCGGACGAGAACCGGTGTATTCAACGTAGTGTGGCCGTAGACGAATATCATGGCAATTGTTTTAAGTTTAAACTATTGATACCTGCTCTTCAACCAAAATAAAAGTCTACGGCATCCGGTATTCCCAGGCGGTCTCCCATCCAAGTACTGACCGGGCCCGACGTTTCTTAACTTCGGTGATCGGACGAGAACCGGTGTATTCAACGTTGTGGCCGTAGACGAATAACATAGCAATTGTTTCATGTTTAAACTATTGATACCTGCTCTTCAACCAAAATAAAAGTCTACTGCATCCGGTATTCCCAGGCGGTCTCCCATCCAAGAACTGACCGGACCCGACGTTGCTTAACTTCGGTGATCGGACGAGAACCGGTGTATTCAACGTAGTGTGGCCGTAGACGAATATCATAGCAATTGTTTTAAGTTTAAACTATTGATACCTGCTCTTCAACCAAAATAAAAGTCTACGGCATTCGGTATTCTCAGGCGATCTCCCATCCAAGCACTGACCGGGTGCGACGTTTCTTAACTTCGGTGATCGGACGAGAACCGGTGTATTCAACGTAGTGTGGCCGTAGACGAATATCATGGCAATTGTTTCATGTTTAAACTATTGATACCTGCTCTTCAACCAAAATAAAAGTCTACGGCATCCGGTATTCCCAGGCGGTCTCCCATCCAAGAACTGACCGGGCCCGACGTTGCTTAACTTCGGTGATCGGACGAGAACCGGTGTATTCAACGTAGTGTGGCCGTAGACGAATATCATAGCAATTGTTTCATGTTTAAACTATTGATACCTGCTCTTCAACCAAAATAAAAGTCTATGGCATCCAGTATTCCCAGGCGGTCTCCCATCCAAGTACTGACCGGACACGACGTTGCTTAACTTCGGTGATCGGACGAGAACCGGAGTATTCAACGTAGTGTGGCCGTAGACGAATATCATGGCCATTGTTTTATGTTTAAACTATTGATACCTGCTATTCAACCAAAATAAAAGTCTACCGCATCCAGTATTCCCAGGCGGTCTCCCATCCAAGTACTGACCGGGCCCGACGTTGCTTAACTTCGGTGATCGGACGAGAACCGGTGTATTCAACGTAGTGTGGCCGTAGACGAATATCATAGCAATTGTTTCATGTTTAAACTATTGATACCTGCTCTTCAACCAAAATAAAAGTCTACGGCATTTGGTATTACCAGGCGGTCTCCCATCCAAGAACTGACCGGGCCCGACGTTTCTTAACTTCGGTGATCGGACGAGAACCGGTGTATTCAACGTAGTGTGGCCGTAGACGAATATCATAGCAATTGTTTTAAGTTTAAACTATTGATACCTGCTCTTCAACCAAAATAAAAGTCTACGGCATCCGGTATTCCCAGGCGGTCTCCCATCCAAGTACTGACCGGGCCCGATGTTTCTTAACTCCGGTGATCGGACGAGAACCGGTGTATTCAACGTAGTGTGGCCGTAGACGAATATCATGGCAATTGTTTCATGTTTAAACTATTGATACCTGCTCTTCAACCAAAATAAAAGTCTACGGCATTACCAGGCGGTCTCCCATCCAAGAACTGACCGGGCCCGACGTTGCTTAACTTCGGTGATCGGACGAGAACCGGTGTATTCAACGTAGTGTGGCCGTAGACGAATATCATAGCAATTGTTTTAAGTTTAAACTATTGATACCTGCTCTTCAACCAAAATAAAAGTCTACGGCATCCGGTATTCCCAGGCGGTCTCCCATCCAAGAACTGACCGGGCCCGACGTTGCTTAACTTCGGTGATCGGACGAGAACCGGTGTATTCAATGTAGTGTGGCCGTAGACGAATATCATAGCAATTGTTTTAAGTTTAAACTATTGATACCTGCTCTTCAACCAAAATAAAAGTCGACGGCATCCGGTATTCCCAGGCGGTCTCCCATCCAAGTACTGACCGGGCCCGACGTTTCTTAACTTCGGTGATCGGACGAGAACCGGTGTATTCAACGTAGTGTGGCCGTAGACGAATATCATGGCAATTGTTTCATGTTTAAACTATTGATACCTGCTCTTCAACCAAAATAAAAGTCTACGGCATCCGGTATTCCCAGGCGGTCTCCCATCCAAGAACTGACCGGGCCCGACGTTGTTTAACTTCGGTGATCGGACGAGAACCGGTGTATTCAACTTAATGTGGCCGTAGACGAATATCATAGCAATTGTTTTAAGTTTAAACTATTGATACCTGCTCTTCAACCAAAATAAAAGTCTACGGCATCCAGTATTCCCAGGCGGTCTCCCATCCAAGTACTGACCGGGCCCGACGTTGCTTAACTTCGGTGATCGGACGAGAACCGGTGTATTCAACGTAGTGTGGCCGTAGACGAATATCATAGCAATTGTTTTAAGTTTAAACTATTGATACCTGCTCTTCAACCAAAATAAAAGTCTACGTCATCCGGTATTCCCAGGCGGTCTCCCATCCAAGTACTGACCGGGCCCGACGTTTCTTAACTTCGGTGATCGGACGAGAACCGGTGTATTCAACGTAGTGTGGCCGTAGACGAATATCATGGCAATTGTTTCATGTTTAAACTATTGATACCTGCTCTTCAACCAAAATAAAATTCTACGTCATCCGGTATTCCCAGGCGGTCTCCCATCCAAGAACTGACCGGACCCGACGTTGTTTAACTTCGGTGATCGGACGAGAACCGGTGTATTCAACGTAGTGTGGCCGTAGACGAATATCATGTTGTTTTAAGTTTAAACTATTGATACCTGCTCTTCAACCAAAATAAAGTCTACGGCATCCGGTATTCCCAGGCGGTCTCCCATCCAAGAACTGACCGGGCCCGACGTTGCTTAACTTCGGTGATCGGACGAGAACCGGTGTATTCAACGTAGTGTGGCCGTAGACGAATATCATAGCAATTGTTTTAAGTTTAAACTATTGATACCTGCTCTTCAACCAAAATAAAAGTCTACGGCATCCGGTATTCCCAGGCGGTCTCCCATCCAAGTACTGATCGGGCGCGACGTTTCTTAACTTCGGTGATCGGAGGACAACCGGTGTATTCAACGTAGTGTGCCCGTAGACGAATTTCATGGCAATTGTTTCATGTTTAATCTATTGATACCTGCTCTTCAACCAAAATAAAATTTATGGCATCCGGTATTCCCAGGCGGTCTCCCATCCAAGAACTGCCCGGCCCGACGTTGCTTAACTTCGGTGATCGGACGAGAACCGGTGTATTCAACGTAGTGTGGCCGTAGACGAATATCATGGCAATTGTTTCATGTTTAAACTATTGATACCTGCTCTTCAACCAAAATAAAAGTCTATGGCATCCAGTATTCCCAGGCGGTCTCCCATCCAAGTACTGACCGGGCACGACGTTGATTAACTTCGGTGATCGGACGAGAACCGGAGTATTGAACGGAGTGTGGCCGTAGACGAATATCACGGCCATTGTTTTATGTTTAAACTATTGATACCTGCTATTCAACCAAAATAAAAGTCTACCGCATCCAGTATTCCCAGGCGGTCTCCCATCCAAGTACTGAGCGGGCCCAACATTGCTTTACTTCGCTGAGCGGACGAGAACCGGTGTATTCAACGTAGTGTGGCCGTAGACGAATATCATAAAAATTATTTCATATTTAAACTATTGATACCTGCTCTTCAACCAAAATAAAAGTCTACGGCACCCGGTATTCCCAGGCGGTCTCCCATCCAAGTACTGACCGGGCCCGACGTTGCTTAACTTCGGTGATCGGACGAGAACCGGTGTATTCAACGTAGTGTGGCCGTAGACGAATATCATAGCAATTGTTTTAAGTTTAAACTATTGATACATGCTCTTCAAGCAAAATAAAAGTCTACGGCATCCGGTATTCCCAGGCGTGTCTCCATCCAAGAACTTGACCGGGCCCGATGTTTCTTAACTCCGGTGATCGGACGAGAACCAGTGTATTCAACGTAGTGTGTGCCGTAGACGAATATCATGGCAATTGTTTTTAAGTTTAAACTATTGATACCTGCTCTTCAACCAAAATAAAGTCTACGGCAACCCTTATTCCCTCGCGGACTCCCATCCAAGAACTGACCGGGCCCGACGTTGCTTAACTTCGGTGATCGGACGAGAACCGGTGTATTCAACGTAGTGTGGCCGTAATAGACGAATATCATAGCAATTGTTTAAGTTTAAACTATTGATACCTGCTCTTCAACCAAAATAAAGTCTACGGCATCCGGTATTCCCAGGCGGTCTCCCATCCAAGTACCTGACCGGGCCCGACGTTGCTTAACTTCGGTGATCGGACGAGAACCGAATGTATTCAACGTAGTGTGGCCGTGAACGAATATCATAGCAATTGTTTTAAGTTTAAACTATTGATACCTGCTCTTCAACCAAAATAAATTCTATGGCATCCGGTATTCCCAGGCGGTCTCCCATCCAAGAACTGACCGGGCCCGACGTTGTAACTTCGGTGATCGGACGAGAACCGGTGTATTCAACGTAGTGTGGCCGTAGACGAATATCATGGCAATTGTTTCATGTTTAAACTATTGATACCTGCTCTTCAACCAAAATAAAAGTCTATGGCATCCAGTATTCCCAGGGTCTCCCATCCAAGTACTGACCGGGCACGACGTTGCTTAACTTAGGTGATCAAAGAACCGTTTTATTCAATGTTGTAACGAAAACATAACGGTTTGTTTTATTTT
>CM055818.1:55209334-55253038 GCA_029582265.1 Zoroaster sp. YZ-2022 | reverse complement strand
GTGTGTGATAAACATTTTTTATTGTGGTCTTCCTCTCCCCCCCCCATTTCAATGTTAGTGACAGTGCCTAGCAACACAACATTGAAATGGGGAAGAAATAGAGTGATGTTTAACAATCTTGAAATGGGTGGGTGTTGAGCAACCTTTATTTAACTTGACTACTGCTACAGTAAATCAATTTTGTGCAAATTTCCCAACATTCCTTTCACCTGAACCTAAAAAATATCACCTATTACGTTGGGGTTTATGAACCACCCATAAACAAAACAAGCATTTGTTTATTGGTCAATATTTTTTTTGTCATAACTGTGAGTTATTTGTTGTCATTAAAGTGGCCTTTCATGATGTTGTTAGTGGGGCGCTATACACTGAAAATTGTTAAAAAATCTCTGGTAAAGAACTGAACATGCTGCAAAACCAGCAACAAGGCATGACTGATCAAATATAGCTCCCGGGATTGAAAGGGTTAAGAAACAATTTTTTTTATTAACAATTTTTTTTTTCTGTGTTATGTTTTTACTTATGCAGTTGATGACTACAGATTATCTTCACTTTTTAAAATGAACTCTGAACAAGAGCAAATTACATTTTATTTGGGTTGAAAAGCTATTGCATTAAACTATTGATTCCTGCTCTTCAACCAAAATAAAAGTCTATGGCACCCGGTATTCCCAGGCGGTCTCCCATCCAGAGTACTGACCGGAGCCTGACGTTGCTTAACTTCCGGTGATCGGACGAGAACTGGCGGTGGCCTTATTCAACGTAGTATGGCCGTGAATGAACAATATCATAGCAATTGTTTTAAGTTTAAACTATTGATACATTGCTCTTTCAACCAAAAAATAAAAGATCTACGGCATCCGGTGAATCCCGGGCGGTCTCCCATCCAAGTACTGACCGGGCCCGACGTTTAGCTAACTTCGGTGATCGGACGAGAAACCCGGTGTATTCAACGTAGTATGGCCGTAGACGAATATCACGGGCATAACATGTACTTGTTTTACCATGTTTAAACTATTGATACCTGCTCTTCAACCAAAATAAAGTCTACGGCATCCGGTATTCCCAGGCGGTCTCCATCCAAGTACTGACCTGGCCCGACGATGTTGTAACTTCGGTGATCGGACGAGAACCGGTGTATTCAACGTAAAGATGTGACTGCCTAGACGACATATCTCATGCAATTGTTTTCAAGTTTAAACTATTGATACATGCTCTTCAACCAAAATAAAAGTCTACTGGCATTCCAGTTATTCCCAGGCGGTCTCCCATCCAAGTACTGGACCGGGCCCGACGTTTGCATTAACTTCGGTGAATCGGACGAGAACCGGTGTATTCAACGTAGTGTGGCCGTGAACGAATATCATAACAATTGTTTATAAGTTTAAACTATTGATACCTGCTCTTTCAATCCAAAATAATAAAAGTCTGCGGCACCCGGTATTCCCATAGGGTCTCCCCATCCAAGTACTGACCGGGCCCGACGTTGTTTGTAACTGCACGGTGATCGGACGAGAACCGAAGATGTATTCAACGTAGTGTGGCCATAGACGAATATCATAATTGTTTTTAGTTTAAACTATTGATGCCTGCTCTTCAACCAAAATAAAAGTCTATAGCGGCACCCGGTTTATCTCCCAGGCGGTCTCCCCATCCCAAGTACTGACCGGGCCCGACGTTTGCTTAACTGGTGATCGGACGAGAACCGGTGTATTCAACATGCTGTAGTATGGCCGTAGACGAATATCTTCTTAACAATTGTTTTATGTTTAAACTATTGATATCTATCTTCAACCAAAATAAAAGTCTACGGCACCCGGTATTCATCCCAGGCGGTCTCTCCATCCGAAGTACTGACCGGGCCCAACGTTTGCTTAACTTCGGTGATCGGACGAGAACCGGTGTATTCAATAACAATAGTAGTCAGGCCAATAGCGGAGCGAATATCATAGCCATTGTTTTAAGTTTAAACTATTGATACATGCTCTTCAACCAAAATAAAAGTCTACGGCATCCGGTATTCCCAGGCGGCTCTCCCATCCAAGTACTGACCGGGCCCGACGTTGCTTGCCAACTTCGGTGATCGGACGAGAACCGGTGTATTCAACGTAGTGTGGCCCGTAGACGAATATCATAGCAAATTGTTTTATGTTTAAACTATTGATTTTATTCCTGCTCTTCAATCCAAAATAAAAAGTCGCTACGGCATCCCGTATTTCCCAGGCGGCTCTCCCATCCAAATACAGACTGGCCCAACGTTGCTTAACTTCGGTGATCGGACGAGAACCGGTGTATTCAACGTAGTATGGCCCAATAGAACGAAATATCATAATAGCAATTGTTTCATATGTTTAAACTATTGATACCTGCTCTTTCAATCCAAAAATAAAAGTCTACGGCATCAGCGGTATTCCCGGGCATAGGCGGGGCTCTCCCATCCAAGTACATTGAAGCCGGGCCTGAGTTTGCTTAACTTCGGTGATCGGACGAGAACCGGTGCTATTCAACGTAGTATGGCCTGGAGACGAATATCATAGCAATTGTTTTAAGTTTAAACTATTGAGACCTGCTCTTCAACAAAAAAGTAAAGTCTACGGCATCCGGTGATTCCCAGGCGGTCTCCATCCAGAGTACTGACCGGGCCCCGACGTTGTTGCTTAACCCTTTCGGTGATCCGGACGAAGACCGGTGTATTCAACGTAGTATGGCCGTAGACGAATATCATAGCAATTGTTTCATGTTTAAACTATTGATACCTGCTCTTCAACCAAAATAAAAGTCTACGGCATCCAGTATTCCCAGGCGGTCTCCCATCCAAGTACTGACCGGGCCTGATGTTGCTTAACTTCGGTGATCGGACGAGAACCGGTCTATTCAACGTAGTGTGGCCGTAGACGAATATCACGGCCATTGTTTTATGTTTAAACTATTGATACCTGCTCTTCATCCAAAAAAAAAAGTCTACGGCACCCGGTAGTCATAGGGGCTCTCCCATCCAAATACTGACCGGGCCCAACGTTGCTTAACTTCGGTGATCGGACGATTACCGGTGTATTCAACGTAGTATGGCCGGAGACGAATATCATAGCAATTGTTTTATTTTTAAACTATTGATACATGCTCTTCAACCAAAATAAAAGTCTACGGCACCCGGTATTCCGAGGCGGTCTCCCATCAAGTACTGACCGGGCACGACGTTGCAACTTCGGTGATCGGACGAGAACCGGTGTATTCAACGTAGTATGTCCGTAGACGAATATTATAGCAATTGTTTCATGTTTAAACTATTGATACCTGCTCTTCAACCAAAATAAAAGTCTACGGCATCCAGTATTCCCAGGCGATCTCCCATCCAAGTACTGACCGGGCCCGACGTTGCTTAATTTCGGTGATCGGACGAGAACCGGTGTATTCAACGTAGTGTGGCCGTAGACGAATATCACGGCCATTGTTTTATGTTTAAACTATTGATACCTGCTCTTCATACAAAAAAAAAGTCTACGGCACTCGGTATTCATAGGGGCTCTCCCATCCAAGTCCTGACCTGGCCCGACATTGTTTAACTTCGGTGATCGGACGAGACCCGGTGTATTCAACGTAGTGTGGCCGTAGACGAATATCATAGCAATTGTTTTAAGTTTAAACTATTGATACCTGCTCTTCAACCAAAATAAAAGTCTACGGCATCCAATATTCCCAGGCGGTCTCCCATCCAAGTACTGACCGGGCCCGACGTTGCTTAACTTCGGTGATCGGACGAGAACCGGTGTATTCAACGTAGTGTGGCCGTAGACGAATATCATAGCAATTGTTTCATGTTTAACCCTTTCAATACCGAGCTATATTTGATCAGTCATGCCTTGGTTGCTACCGGTTTTTGCATAGCATGTTCAGTTCTTTACCAGAGACTTTTTAACAATTTTCAGTGTATAGCGCCCTCACTCAACAACATCATGAAAGGCCCCTCTTGCAATGACAACAAATAACTCCACAAGTTATGACAAAGAAAATATTGACCAATAAAACAAATGCTTGTTTTGTTTATGGGTGGTTCATAAAACCCCAACGTAATAGGTGATATATTTTGGTTCAGGTGAAAAGGAATGTTGCGGTAATTGCACAAAATTGATTTTACTGTAGCAGTAGTCAAGTTTAAATGAAGGTTGCTCACATACCCACCCCACACCCATTTCAAGATTGCTTACCACCAACTACCCCCTCCCCCATTTCAATGTTGTGTTGCTGGTGTGCGCACTGTCACTTCAACATTGAAAAAATGGGGGGGAAAAGGACCACAATCAAAAATGTTTATCACACACTGTGAAACTTCTCAAAGCATGGCAGCACACATTGGCTTTTAACACTGTTTACAAATCATACGAGTTTGTTAACCGCTTGGCTTTAGTGATGCAAATGACACAGTTGCATTTTTTTGGGTGAGCAACATTGAAATGGGGGAACACCTAGAACACAATCCAAACTACATTGGGTAAATGTTTTTCAGACACTGAGAAACTTCTCAAAGCATTGAAGTACACAGATTGGCTTTTGTAACTGTTTACTTAACATACCAGTTTGTTTCCGCTTGGCTTTAGTGATGCAAATGACACAGTTGCATTTTTTGCTGGGTGAGCAACATTGAAATGGGGTGGACACCCAGAACACAATCAAACTACATTGGGTAAATGTTTATCACACACTGTGAAACTTCTCAAACAGCAGCACACACATTGGCTTTTAACACTGTTTACAAATCATACGAGTTTGTTACCGCTTGGCTTTAGTGATGCAAATGACACAGTTGCATTTTTTGCTGGGTGAGCAACATTGAAATGGGGGGGGGGGGGACACCTAGAACACAATCCAAACTACATTGGGTAAATGTTTATCACACACTGTGAAACTTCTCAAAGCATGGCAGCACACACATTGGCTTTTAACACTGTTTACAAATCATACGAGTTTGTTACCGCCTGGCTTTAGTGATGCAAATGACACAGTTGCATTTTTTGCTGGGTGAGCAACATTGAAATGGGGGGTGGGGGACACCTAGAACACAATCCAAACTACATTGGGTAAATGTTTATCACACACTGTGAAACTTCTGTGGCAGCACACACATTTTTAAACACTGTTTACAAATCATACAGGTTTTATTACCGCTTGGCTTTAGTGATGCAAATGACACAGTTGCATTTTTGCTGGGTGAGCAACATTGAAATGGGGGACACACCTAGAACACAATTCAAACTACATTGGGTAAATGTTTATCACACACTGTGAAACTTCTCAAAGCATGGCAGCACACACATTGGCTTTTAACACTGTTTACAAATCATACGAGTTTGTTACCGCTTGGCTTTAGTGATGCAAATGACACAGTTGCATTTTTTGCTGGGTGAGCAACATTGAAATGGGGGGGGGGGGACACACCTAGAACACAATTCAAACTACATTGGGGTAATGTTTATCACACACTGTGAAACTTCTCAAAGCATGGCAGCACACACATTGGCTTTTAACACTGTTTACAAATCATACGAGTTTGTTACCGCTTGGCTTTAGTGATGCAAATAACACAGTTGCATTTTTAGCTGGGTGAGCAACCTTGAAATGGAGGGGGACACCTGAACACAATCAAACTACATTGGGTAAATGTTTATCACACACTGTGAAACTTCTCAAAGCATGGCAGCACACATTGGCTTTTAACACTGTTTACAAATCATACGAGTTTGTTACCGCTTGGCTTTAGTGATGCAAATGACACAGTTGCATTTTTTTGGAGTGAGCAACATTGAAATGGGGACACCTAGAACACAATCCAAACTACATTGGGTAAATGTTCTATCACACTGTGAAACTTCTCAAAGCATGGCAGCACACATTGTTTTTAAATCTGTTTACAAATCATTCGAGTTTGTTACCGCTTGGCTTTAGTGATGCAAATGACACAGTTGCATTTTTGCTGGGTGAGCAACATTGAAATGGGGGGACACCTAGAACACAATCCAAACTACATTGGGTAAATGTTTATCACACACTGTGAAACTTCTCAAAGCATGGCAGCACACACATTGGCTTTTAACACTGTTTACAAATCATACGAGTTTGTTACGCTTGGCTTTAGTGATACCAAATGACACAGTTGCATTTTTGCTGGGTGAGCAACATTGAAATGGGGGACACCTAGAACACAATCCAAACTACATTGGGTAAATGTTTATCACACACTGTGAAACTTCTCAAAGCATGGCAGCACACATTGGCTTTTAACACTGTTTACAAATCATACGAGTTTGTTACCGCTTGGCTTTAGTGATGCAAATGACACAGTTGCATTTTTTTGCTGGGTGAGCAACATTGAAATGGGGGACACCTAGAACACAATCCAAACTACATTGGGTAAATGTTTATCACACACTGTGAAACTTCTCAAAGCATGGCAGCACACACATTGGCTTTTAACACTGTTTACAAATCATACGAGTTTGTTACCGCTTGGCTTTAGTGATGCAAATGACATAGTTGCATTTTTTGCTGGGTGAGCAACATTGAAATGGGGGGGGGGGGACACCTAGAACACAATCCAAACTACATTGGGTAAATGTTTGTCACACACTGAAACTTCTCAAAGCATGGCAGCACACACATTGGCTTTTAACACTGTTTACAAAGCATACGAGTTTGTTACCGCTTGGCTTTAGTGATGCAAATGACACAGTTGCATTTTTTGCTGGGTGAGCAACATTGAAATGGGGGGACGACACCTAGAACACAATCCAAACTACATTGGGTAAATGTTTATCACACACTGTGAAACTTCTCAAAGCATGGCAGCACACACATTGGCTTTTAACACTGTTTACAAATCATACGAGTTTGTTACCGCTTGGCTTTAGTGATGCAAATGACACAGTTGCATTTTTTGCAGGGTGAGCAACATTGAAATGGGGGGGACACCTAGAACACAATCCAAACTACATTGGGTAAATGTTTATCACACACTGTGAAACTTCTCAAAGCATGGCAGCACACACATTGGCTTTTAACACTGTTTACAAATCATACGAGTTTGTTACCGCTTGGCTTTAGTGATGCAAATGACACAGTTGCATTTTTTTCTGGGTGAGCAACATTGAAATGGTGGTGGGGACACCTAGAACACAATCCAAACTACATTGTGTAAATGTTTATCACACACTGTGAAACTTCTCGAAGCATGGCAGCACACATTGGCTTTTAACACTGTTTACAAATCATACAGTTTGTTACCACTTTGGCTTTAGTGATGCAAATGACACAGTTGCATTTTTGCTGGGTGAGCAACATTGAAATGGGGGTGGACACCTAGAACACAATCCAAACTACATTGGGTAAATGTTTATCACACACTGTGAAACTTCTCAAAGCATGGCAGCACACACATTGGCTTTTAACACTGTTTACAAATCATACGATTTTGTTACCGCTTGGCTTTATTGATGCAAATGACACAGTTGCATTTTTTGCTGGGTGAGCAACATTGAAATGGGGGGACACCTACAACACAATCCAAACTTCATTGGGTAAATGTTTATCACACACTGTGAAACTTCTCAAAGCATGGCAGCACACACATTGGCTTTTGACACTGTTTACAAATCATACGAGTTTGTTTCCGCTTGGCTTTAGTGATGCAAATGACACAGTTGCATTTTTTGCTGGGTGAGCAACATTGAAATGGGGGGACACCTAGAACACAATCCAAACTACATTGGGTAAATGTTTATCACACACTGTGAAACTTCTCAAAGCATGGCAGCACACACATTGGCTTTTGACACTGTTTACAAATCATACGAGTTTGTTTCCGCTTGGCTTTAGTGATGCAAATGACAGTTGCATTTTTTGCTGGGTGAGCAACATTGAAATGGGGGGGGGGGGACACCTAGAACACAAACAAAACTACATTGGCTAAATGTTTATCACACACTGTGAAACTTCTCAAAGCATGGCAGCACACACATTGGCTTTTAACACTGTTTACAAATCATACGAGTTTGTTACCGCTTGGCTTTAGTGATGCAAATGACACAGTTGCATTTTTGGCTGGGTGAGCAACATTGAAATGGGGGGGGGGGGACACCTAGAACACAATCCAAACTACATTGGGTAAATGTTTATCACTCACTGTGAAACTTCTCAAAGCATGGCAGAACACACATTGGCTTTTGACACTGTTTACAAATCATACGAGTTTGTTTCCGCTTGGCTTGTGTGCTGCAAACGACACAGTTGCGCCTTTTGCTGGGCTCACTTCTCCCAGGATAATGTCTACTCGAAAGACACGATGGCTCATTGGTGTGCTTTGCTCGGTTGTGCTTCCAGTTGGAAAGAAGTTCATTGACCACCTTCACGCGGAAATCCAAGCTCGTCAAGTGCTGGTTTGTAGGAATTCGGTGGTAGACGACAGTAGCGTTCACCAAACAGATGTCAAGAATGGCCACGAAAATTCTTTTCCACCATTTCAGCGATCTATGGTGGTGTGTATAATACTGACACAGTTGCGATGCTAGATCACTTCCACCCATGTATTTATTATAATCACTGACGAGAACAGGTTTTTGATTTCACGAAGTCCAGTGGAACTGTATTTGCTGCGAATTTCTTTAGTGTCCATACTGCAGTCACCATAAATTAGTCAGAAGAGTTACACGCTTTTGCATCCTGCCAAACAACACATAGTTGCCCTGCTTTTTTGGCAAAAGTGCGGGTCATCGCCTTTTTCATGCGGAACTTCTTTGGGTTTGCACTCTCGGAATCCTTGGGTGGTGTATCGTACTGTTCCACGAGCTCCAAACCCTAGCTGTGACAACTTGTGGACGAGAGCCGGGCTGGTGTACCAATTGTCCATGAAAACAAAATGTCCCTTATGTTCGAGTCCTTGCAGTAGTTCCATGACTATTTTGCCAGATGCTGAAAGGTTAGATGGATGGTTTGCTGCTGCATAAGCAATTGAGGATGTCTGCAATTGGTACGATGTGGGCTCTGAACCAGTGAACACCTTCCACGCACATGTGTACCCGGTTTCAGACTCGTTCAATGAAAACATTTCAATCCAAACTTAGCAGACTTGCGTGGCATGTACTGTTTAAAAACCGATGCGGCCTTTTAAACTTTATCATAGTCTCATCTGGCGAGAGGTTTCGTCCAGGTTTATATATGCGACGAAACAATGGCAGTACAATGTGAAGCAGCGGGCGAACTTTACACAGTTTGTCACGGGGAGAGTCATCATCCATTTTCAGCTCTGTTGTTGGCAACGTGGAAAAATCTCAGGAGTGCGTCAAATCGGTTGCGAGACATAGTTGATGAGTACACAGGACTTCGCAGAACTTCAGACCTGGACCAGTGCATGGCGTAGCGTGGCCTTTTGTTGATGCCCATACACAGAAGCAAGGCCACAAATGCCATCATCTCAGGGATATCCGTTGGAGTCCAGGCATGCTGATGATTGGCTGCATCTGCACCCAGCGTTTGGTCAGCATAGCGATTGGTCTCTGTCACCATCAACTTCCAGACCGCCTGACAGAAGAACAGTTGAAAGATCTGCCCAGGCGAGAGGTTACTGAAATCTTCAGTACATCCAGTCTCTTCAGTAAAGTTCATAGGGGTCGCTTCGTATAGGAGGAGTTTGCTTTATGCCATCCAGACCTGAAGTATGAGTATTAAGAAACTTATGTATGATGGTGCTATATGGAATTAAGGCACATTTTCTTGATGATACCATAATACAACATTAGCCTTTTTCAGATATGGCCGACACAATAGGAGGAGTAAAATGTTAAATGCCGTATGAGGGGGACAAATGTATAAAACTGAGAAAAGAATCGGGAGACGTATAAATACGCTCCAATTATTTAAATGAGGTATGACATCATAACAGAATTTGTGACATCATAGAAAATAAAAAAAAGTGGACATATAAAATGAAAAAACTAAATAAGATTATCTGGGTATAATAAAGATGGCGACAAAATATGAAATAAAGAATAGAGTAACTGTGCCTTGCGAGTGGCTTTTGGTTGGTAAAAACTAAATCGTCATAAAAGCCACTCGCAAGGCACGTTTCCTATTCTTTATTTCATATTTTGTCGCCATCTTTATTATACCAGAGATAATCTAATTTAGTTTTTTCATTTTTTATATGTCCACTTTTTTTCTTTTTCTATGACGTCACCAATTATTTATGATGTCATACATGTACCTCATTTAAATAATTGGGCGTCTTTACACGTCTCCCCGATTCTTTTCTCAGTTTTATACATTTGTCCCCATACGGCATTTAACATACTACTGAGGGCACTGTATGATTTGGGTGTAATGAGCTTTGGCGGTTATTTACTTTTTTGGCAATGCTCAGGAAAACCATCATCGGAAATTTATGCATAGTCCCACTTTTCTTGAAAATGACAGCACACCAGGTGCTTGCAATTTATGTATGACCTTCCTGTGTTATCTAATCATACACTCGATATGGTTAGATGGGGGTGCAGGTCAACTCTGTCCAAGGTAAACTCTGTCCAGATGGCAACGCAAGCCAATTAAAGTAAGTATAGGCTGTATTCTTGGTCGAAGAGGGTGCTGTAACGTTTTTGGGCACGAACACTAACCGAGTTGGACCCGGAGTTGACCTGGGACAGAGTTGACTCGAAACCTTAGATGGCACTGAAATGTTAAAATGCTTTTGATAGATCAAAAGATGATGCAACTTGCTAGAGGATGCCAATTGCTCTACGGTAGAGCAAGTGACATCCTCATCATGCATTCACTTTGATATGGTGCAAGAAGTTCAGAAGTTAGGCCGACTCTGCATTTATACTGCACACTTTTGGGACAAACTTTGTGATTTTATTCATGTCTTTTTTCTTGCATAGTAAAATCAGATTAATTCAAATATGCTATTATGAATTTTCGTTAGAAAGGCAATTGGTAAAACCCAGATTCCCCGGATCTAATGTCAACGTAAGTCGGACCTTACTAGATCCATCCTACATAAAAAAGCCCATTTCACCTGCAATATTTGGCAAATTAAGTTAATTAGGCCTACATTCAAACGTAAGGTAATTCTTGAAATTACTTGAACAGTTAATATTCTTTGAAATGCCATTCCATCCATCATTCCTTTGAAAGAAAAACATTTTCTTCTGAGGATCCAGGAAAGTCTGACTACAATGTAGGTCTGGAGGATCCGACTTTCAGTTTCACCAACATCCCGTTAGAAAAAAACATAAAAGTAGGCCTAGGGCCTACATTCAGAAGTATACAAAACATGTTTGGCTCTTTCTAATCAGTAACGTTAGCCAATTGGAACAGTTATGTGAAAGTTTTTCAGCTAGGCCTACGTACTCTTAGTTAAGGCCTACCTGAAGTTCTGCTTATTTGATGACCTTGGTGGGTGTGTGACAAACTCTTCTTCACTTTCTTCTGATGTGGATGAGGAGGACTGGTCATCGGATATTTCTGAACCACTATCCGCGAATATTTCGTCAAGAATTTCAGCGTCATCCATGGCTAGCGGTCGACTGTCAGCTGTAAAACAGCTAAGTGAGCGTCGGCGGTCACGGAAAAAAGCTACAGCTTTATATAGAGACGCTAAAATCATTCATACTGACGCGCGCATTGTCCTGCGATTGATTAATCATGCCAACGTCAAGTGAGGGCGCTATTTACATTTCAGTTACAGGTTTCAGGCGTTGTGCCGGAGAGGAGCCTTGGGAACACAAGAGTAGTGAATTCCGTGACATAGCGTCCTTTGGTAAAGAACATACATTCCACATTGAGCACAGGTGGCACGTTTGGGGTTGAAAGGGTTAAGTGCGGTCATTAATAGGATGTTGCCAAGGCTACGGGAAACACAATTGGTAAAGGTTGTCGGTTTACCATTTTAGTGAGAAAAGAAGTCTCTACATATAAAAATCTTTTTTATGTCATCGGTTTACAAAATGGTAAACCGTCTCCGCAGTTTCTAATGTCAAAGAGAGGAGGTGCGGATTAAAATACGCGGTGAACCGACAAATGACGGTACCAGCCTAGACCATTGCCGTTGTTAAAACACAAACAATTGTAAATGTCGATTTGACCTGTTTAGGCAATGATGCTTATCCGCCACTGCCAATATATACTGGGTGTGTAAAAGCTTGGTTTACTTTCTCGCTGGGTGTATCAGGCTCAGACCACGCTGGCCATTCCAACAACTTATTCAGCATGGCTTGTGATCTGAATTCGCGCCAAGTCAGAAAAGTTTATCTTATCACTCTCAGTCAAGCGTCTTCAGACATTTCTCGGGAAAGTTTTGCAACTAAAGTAGTCAGGGCATTTGAAATAGTTAGCACTGCAGTGGTAGTTCAGTGGGCGTGTTCTCAGGAATCTCACGCCGACGGTGGGATGCACTATCACATGTCGATAAAACTGGACAAAACACAGCGATGGTTACGAATACGTAACTATTTAGCTCACCACGATGGACTCTCGGTCAATTTCTCGGGTCTTCACCACAACTACTACAGCGCGTGGAAGTACGTGACGAAAAGTGATCCATCATATTTGCAGTCGAACGGGCATCCAGATTTGAATACTTCATTTGCACCCGCCACTGATGCCGCATCTCAAACTGTTGTCCAGGTCTCGCAACAATCGTTTATTTCCGGTGATGTTCCCAACGAAGCCGGAGCATCAGGAGGCAGACGTAAGCGCTCTCTAGATTGACCCCATACGATGTCTCTCAACTGGTCGTCCAAAAACCTAAAAGGTCGCTTGGGTTGTTGGCTTACGCAGAACGGCAGAAACAGGAAGGGAAGACGGACCTCCTCCGTTTCATCGCGAACAGAGGCAAACGAGTCGTACAGGAAGCAATAGAGGTGAATATAGGTTATTGGTTTTGTGTATTTGTTTATGGATATGTCTTTTCAAATAGAAAACTGAGCAATGGCGGCCGCCCTTTTCTTTGACGGAGCCACGCCCCCACCAAACAAATAACCACTGGAGGGCGCCATGCACTAAAGTGATATGATTGGTCCAAAGTAGTTGGGCATATTAATTATGCACGCACGCACTGTGTGATGTGTGACACATACATGTACATGTACAGTACATGTACATACATGTACATGTACATGTGTACAAAGTATACCCCAGCGTGGACACTGTCATAACGGATAACGTACAGGTGTATGCTATAACGTGAGTGCACTTTATGAAAAATTAGGCACACCGTTCCATATTAATATGCAAGGGTTTAGTAAAGCAGCGTCAGAAATCACACTACTACTATTAGTATAATTTATAATAGCATAGAAATTAAGTTGTTCGCCCAAGTCTTAAACGTTACTATGACCTACTTCTAATTCTATTGAGCACGGAGCCCCTGGCATGAAGGGACAGGCACGATTTTCTGTTATAAGTAGGCGTAGGCCTAGTTCCCTCGAAATATGACTTTGTATACCAAAGCCTGTGTGAATTTGTTTCCCACAAAATATGATTTCGAGGGAAGAACAGCACACCAACAAATCATTATGCCTGCCCTTTTCATGCAATTAAGTGGTTCGCATGTGTACAAGTAAACAAGCTGATATACTGTATGCATCTTGATAATAAGCATTATTTCAGATCATCATTGAAGCCCCTATTCAGAGAAGTTGTTTCAATTGCTTAATCACTTTTGATATATATTTTTTTGTCATTGCTTGTTGCCATTTTTAGGTTGGCTGGGAAGTGGCACACTCACAAGAAATGCTGAGGAGATCTACATTGAGCAGAACCGAACTACTCTTCAATGTTGCCCAACACCCAGAGAAATGTGTATGCAATGGTCAGTGGCTACAATGTGCAACCGAAATTCTGTTTAATAATGGGATAGACATAACAAATTTTGCCAGTAGTATCTACGTATTATTGTTAAATGGAAGGGGAAAATACAGAAACTTAATGATTACCGGCCCGGCCAATTGTGGGAAAACATTTATGTTTCGTCCTCTATCAAGTATATATTCCATGTTCACTAATCCCGCATCAGGCACATTTGCATGGGTAGGAGCTGAATTAATGGAAGTGATATTTTTAAATGATTTCCGTTGGACCCCTAAAGTAATTCCTTGGAATGACCTCTTGTTGTTGCTTGAAGGTCAACCTGTTCATTTACCTGCTCCTAAGACACACTATGCATGTGACATCTTATTTGACAAAAACACGCCAATATTTTGTACAGCCAAGCAACCCTTAGTGTATGTGAGTAGTGGCAGTATAGATGAACGTGAAACTGAAATGATGAGTGTCCGTTGGAAAATATACTCATTTTCACACCAGATCCCGCAAAGTCAACAAGTAGATGTGAAACCATGTGGATATTGTTTTGCGCATCTTGTACTAGATGGTAAAGAATAGTTCTTGTTTAATAGGTATAAACCAAACAGTATCATAATTGAAGGTTTAGGGTAGCAGAATGTTCATTCACTCACAGGATGTAGTCGACCCTGCCCTTAGCGAGACTAAGTTGGGATTTGATTTTGGTGTACACACTAATACATGTATTCTAAATGTGCAGTCAGTGACTTCTTTCATAATTTGGCATCCATACATGTAAGTAAAAATCAACACTCCAGGTGTTGATTTTGGTTTTATGCTTGAAAATCAAACTTTTTAAACAGTTTGAATTTCAATTAAAAAAACTGAAATCAACACCTGGAGTGTTTATTTTTAGTTGCATGTATGGATGCCAAACTTTGAAAGAGTAGTCACTGACTGCACACTTATATTGTGGAATGACCACTACTTTTAAGCATGTGATTGCAGTTGAGTGAATATTGGATTGTGAAAAGTTTATTTATTAATTTTTTTCCCAGACAGAATCAATATCAACCCAAATATGTTGGTTTCATTATTTGTGCGTGAAATTCAAACTTTTACAAATATCAACCGAAATATAAATGTATATATAATATGTGACCTGTCATCACACAATGAGTGTAAATTGGAAAATGCAATTTTGCATTACAGTGGAGAAAAAAGCCCAAAAAACTGTACGGATGTGTACTTTGTTTTAACATCATACTCAATCATTTTATTTTGTCAGACAGCTAGGTAACTTTATCACATTTATTAGAAGTATACTGTTGATTCACTGTAACACAACTACAGGATACTGAAATGGCACTTTATGTAGACTTTTTTTAGCATTTCAAGTAAAAAATATCTCAAATCTTAAATAGTGCAACTTTACACTCATTTTGTGATGACAGGTCACATGTATTGTACACCAAAATCAAATCCTGCTATTTTTATTTATTTATGTTATTTTTTTTTTAAATTGAGGCTTTATTTTCTTGTTGCATAGGTTGTGTTCCTTAGCCAGACACTTGTAGCCAAATTTGCTGTCCTCATCCCGGTGTTTGTGTAAAATAGAAATTTGTCATACTTTAACATGTACGGGTACATGTTAAACGTCACCCTAATTTACTGTCCTCGGATAGGACATAAACTAAGGTCCCGTGTAGCAGACAAGGTGGTGCACGTTAAAGAACACTCCAGTGACACTTTTCGGTTAGGAGAAGGGTACAAATCCCGGTGTTACTGGTTTTAATCCATCATACTTTAACATTTATTTGTAAGGGGTATTTTGTAAATAAGGGTACCAACGTGTGACATTTTGACCCGAAATTGGAAAAGTTTATAGACAGGCGATTCATTGATTTTCATTATTGTTAACATTCCTCATTAATTATAGCCAAAATATCATGTCAACACCAATCCAGTTTATTCATGTGTAAATGGGACACCAAATTTGTTTTAGGTTAGTTTTGTGATAAATCATCCTCAAAATGGTGTATTTCTGTGAAATGTTCGGGTACATATTAAACGTCACACTAATTTACTGTCCTCGGATAGGACATAAACTAAGGTCCCGTGTAGCAGACAAGGTGTTGCACGTTAAAGAACACTCCAGTGACACTTTTCGGTTAGGAGAAGGGTACAAATCCCGGTGTTACTGGTTTTAATCCATCATACTTTAACATTTATTTGTAAGGGGTATTTTGTAAATAAGGGTACCAACGTGTGACATTTTGACCCGAAATTGGAAAAGTTTATTGACAGGCGATTCATTGATTTTCATTATTGTTAACATTCCTCATTAATTATAGCCAAAAATATCATGTCAACACCAATCCAGTTTATTCATGTGTAAATGGGACACCAAATTTGTTTTAGGTTAGTTTTGTGATAATTCATCCTCAAAATGGTGTATTTCTTTGAAATGTTCGGGTACATATTAAACGTCACACTAATTTACTGTCCAGCGAGACCTAGTTGGGATTCGATTTTGGTGTACACACTTAAATGCATATATTATAAATGTACAGTCAGTGACTACTCTTTCAAAGTTTGGCATCCATATCTGTAAGTAAAAATAAACACTCGAGGTGTTGATTTTGGCTTATTGCCCAAATTCAGTACATTGTCTATATAAATGCTTTCTAGTTATTGTTAAATGAAATTACACTATGTACAAAACTGATTCTATACTTTAAAAATGTTTTTTTTTTAAGTCAACTATTTAGTGGCCTGTACAGTGTTAGAGTAAACCTTCATGTTGTAATGAGACACCATAGTTATCCAAAACAATGTACACGTACTTATTTTGGAAAAGATCAAAAGTTTGAATAAATTTGACCTGGCATAAACAAATGAGCATAAACTCAGTTTCAAATAATGGAAATATTGTATACAAAGCACATTTGTGAATTTAAGTATTTTACCTCTAGGATGCAACATGATTTTCAAGACTGACAAATGAAAAATATTGGTTGGGGCCATGATGTATTTTTTCTGAAACCATGCATAATTCACAAAGTTTGATATTTGAGTGAAATGAAATAAATAACTTGCTAGTATTTCCAGGAATTCAACCCATTTTTGTGAGGTTACATGTAGTTCACAAATTACTGGAACATTTAAAAATCACACAATAAAACTGAAAACTGAAACACAGCTTTGTAATTGTGCATATTTTGTTTGTTTGTTTTTAAGCCAAATTGAGGGTGTGGTACATGCAAAAATAAGTAAATAAAACCATTTAAAATTTTAACATACAAAGCAAAACACAACACACATTGATAACAATGTAAATAGTTGACATTAAATTGAGTATTAAAAGCACTTAAGTAAAACAAAAAAAATACAAATAAAAAAAATGAACACAATAACAGCGATAAATGATTACACGTACTGAAAATAAGTAATTATGATTACACTGAGATAAGTGAAAAATAAACAAAATATTTTAAAGACCGATTTAAAAAACAATAACAAAAAAAAGACTTTTTTTGGGAACCTGTTAGTTCTTGCTGGTAAATACGAAATTTACCAGCTATTAAACATAAAACAATTGCCATGATATTCGTCTCCGGCCATACTACGTTGAATACAGCGGTAATCGTCCGATCACCGAAGTTAAGCAACGTAGGGCCCGGTCAGTACTTGGATGGGAGAGCCCCTGTGAATACCGGGTGCCGTAGACTTTTGTTTTGGATGAAGAGCAGGTATCAATAGTATAAACATAAAACAATTGCCATGATATTCGTCTCCGGCCATACTACGTTGAATACACCGGTAATCGTCCGATCACCGAAGTTAAGCAACGTTGGGCCCGGTCAGTACTTGGATGGGAGAGCCCCTATGAATACCGGGTGCCGTAGACTTTTTTTTTTGATGAAGAGCAGGTATCAATAGTTTAAACATAAAACAATGGACGTGATATTCGTCTACGGCCACACTACGTTGAATACACCGGTTCTCGTCCGATCACCGAAGTTAAGCAACGTCGGGCCCGGTCAGTACTTGGATGGGAGACCGCCTGGGAATACTGGATGCCGTAGACTTTTATTTTGGTTGAAGAGCAGGTATCAATAGTTTAAACATGAAACAATTGCCATGATATTCGTCTCCGGCCATACTACGTTGAATACACCGGTAATCGTCCGATCACCGAAGTTAAGCAACGTTGGGCCCGGTCAGTACTTGGATGGGAGAGCCCCTATGAATACCGGGTGCCGTAGACTGTTTTTTTGATGAAGAGCAGGTATATAATAGTTTAAACATAAATCAATGGACGTGATATTCGTCTACAGCCACACTACGTTGAATACACCGGTTCTCGTCCGATCACCGAAGTTAAGCAACGTCGGGCCCGGTCAGTACTTGGATGGGAGACCGCCTGGGAATACTGGATGCCGTAGACTTTTATTTTGGTTGAAGAGCAGGTATCAATAGTTTAAACATGAAACAATTGCTATGATATTCGTCTACGGCCACACTACGTTGAATACACCGGTTCTCGTCCGATCACCGAAGTTAAGCAACGTCGGGCACGGTCAGTACTTGGATGGGAGACCGCCTGGGAATACTGGATGCCGTAGACTTTTATTTTGGTTGAAGAGCAGGTATCAATAGTTTAAACTTAAAACAATTGCTATGATATTCGTCTACGGCAGCACAATGTTGAATACACCGGTTCTCGTCCGATCACTGAAGTTAAGCTTCGTCGGACCCGGTCAGTACTTGGATGGGAGACCGCATGGGAATACCGGGTGCCGCAGACTTTTATTTTGGTTGAAGAGCATGTATCAATAGTTTAAACTTAAAACAATTGCTATGATATTCGTCTACGGCCACACTACGTTAAATACACCGGTTCTCGTCCGATCACCGAAGTTAAGCAACGTCGGGCCCGGTCAGTACTTGGATGGGAGACCGCCTGGGAATACCGGGTGCCGTAGACTTTTATTTTGGTTGAAGAGCAGGAATCAATAGTTTAAACATAAAACAATTGCCATGATATTCGTCTCCGGCCATACTACGTTGAATACACCGGTAATCGTCCGATCACCGAAGTTAAGCAACGTTGGGCCCGGTCAGTACTTGGATGGGAGAGCCCCTATGAATACCGAATGCCGTAGACTTTTTTTTTTGATGAAGAGCAGGTATCAATAGTTTAAACATAAAACAATGGACGTGATATTCGTCTACGGCCACACTACGTTGAATACACCGGTTCTCGTCCGATCACCGAAGTTAAGCAACGTCGGGCCCGGTCAGTACTTGGATGGGAGACCGCCTGGGAATACCGGGTGCCGTAGACTTTTATTTTGGTTGAAGAGCAGGAATCAATAGTTTAAACATAAAACAATTGCCATGATATTCGTCTCCGGCCATACTACGTTGAATACACCGGTAATCGTCCGATCACCGAAGTTAAGCAACGTCGGGCCCGGTCAGTACTTGGATGGGAGAGCCCCTGTGAATACCGGGTGCCGTAGACTTTTTTGGGGGATGAAGAGCAGGTATCAATAGTATAAACATAAAACAATTGCCATGATATTCGTCTCCGGCCATACTACGTTGAATACACCGGTAATCGTCCGATCACCGAAGTTAAGCAACGTTGGGCCCGGTCAGTACTTGGATGGGAGAGCCCCTATGAATACCGGGTGCCGTACACTTTTATTTTGGTTGAAGAGCAGGTATCAATAGTTTAAACATGAAACAATTGCCATGATTTTCGTCTACGGCCACACTACGTTGAATACACCGGTTCTCGTCCGATCACCGAAGTTAAGCAACGTCGGGCCCGGTCAGTACTTGGATGGGAGACCGCCTGGGAATACCGGGTGCCGCAGACTTTTATTTTGGTTGAAGAGCAGGTATCAATAGTTTAAACATGAAACAATCGCTATGATATTCGTCTACACCGGTTCTCGTCGGATCAACACAGTTAAGCAACGTCGGGCCCGGTCAGTACTTGGATGGGAGACCCTTTGGGAATACCGGGTGCCGAAGACTTGTATTTTGGTTGAAGAGCAGGTATCAATAGTTTAAACTTACAACAATTGTATGATATTCGTCTACGGCCGCACAACGTTGAATACACCGGTTCTCGTCCGATCACTGAAATTAAGCTTCGTCGGGCCCGGTCAGTACTTGGATGGGAGACCGCATGGGAATACCGGGTGCCGTAGACTTTTATTTTGGTTGAAGAGCAGGTATCAATAGTTTAAACTTAAAACAATTGCTATGATATTCGTCTACGGCCACACTACGTTGAATACACCGGTTCTCGTCCGATCATCGAAGTTAAGCAATGTCGGGCCCGGTCAGTACTTGGATGGGAGACCCCTTGGGAATACCGGGTGCCGAAGACTTTTATTTTGGTTGAAGAGCAGGTATCAATAGTTTAAACATGAAACAATTGCTATGATATTCGTCTACGGCCACACTACGTTGAATACACCGGTTCTCGTCCGATCACCGAAGTTAAGCAACGTCGGGCCCGGTCAGTACTTGGATGGGAGACCGCCTGGGAATACTGGATGCCGTAGACTTTTATTTTGGTTGAAGAGCAGGTATCAATAGTTTAAACTTACAACAATTGTATGATATTCGTCTACGGCCGCACAACGTTGAATACACCGGTTCTCGTCCGATCACTGAAGTTAAGCTTCGTCGGGCCCGGTCAGTACTTGGATGGGAGACCGCATGGGAATACTCGGTGCCGTAGACTTTTATTTTGGTTGAAGAGCAGGTATCAATAGTTTAAACTTAAAACAATTGCTATGATATTCGTCTACGGCCACACTACGTTGAATACACCGGTTCTCGTCCGATCATCGAAGTTAAGCAACGTCGGGCCCGGTCAGTACTTGGATGGGAGACCGCCTGGGAATACCGGGTGCCGTAGACTTTTATTTTGGTTGAAGAGCAGGTATCAATAGTTTAAACATAAAACAATTGCCATGATATTCGTCTCCGGCCATACTACGTTGAATACACCGGTAATCGTCCGATCACCGAAGTTAAGCAACGTTGGGCCCGGTCAGTACTTGGATGGGAGAGCCCCTATGAATACCGGGTGCCGTAGACTTTTTTTTTTGATGAAGAGCAGGTATCAATAGTTTAAACATAAAACAATTGCCATGATATTCGTCTCCGGCCATACTACGTTGAATACACCCGTAATCGTCCGATCACAGAAGTTAAGCATCGTCGGGCCCGGTCAGTACTTGGATGGGAGACATCCTGGATGCCGTAGACTTTTATTTTGGTTGAAGAGCAGGTATCAATGGTTTAAACATGAAACAATTGCGATGATTTTCGTCTACGGCCACACTACGTTGAATACAGCGGTTCTCGTCCGATCACCGAAGTTAAGCAACGTCGGGCCCGGTCAGTACTTGGATGGGAGACCGCCTGGGAATACCGGGTGCCGTAGACTTTTATTTTGGTTGAAGAGCAGGTTATATGCACGTAAAGTGGATTGTCGTGCGGTCTAGCGCACTGAACTCAAGTTCTGGTGTTGCCAGCAGCAGAGTGTGGGTTCGATCCCCGGCCGTGACACCTGTGTCCTTGAGCAAGACACTTAACCATAATTGCTTCTCTCCACCCAGGGGTTCAATGGGTACCTGTGAAGGCAGAGATGGTTTGCTCTATATGCGCTAGAAATGGCAGCAATTGAGCTGTATACTCCCCAGGGAGCTGAGATGGTTTCAGGAATGATTTATGAGCCTTATGAGCCTTATGAGCAGGGATAATAATATAATGCGCCTTGAGCGCCACTTAGTTGGTGGATACGTGCGCTATATAAATCTATACATTATTATTATTATTATCAATAGTTTAAACTTAAAACAATTGCTATGATATTCGTCTACGGCCGCACAACGTTGAATACACCGGTTCTCGTCCGATCACTGAAGTTAAGCTTCGTCGGGCCCGGTCAGTACTTGGATGGGAGAACGCATGGGAATACCGGGTGCCGTAGACTTTTATTTTGGTTGAAGAGCAGGTATCAATAGTTTAAACTTAAAACAATTGCTATGATATTCGTCTACGGCCACACTACGTTAAATACACCGGTTCTCGTCCGATCACCGAAGTTAAGCAACGTCGGGCCCGGTCAGTACTTGGATGGGAGACCGCATGGGAATACCGGGTGCCGTAGACTTTTATTTTGGTTGAAGAGCAGGTATCAATAGTTTAAACTTACAACAATTGCTATGATATTCGTCTACGGCCGCACAACGTTGAATACACCGTTTCTCGTCCGATCACTGAAGTTAAGCTTCGTCGGGCCCGGTCAGTACTTGGATGGGAGACCGCCTGGGAATACTGAATGCCGTAGACTTTTATTTTGGTTGAAGAGCAGGTATCAATAGTTTAAACATGAAACAATTGTATGATATTCGTCTACGGCCGCACAACGTTGAATACACCTGTTCTCGTCCGATCACTGAAGTTAAGCTTCGTCGGGCCCGGTCAGTACTTGGATGGGAGACCGCATGGGAATACCGGGTGCCGTATAATTTTATTTTGGTTGAAGAGCAGGTATCAATAGTTTAAACTTAAAACAATTGCTATGATATTCGTCTACGGCCACACTACGTTGAATACACCGGTTGTCGTACGATCACCTAAGTTAAGCAACGTCGGGACCGGTCAGTACTTGGATGGGAGACCGCCTGAAAATACCGAATACCGGGTGCCGTAGACTTTTATTTTGGTTGAAGAGCAGGTATCAATAGTTTAAACATAAAACAATTGCCATGATATTCGTCTCCGGCCATACTACGTTGAATACACCGGTAATCGTCCGATCACCGAAGTTAAGCAACGTCGGGCCCGGTCAGTACTTGGACGGGAGAGCCCCTGTGAATACCGGGTGCCGTAGAGTTTTTTTTTTTGACGAAGAGCAGGTATCAATAGTTTAAACATGAAACAATTGCTATGATATTCGTCTACGGCCACACTACGTTGAATATACCGGTTCTCGTCCGATCACCGAAGTTAACCAACGTCGGGCCCGGTCAGTACTTGGATGGGAGACCGCCTGGGAATACTGGATGCCGTAGACTTTTATTTTGGTTGAAGAGCAGGTATCAATGGTTTAAACATGAAACAATTGCGATGATTTTCGTCTACGGCCACACTACGTTGAATATACCGGTTCTCGTCCGATCACTGAAGTTAAGCAACGTCGGGCCCGGTCAGTACTTGGATGGGAGACCGCCTGGGAATACTGGATGCCGTAGACTTTAATTTTGGTTGAAGAGCAGGTATCAATAGTTTAAACATGAAACAATTGCTATTATATTCGTCTACGGCCACACTACGTTGAATACACCGGTTCTCGTCCGATCATCGAAGTTAAGCAACGTCGGGCCCGGTCAGTACTTGGATGGGAGACCGCCTGGGAATACCGGGTGCCGTAGACTTTTATTTTGGTTGAAGAGCAGGTATCAATAGTTTAAACATAAAACAATTGCCATGATATTCGTCTCCGGCCATACTACGTTGAATACACCGGTAATCGTCCGATCACAGAAGTTAAGCAACGTCGGGCCCGGTCAGTACTTGGATGGGAGACCGCCTGGGAATACTGAATGCCGTAGACTTTTATTTTGGTTGAAGAGCAGGTATCAATGGTTTAAACATGAAACAATTGCGATGATTTTCGTCTACGGCCACTCTACGTTGAATACAGCGGTTCTCGTCCGATCACCGAAGTTAAGCAACGTCGGGCCCGGTCAGTACTTGGATGGGAGACCGGCTGAGAATACCGGGTGCCGTAGACTTTTATTTTGGTTGAAGAGCAGGTATCAATAGTTTAAACTTAAAACAATTGCTATGATATTCGTCTACGGCCACACTACGTTAAATACACCGGTTCTCGTCCGATCACCGAAGTTAAGCAACGTCGGGCCCGATCAGTACTTGGATGGGAGACCGCCTGGGAATAACGGGTGCCGTAGACTTTTATTTTGGTTGAAGAGCAGGTATCAATAGTTTAAACATAAAACAATTGCCATGATATTCGTCTCCGGCCATACTACGTTGAATACACCGGTAATCGTCCGATCACCGAAGTTAAGCAACGTCGGGCCCGGTCAGTACTTGGATGGGAGAGCCCCTGTGAATACCGGGTGCCGTAGACTTTGTTGTTGGTTGAAGAGCAGGTATCAATGGTTTAAACATGAAACAATTGCGATGATTTTCGTCTACGGCCACACTACGTTGAATATACCGGTTCTCGTCCGATCACTGAAGTTAAGCAACGTCGGGCCCGGTCAGTACTTGGATGGGAGACCGCCTGGGAATACTGGATGCCGTAGACTTTAATTTTGGTTGAAGAGCAGGTATCAATAGTTTAAACATGAAACAATTGCTATGATATTCGTCTACGGCCACACTACGTTGAATACACCGGTTCTCGTCCGATCATCGAAGTTAAGCAATGTCGGGCCCGGTCAGTACTTGGATGGGAGACCGCCTGGGAATACCGGGTGCCGTAGACTTTTATTTTGGTTGAAGAGCAGGTATCAATAGTTTAAACATAAAACAATTGCCATGATATTCGTCTCCGGCCATACTACGTTGAATACACCGGTAATCGTCCGATCACAGAAGTTAAGCAACGTCGGGACCGGTCAGTACTTGGATGGGAGACCGCCTGGGAATACTGGATGCCGTAGACTTTAATGTTGGTTGAAGAGCAGGTATCAATGGTTTAAACATGAAACAATTGCGATGATTTTCGTCTACGGCCACTCTACGTTGAATACAGCGGTTCTCGTCCGATCACCGAAGTTAAGCAACGTCGGGCCCGGTCAGTACTTGGATGGGAGACCGCCTGAGAATACCGGGTGCCGTAGACTTTTATTTTGGTTGAAGAGCAGGTATCAATAGTTTAAACTTAAAACAATTGCTATGATATTCCTCTACGGCCACACTACGTTAAATATACCGGTTCTCGTCCGATCACCGAAGTTAAGCAACGTCGGGCCCGGTCAGTACTTGGATGGGAGACCGCATGGGAATATCGGGTGCCGTAGACTTTTATTTTGGTTGAAGAGCAGGTATCAATAGTTTAAACTTAAAACAATTGCTATGATATTCGTCTACGGCCACACTACGTTGAATACACCGGTTCTCGTCCGATCACCGAAGTTAAGCAACGTCGGGCCCGATCAGTACTTGGATGGGAGACCGCCTGGGAATAACGGGTGCCGTAGACTTTTATTTTGGTTGAAGAGCAAGTATCAATAGTTTAAACATAAAACAATTGCCATGACATTCGTCTCCGGCCATACTACGTTGAATACACCGGTAATCGTCCGATCACCGAAGTTAAGCAACGTCGTGCCCGGTCAGTACTTGGACGCGAGAGCCCCTATGAATACCAGGTGCCGTAGACTTTGTTTTAGGATGAAGAGCAGGTATCAATAGTTTAAACATGAAACAATTGCTATGATATTCGTCTACGGCCACACTACGTTAAATACACCGGTTCTCGTCCGATCACCGAAGTTAAGCAACGTCGGACCCGGTCAGTACTTGGATGGGAGACCGCCTGGGAATAATGGATGCCATAGACTTTAATTTTGGTTGAAGAGCAGGTATCAATAGTTTAAACATGAAACAATTGCTATGATATTCGTCTACGGCCGCACAACGTTGAATACACCGGTTCTCGTCCGATCACTGAAGTTAAGCTTCGTCGGGCCCGGTCAGTACTTGGATGGGAGAGCCCATATGAATACCGGGTGCCGTAGACTTTTTTTTGGATGAAGAGCAGGTATCAATAGTTTAAACTTAAAACAATTGCTATGATATTCGTCTACGGCCACACTACGTTAAATACACCGGTTCTCGTCCGATCACCGAAGTTAAGCAACGTCGGGCCCGGTCAGTACTTGGATGGGAGACCGCATGGGAATACTGGATGCCGTAGACTTTAATTTTGGTTGAAGAGCAGGTATCAATGGTTTAAACATGAAACAATTGCGATGATTTTCGTCTACGGCCACACTACGTTGAATACAGCGGTTCTCGTCCGATCACCGAAGTTAAGCAACGTCGGGCCCGGTCAGTACTTGGATGGGAGACCGCCTGAGAATACCGAGTGCCGTAGACTTTTATTTTGGTTGAAGAGCAGGTATCAATAGTTTAAACTTAAAACAATTGCTATGATATTCGTCTACGGCCACACTACGTTAAATATACCGGTTCTCGTCCGATCACCGAAGTTAAGCAACGTCGGGCCCGGTCAGTACTTGGATGGGAGACCGCCTGGGAATATCGGGTGCCGTAGACTTTTATTTTGGTTGAAGAGCAGGTATCAATAGTTTAAACTTAAAACAATTGCTATGATATTCGTCTACGGCCACACTACGTTGAATACACCGGTTCTCGTCCGATCACCGAAGTTAAGCAACGTCGGGCCCGATCAGTACTTGGATGGGAGACCGCCTGGGAATAACGGGTGCCGTAGACAATTATTTTGGTTGAAGAGCAGGTATCAATAGTTTAAACATAAAACAATTGCCATGATATTCGTCTCCGGCCATACTACGTTGAATACACCGGTAATCGTCCGATCACCGAAGTTAAGCAACGTCGGGCCCGGTCAGTACTTGGACGGGAGAGCCCCTATGAATACCGGGTGCCGTAGACTTTGTTTTTGGATGAAGAGCAGGTATCAATAGTTTAAACATGAAACAATTGCTATGATATTCGTCTACGGCCACACTACGTTGAATACACCGGTTCTCGTCGGATCACCGCAGTTAAGCAACGTCGGGCCCGGTCAGTACTTGGATGGGAGACCGCCTGGGAATACCGGGTGCCGTAGACTTTTATTTTGGTTGAAGAGCAGGTATCAATAGTTTAAACTTAAAACAATTGCTATGATATTCGTCTACGGCCACACTACGTTGAATACACCGGTAATCGTCCGATCACCGAAGTTAAGCAACGTTGGGCCCGGTCAGTACTTGGATGGGAGAGACCCTATGCATACCAGTTGCCGTAGACTTTTTTTTTGGATGAAGAGCAGGTATCAATAGTTAAACATAAAACAATGGCCGTGATATTCGTCTACGGCCACACTACGTTGAATACACCGGTTCTCGTCCGATCACCGAAGTTAAGCAACGTCGGGCCCGGTCAGTACTTGGATGGGAGACCGCCTGGGAATACTGGATGCCGTAGACTTTTATTTTGGTTGAAGAGCAGGTATCAATAGTTTAAACATGAAACAATTGCTATAATATTCGTCTACGGCCACACTACGTTAAATACACCGGTTCTCGTCCGATCACCGAAGTTAAGCAACGTCGGGCCCGGTCAGTACTTGGATGGGAGACCGCCTGGGAATACTGGATGCCGTAGACTTTAATTTTGGTTGAAGAGCAGGTATCAATGGTTTAAACATGAAACAATTGCGATGATTTTCGTCTACGGCCACACTACGTTGAATATACCGGTTCTCGTCCGATCACCGAAGTTAAGCAACGTCGGGCCCGGTCAGTACTTGGATGGGAGACCGCCTGGGAATACTGGATGCCGTAGACTTTATTTTGCTGAAGAGCAGGTATCAATAGTTTAAACATGAAACAATTGTTATGATATTCGTCTACGGCCACACTACGTTGAATACACCGGTTCTCGTCCGATCACCGAAGTTAAGCAACGTTCGGGCCCGGTCAGTACTTGATGGGGAGACCGCCTGGGAATACTGGATGCCGTAGACTTTAATTTTGGTTGAAGAGCAGGTATCAATAGTTTAAACATAAAACAATTGCCATCATATTCGTCTACGGCCACACTACGTTGAATACACCGGTTCTCGTCCGATCACCGAACTTAAGCAACGTCGGGCCCGGTCAGTACTTGGATGGGAGAACGCTTGGGAATACTGAATGCCGTAGACTTTATTTTGGTTGAAGAGCAGGTATCAATAGTTTAAACATGAAACAATTGCGATGATATTCGTCTACGGCCACACTACGTTGAATACAGCGGTTCTCGTCCGATCACCGAAGTTAAGCAACGTCGGGCCCGGTCAGTACTTGGATGGGAGACCGCCTGGGAATACTGGGTGCCGTAGACTTTTATTTTGGTTGAAGAGCAGGTATCAATAGTTTAAACTTAAAACAATTGCTATGATATTCGTCTACGGCCACACTACGTTGAATACACCGGTTCTCGTCCGATCACCGAAGTTAAGCAACGTCGGGCCCGGTCAGTACTTGGATGGGAGACCGCCTGGGAATAACGGGTGCCGTAGACTTTTATTTTGGTTGAAGAGCAGATATCAATAGTTTAAACATAAAACAATTGCCATGATATTCGTGTACGGTCACACTACGTTGAATACACCGGTTCTCGTCCGATCACCGAAGTTAAGCAACGTCGGGCCCGGTCAGTACTTGGATGGGAGACCGCCTGGGAATACCGGGTGCCGTAGACTTTTATTTGGTTGAAGAGCAGGTATCAATAGTTTAAACATGAAACAATTGCGATGATATTCGTCTCACGGCCACACTACGTTGTATATACCGGTTCTCGTCCGATCACCGAAGTTAAGCAACGTCGGGCCCGGTCAGTACTTGGATGGGAGACCGCCTATGGGAATACCGAGTGCCGTAGACTTTTTTTTGGTTGAAGAGCAGGTATCAATAGTTTAAACATGAAACAATTGGCCGTGATATTCGTCTACGGCCACACTACGTTGAATACACCGGTTCTAGTCCGATCACCGAAGTTAAGCAACGTCGGGCCCGGTCAGTACTTGGATGGAGACCGCCAGGCAATAATAGATTCCGTATAATTTTAATTTTGTTGAAGAGCAGGTATCAATAGTTTAAACATGAAACAATTGCCATGATATTCGTCTACGGCCACACTACGTTGAATACACCGGTTCTCGTCCGATCACACCGAAGTTAAGCAACGTCGGGCCCGGTCAGTACTTGGATGGGAGCCGCCTGGGAATACTGGATGCCGTAGACTTTTATTTTGGTTGAAGAGCAGGTATCAATAGTTTTAAACATGAAACAATTGCTATGATATTCGTCTACGGCCACACTACGTTGAATACACCGGTTCTCGTCCGATCACCGAAGTTAAGCAACGTCGGGCCCGGTCAGTACTTGGATGGGAGACCGCCTGGAATACCGGGTGCCGAAGACTTTTTTGGGGGATGAAGAGCAGGTATCAATAGTTTAAACATAAAACAATTGCTATGATATTCGTCTACGGCCACACTACGTTGAATATACCGGTTCTCGTCCGATCACCGAAGTTAAGCAACGTCGGGCCCGGTCAGTACTTGGATGGGAGACCGCCTGGGAATACTGGGTGCCGTAGACTTTTATGTTGGTTGAAGAGCAGGTATCAATAGTTTAAACATAAAACAATTGCTATGATATTCGTCTACGGCCACACTACGTTGAATACACCGGTTCTCGTCCGATCACCGAAGTTAAGCAACGTTGGGCCCGGTCAGTACTTGGATGGGAGACCGCCTGGGAATACCGGGTGCCGTAGACTTTTATTTTGGTTGAAGAGCAGGTATCAATAGTTTAAACATAAAACAATTGCCATGATATTCGTCTCCGGCCATACTACGTTGAATACACCGGTAATCGTCCGATCACCGAAGTTAAGCAACGTCGGGCCCGGTCAGTACTTGGATGGGAGACCGCCTGGGAATACTGGATGCCGTAGACTTTAATTTTGGTTGAAGAGCAGGTATCAATAGTTTAAACATGAAACAATTGCTATGATATTCGTCTACGGCCACACTACGTTAAATACACCGGTTCTCGTCCGATCACCGAAGTTAAGCAACGTCGGGCCCGGTCAGTACTTGGATGGGAGACCGCCTGGGAATACTGGATGCCGTAGACTTTAATTTTGGTTGAAGAGCAGGTATCAATAGTTTAAACATGAAACAATTGCTATGATATTCGTCTACGGCCACACTACGTTGAATACACCGGTTCTCGTCCGATCACCGAAGTTAAGCAACGTCGGGCCCGGTCAGTACTTGGATGGGAGACCGCCTGGGAATACCGGGTGCCGTAGACTTTTATTTTGGTTGAAGAGCAGGTATCAATAGTTTAAACATAAAACAATTGCTATGATATTCTTCTACGGCCACACTACGTTGAATACACCGGTTCTCGTCCGATCACCGAAGTTAAGCAACGTCGGGCCCGGTCAGTACTTGGATGGGAGACCGCCTGGGAATACCGGGTGCCGTAGACTTGTCGTTTGGTTGAAGAGCAGGTATCAATAGTTTAAACATGAAACAATTGCTATGATATTCGTCTACGGCCACACTACGTTGAATACACCGGTTCTCGTCCGATCACCGAAGTTAAGCAACGTCGGGCCCGGTCAGTACTTGGATGGGAGACCGCCTGGGAATACCGGGTGCCGTAGACTTTTATTTTGGTTGAAGAGCAGGTATCAATAGTTTAAACATGAAACAATTGCTATGATATTCGTCTACGGCCACACTACGTTGAATACACCGGTTCTCGTCCGATCACCGAAGTTAAACAACGTCGGGCCCGGTCAGGACTTGGATGGGAGAGCCCCTATGAATACCGAGTGCCGTAGACTTGTTAATTTTGGTTGAAGAGCAGGTATCAATAGTTTAAACATGAAAACAATGGCCGTGATATTCGTCTACGGCCACACTACGTTGAATACACCGGTTCTCGTCCGATCACCGAAGTTAAGCAACGTCGGGCCCGGTCAGTACTTGGATGGGAGACCGCCTGGGAATACTGGATGCCGTAGACTTTAATTTTGGTTGAAGAGCAGGTATCAATAGTTTAAACATGAAACAATTGTTATGATATTCGTCTACGGCCACACTATGTTGAATACACCGGTTCTCGTCCCATCACCGAAGTTAAGCAACGTCGGGCCCGGTCAGTACTTGGATGGGGACCGCCTGGGAATACCGGATGCCGTAGACTTTAATTTTGGTTGAATAGCATGTATCAATAGTTTAAACTTAAAACAATTGCTATGATATTCGTCTACGGCCACACTACGTTGAATACACCGGTTCTCGTCCGATCACCGAAGTTAAGCAACGTCGGGCCCGGTCAGTACTTGGATGGGAGACCGCCTGGGAATACCGGGTGCCGTAGACTTTTATTTTGGTTGAAGAGCAGGTATCAATAGTTTAAACTTAAAACAATTGCTATGATATTCGTCTACAGCCACACAACGTTGAATACACCGCTTCTCGTCCGATCACCCAAGTTAAGCAACGTCGGGCCCGGTCAGTACTTGGATGGGAGACCGCCTGGGAATACCGGGTGCCGTAGACTTTTATTTTGGTTGAAGAGCAGGTATCAATAGTTTAAACATAAAACAATTGCCATGATTTTCGTCTACGGCCACACTACGTTGAATATACCGGTTCTCGTCCGATCACCGAAGTTAAGCAACGTCGGGCCCGGTCAGTACTTGGATGGGAGAGCCCCTATGAATACCGGGTGCCGTAGACTTTTTTTTTTGATGAAGAGCAGGTATCAATAGTTTAAACTTAAAACAATTGCTATGATATTCGTCTACGGCCACACTACGTTGAATACACCGGTTCTCGTCCGATCACCGAAGTTAAGCAACGTCGGGCCCGGTCAGTACTTGGATGGGAGACCGCCTGGGAATACCGGGTGACGTAGACTTTTATTTTGGTTGAAGAGCAGGTATCAATAGTTTAAACATGAAACAATTTATGATATTCGTCTGCAGCCACACTACGTTGAATACACCGGTTCTCGTCCGATCACCGAAGTTAAGCAACGTCGTGCCCGGTCAGTACTTGGATGGGAGACCGCTTCGAATACCGGGTGCCGTAGACTTTATTTTGTGGTTGAAGAGCATGTATCTATAGTTTAAACATGAAACAATTGCTATGATATTCGTCTACGGCCATACTACGTTGAATACACCGGTTCTCGTCCGATCACCGAAGTTAAGCAACGTCGTGCCCGGTCAGTACTTGGATGGGAGACCGCTTCGGAATACCGGGTGCCGTAGACTTTTATTTTGGTTGAAGAGCATGTATCAATAGTTTAAACATGAAACAATTGCTATGATATTCGTCTACGGCCATACTACGTTGAATACACCGGTTAAGTCCGATCACCGAAGTTAAGCAACGTCGGGCCCGGTCAGTATTTGGATGGGAGACCCCTGGAATACCGGGTGCCGTAGACTTTATTTTGGTTGAAGAGCAGGTATCAATAGTTTAAACATAAAACAATTGGCCGTGATATTCGTCTACGGCACGCACTACGTTGAATACACCGGTTCTCGTCCGATCACCGAAGTTAAGCAACGTCGGGCCCGGTCAGTACTTGGATGGGAGACCGCATGGGAATACCGGGTGCCGTAGACTTTTATTTTGGTTGAAGAGCAGGTATCAATAATTTGAACATAAAACAATTGCCATGATATTCGTCTACGGCCACACTTCGTTGAATACACCGGGTCTCGTCCGATCACCGAAGTTAAACAATGTCGGGCCAGGTCAGGACTTGGATGGGAGAGCCCCTATGAATACCGAGTGCCGTAGACTTTTTTTTTGTAAGAAGAGCAGGTATCAATAGTTTAAACATAAAACAATGGCCGTGATATTCGTCTACGGCCACACTACGTTGAATACACCGGTTCTCGTCCGATCACCGAAGTTAAGCAACGTCGGGCCCGGTCAGTACTTGGATGGGAGACCGCCTGGGAATACTGGATGCCGTAGACTTTAATTTTGGTTGAAGAGCAGGTATCAATAGTTTAAACATGAAACAATTGCAATGATATTCGTCTACGGCCACACTACGTTAAATACACCGGTTCTCGTCCGATCACCGAAGTTAAGCAACGTCGGGCCTGGTCAGTACTTGGATGGGAGACCGCCTGGGAATACTGGATGCCGTAGACTTTAATTTTGGTTGAAGAGCAGGTATCAATAGTTTAAACATGAAACAATTGCTATGATATTCGTCTACGGCCACACTAGGTTGAATCCAGCGGTTCTCGTCCGATCACCGAAGTTAAGCAACGTCGGGCCCGGTCAGTACTTGGATGGGAGACCGCCTGGGAATACCGGGTGCCGTAGACTTTTATTTTGGTGGAAGAGCAGGTATCAATAGTTTAAACTTAAAACAATTGCTATGATATTCGTCTACGGCCACACTACGTTGAATACACCGGTTCTCGTCCGATCACCGAAGTTAAGCAACGTCGGGCCCGGTCAGTACTTGGATGGGAGACCGCCTGGGAATACCGGGTGCCGTAGACTTTTATTTTGGTTGAAGAGCAGGTATCAATAGTTTAAACATAAAACAATTGCCATGATTTTCGTCTACGGCCACACTACGTTGAATATACCGGTTCTCGTCCGATCACCGAAGTTATTCAACGTCGGGTCCGGTCAGTACTTGGATGGGAGACCGCCTGGGAATACCGGGTGCCGTAGACTTTTATTTTGGTTGAAGAGCATGTATCAATAGTTTAAACTTAAAACAATTGCTATGATATTCGTCTACGGCCACACTACGTTGAATACACCGGTTCTCGTCGGATCACCGAAGTTAAGCAACGTCGGGCCCGGTCAGTACTTGGATGGGAGACCCCTTGGGAATACCGGGTGCCGAGGACTTATATTTTGGTTGAAGAGCAGGTATCAATAATTTAAACATGAAACAATTGCCATGATATTCGTCTACGGCCACACTACGTTGAATACACCGGTTCACGTCCGATCACTGAAGTTAAGCAACGTCGTGCCCGGTCAGTACTTGGATGGGAGACCGCTTCGGAATACCGGGTGCCGTAGACTTTTATTTTGGTTGAAGAGCATGTATCTATAGTTTAAACATGAAACAATTGCTATGATATTCGTCTACGGCCATACTACGTTGAATACACCGGTTCTCGTCCGATCACCGAAGTTAAGCAACGTCGTGCCCGGTCAGTACTTGGATGGGAGACCGCTTCGGAATACCGGGTGCCGTAGACTTTTATTTTGGTTGAAGAGCATGTATCAATAGTTTAAAAATAAAACAATTGCTATGATATTCGTCTCCGGCCATACTACGTTGAATACACCGGTAATCGTCCGATCACCGAAGTTAAGCAACGTTGGGCCCGGTCAGTATTTGGATGGGAGAGCCCCTATGACTACCGGGTGCCGTAGACTTTTTTTTTGGATGAAGAGCAGGTATCAATAGTTTAAACATAAAACAATGGCCGTGATATTCGTCTACGCACGCACAATGTTGAATACACCGGTTCTCGTCCGATCACTGAAGTTAAGCTTCGTCGGGCCCGGTCAGTACTTGGATGGGAGACCGCATGGGAATACCGGGTGCCGTAGACTTTTATTTTGGTTGAAGAGCAGGTATCAATAGTTTGAACATAAAACAATTGCCATGATATTCGTCTCCGGCCATACTACGTTGAATACACCGGTAATCGTCCGATCACCGAAGTTAAGCAACGTTGGGCCCGGTCAGTACTTGGATGGGAGAGCCCCTATGAATACCGGGTGCCGTAGACTTTTTTTTTGGATGAAGAGCAGGTATCAATAGTTTAAACATAAAACAATGGCCGTGATATTCGTCTACGGCCACACTACGTTGAATACACCGGTTCTCGTCCGATCACCGAAGTTAAGCAACGTCGGGCCCGGACAGTACTTGGATGGGAGACCGACTGGGAATACTGGATGCCGTAGACTTTTATTTTGGTTGAAGAGCAGGTATCAATGGTTTAAACATGAAACAATTGCGATGATTTTCGTCTACGGCCACACTACGTTGAATATACCGGTTCTCGTCCGATCACTGAAGTTAAGCAACGTCGGGCCCGATCAGTACTTGGATGGGAGACCGCCTGGGAATACTGGATGCCGTAGACTTTTATTTTGGTTGAAGAGCAGGTATCAATAGTTTAAACATAAAACAATTGCCATGATATTCGTCTCCGGCCATACTACGTTGAATACACCGGTTCTCGTCCGATCACCGAAGTTAAGCAACGTCGGACCCGGTCAGTACTTGGATGGGAGAGCCCCTGTGAATACCGGGTGCCGTAGACTTTTTTTTTGGATGAAGAGCAGGTATCAATAGTTTAAACATAAAACAATGGCCGTGATATTCGTATACGGCCACACTACGTTGAATACACCGGTTCTCGTCCGATCACCGAAGTTAAGCAACGTCGGCCCCGATCAGTACTTGGATGGGAGACCGCCTGGGAATACTGGAAGCCGTAGACTTTTATTTTGGTTGAAGAGCAGGTATCAATAGTTTAAACATGAAACAATTGCTATGATATTCGTCTACGGCCACACTACGTTGAATACACCGGTTCTCGTCGGATCACCGCAGTTAAGCAACGTCGGGCCCGGTTAGTACTTGGATGGGAGACCTCTTGGGAATACCGGGTGTCGAAGACTTTTATTTTGGTTGAAGAGCAGGTATCAATAGTTTAAACATGAAACAATTGCTATGATATTCGTCTACGGCCACACTACGTTGAATACACCGGTTCTCGTCCGATCACCGAAGTTAAGCAACGTCGGGCCCGGTCAGTACTTGGATGGGAGACCGCCTGGGAATACCGGGTGCCGTAGACTTTTTTTTTGGATGAAGAGCAGGTATCAATAGTTTAAACATAAAACAATGGCCGTGATATTCGTCTACGGCCACACTACGTTTAATATACCGGTTCTCGTCCGATCACTGAAGTTAAGCAACGTCGGGCCCGGTCAGTACTTGGATGGGAGACCGCCTGGAAATACTGGATGCCGTAGACTTTAATTTTGGTTGAAGAGCAGGTATCAATAGTTTAAACATGAAACAATTGCTATGATATTCGTCTACGGCCACACTACGTTGAATACAGCGGTTCTCGTCCGATCACCGAAGTTAAGCAACGTCGGGCCCGGTCAGTACTTGAATGAGAGACCGCCTGGGAATACCTGGTGCCGTAGACTTTCATTTTGGTTGAAGAGCAGGTATCAATAGTTTAAACTTACAACAATTGCTATGATATTCGTCTACGGCCGCACAATGTTGAATACACCGGTTCTCGTCCAATCACTGAAGTTAAGCTTCGTCGGGCCCGGTCAGTACTTGGATGGGAGACCGCATGGGAATACCGGGTGCCGTAGACTTTTATTTTGGTTGAAGAGCAGGTATCAATAGTTTAAACATAAAACAATTGCCATGATATTCGTCTACGGCCACACTACGTTGAATATACCGGTTCTCGTCCGATCACTGAAGTTAAACAACGTCGGGCCTGGTCAGTACTTGGATGGGAGACCGCCTGGGAATACTGAATGCCGTATACTTTAATTTTGGTTGAAGAGCAGGTATCAATAGTTTAAACATGAAACAATTGCTATGATATTCGTCTACGGCCACACTACGTTGAATACACCGGTTCTCGTCCGATCACTGAAGTTAAGCTTCGTCGGGCCCGGTCAGTACTTGGATGGGAGACCCCTTGGGAATACCGGGTGCCGAAGACTTTTATTTTGGTTGAAGAGCAGGTATCAATAGTTTAAACATGAAACAATTGCTATTATATTCGTCTACGGCCACACTACGTTGAATACACCGGTTCTCGTCCGATCACCGAAGTTAAGCAACGTGCCCGGTCAGTACTTGGATGGGAGACCGCCTGGGAATACTGGAAGCCGTAGACTTTATTTTGGTTGAAGAGCAGGTATCAATAGTTTAAACATGAAACAATTGCTATGATATTTTCTACATACACTACGTTGAATACACCGGTTCTCGTCCGATCACCGAAGGTAAGCAACGTCAGGCAGTCAGTGCTGGATGGGGAGACCGCAAGGAATACCGGGTGCCGTAGACTTTTTTTTCAGTTGAAGAGCAGGTATCAATAGTTTAAACTTAAAACAATTATGATGATTTCGTCTACGGCCACACTACGTTGAATACACCGGTTCTCGTCCGATCACCGAAGTTAAGCAACGTCGGGCCCGGCCAGTACTTGGATGGGACCCCAGAATACCGGGTGCCGTAGACTTTTATTTTGGGTTGAAGAGCAGGTATCAATAGTTTTAACACATGAAACAACATTGGTTATGATATCTGTTCTACGGCCACACTTCGTTGAATACACTGGTTCTCGTCCGATCGACCGGAAGTTACAGCAACGTCGGGGCCCGGTCAGACTTGGGATGGGAGAGCCCTATGAATACCGGGTGCCGTAGACTTTTTTTTTGGATGAAGAGTAGGTATCATTAGTTTAAACATAAACAATTGCCGTGATGACTTCGTCTTTACGGCCACACTACGTTGAATACACCGGTTCTCGTCCGATCACCGGTACCGGAAGTTAAGCAACGCTGGCCCCGGTCAGTACTTGGATGGGAGACCGCCTGGGAATACCGGGTGCCGTAAGACTTTTGTTTTGGGTTGAAGAGCAGGTATCAATAGTTTAAAACATGAAACAAATTGCTACAGTGATATTCGTCTGCAGCACACCACGTTAAATACACCGGTTCTCGTCCGATCACCGAAGTTAAGCAACGTCGGGCCCCGGTCAGTACTCTGATGATGGACGACCGCATGGGAATACTGGGTGCCGTAGACTTCTAATTTGGTTGAAAGAGCAGGTATCAATAATAGTTTAACAATTGAAAACATTGTTATGATATTCGTCTACGGCAGCCCACCGTTGAATACAGTGGTTTCGTCCGATCACCGAAGTTAAGCAACGTCGGATTCGGTCAGTACTTGACGGGGAGACCGCCTGGGAAATACCGGGTGCCGTAGACTTTTTATTTTGGTTGAGAGAGAGAGCAGGTATCAATAGTTTAAACATGAAACAATTGCTATGATATTCGTCTACGGTCACTACACTACGTTGAATACAATTTGGTTCTCGTCCGATCACCGAAGTTAAGCAACGTCGGGCCAGTCGGTCAGTACTTGGATGGAGACCGCCTGGGAATACCGGGTGCCGTAGACTTCGGCTATTTTGGTTGAAGAGAACAGGTATCAATAGTTTAAACAGGGAAACAACATTCCATGATATTCGTCTACGGCCACACTACGTTAAATACACCGGTTCTCCGTCCGATCACCGAAGGTAGCAACGTCGGGCCAGTCGGTACTTGGATGGGAGACCGCATGGGAATACCGGGTGCCGTAGACTTTTATTTTTGGTTGAAAACGGGTATCCAATAGTTTAAACTTAAAACAATTGCTATGATATTCGTCTACGTACACTACGTTGAATACACGGTTTCTCGTCCGATCACCGAAGTTAAGCAACCGTCGGGCCAGTCGAGTACTTGGATGGGAGACCGCCTGGGAATACCGGGTGCCGTAGACTTTTATTTACTGGTTGAAGAGCAGGTATCAATAGTTTAAACATAAAACAATTGCCGCGATATTCGTCTCCGGCCATACTACGTTGAATACACCGGTTCTAATCCGATCACCGAAGTTAAGCAACGTCGGGCCCAGATCAGTACTTGGATAGGAGAGCCCTGTGAATACCGGGTGCCGTAGACTTTATTTTGATTTGAAGAGCAGGGATCAATGGTTTAAACAAAAACAATTGCCATGATGTTCGTCTCCGGCCATACTACGTTGATATGCCGGGTTCTCGTCCGATCATCAAAGTTAAGCAATGTCGGGCGGTCCGGTACCCAGATAGGATGGGGGGACCGCTTGGGAATACCGGGTGCCGAAGACTTTTATTTTGGTTGAAGAGCAGGTATCAATAGTTTTAAACATGAAACAATTGCTATGATGTTCGTCTACGGCCACACTACGTTGAATACCGGTTCTCGTCCGATCACCGAGAAGTTAAAGCAACGTCGGGCGGTCAGTAACGGATGGGAGACCGCCTGGGAATACAGTGTCCGTAAGACCTGTATTTTGGTTGAAGAGCGGGTATCAATAGGTGAAACTTAAAACAATTGCTATGATATTCGTCTACGGCAGCACAATGAAATACCGGTTCTCGTCCGATCACTGAAGTTAAACTTCGTCGGACGGTCAATGCCAGATGAGGGGACCGCATGGGGCCGGGTGCCGCAGACTTTTATTTTGGTTGAAGAGCAGGTATCAATAGTTTAAACTTAAAACAATTGCTATGATATTCGTCTACGGCCACACTACGTTAAATACACCGGTTCTCGTCCGATCACCGAAGTTAAGCAGCGTCGGGCCCGGTCAGTACTTGGATGGGAGACGGCCTGGGAATACTGCATGCCGTAGACTTTAATTTTGGTTGAAGAGCAGGTATCAATAGTTTAAACATGAAACAATTGCTATGATGTTGCTACGGCCACACTACGTTGAATACAGCGGGTTCGTCCGATCACCGAAGTTATAACGTCGGGCCGGTCGTACTTGGACAGAGACCGCCTGAGAATACCAGGTGCCGTAGACTTTTATTTTTCGAGTTGAAAACTTGGTATCAATAGTTTAAACTTAAAACAATTGCTATGATGATAGGCTCTACGGCCACACTACGTTAAATACACCGGTTCTCGTCCGATCACCGAGGTAAGCAACGTCGGGCCGGTCAGTACTTGGATGGGAGGACCGCATGGGAATACCGGGTGCCGTAGACTTTTTATTTTGGTTGAAGGCAGGTATCAATAGTTTCAAACTTAAAACAATTGCTATGATATTCGTCTACGGCCACTACGTTGAATACACCGGTTTCTCGTCCGATCACCGAAGTTAAGCAACGTCGGGCCCGATCAGTACTGGATGGAAGCCCCTATGAATACCAGGTGCCGTAGACTTTTTTTGGATGAAAACGGGTATCAATAGTTTAAACATAAAAACATTGACCGTGATATTCGTCTCTGCAGCACACTACGTTAGATACACCGGTTCTCGTCCGTTACCGAAGTTAAGCAACGTCGGGCCCAGTCAGTACTGGGATGGGAGACCGGCTGGAGAATACCGGGTGCCGTAGACTTTATTTTGATTGAAGAGCAGGTATCCAATGGGTTTAAACTTAAAACAATTGCTATGATGTTCGTCTGCAGCCACACTACGTTAAATACACCGGTTCTCGATTTGGTTAACAACTCGGGCCCCTCGGCGGGTGGGAGCCTAAATACTGGATGCCCTGCTTTTTTTTTGGGTTTAAACGGGGATCAATAGTTTAAACAAAAAAAATTATGATTTCGTCCCCACCTTGAATAAACCCGGGTTTTCTCCCATCACCGAAGTTAACGATCGGCCCCGGTCAGTACTTGGATGGGAGACCATGGGAATACCGGGTGCCGTAGACTTTTATTTTGGTTGAAGAGCGAGTATCAATAGGTTTTAAACTTAAACAATTGCTATGATATTCGTCTACGGCCACACTACGTTGAATACACCGGGTTCTCGTCCGATCACCGAAGTTAAGCAATCGTGCCGGCTCGAGTACTTGGATGGGAGACCGCCTGGGAATACCGGGTGCCGTAGACTTTTATTTTGGTTGAAAGCATGTATCAATGTTTAAACATGAAACAATTGCGATTTCGTCTCGGGCCCCCATTGAATAGGGTTTTCGTCGGGTCACCCAAATTAAAAATGGGGGACCGGTGGGGGAAATCTTGGATCCGGGGGAAAATTTTTTTTTGTTGAAAGGGGTTACATAGTTTAAACATGAAACAATTGCTATGATATTCGTCTACGTATACGTTGAATACACCGGTTCTCGTCCGATCACCGGTTAAACAACGTCGTGCCCCGGTCGGTACCCAGTCAGGAGACCGCTTCGAATTACCTGGTGCCGTAGACTTTTATTTTGGTTGAGCATGTCAATAGTTTTAAGCCAAATAATTGCTATGATGTTCAAATGCTCGGCCATACCGTTGAATACGCAGTGATCCGATCCTGAAAGTTAAGCAACGTTGGGCAGTCGGTATTTGGATGGGAGGCCCTATGACTACCAGGTGCCGTAGACTTTTTAGGATGAAGAGCAGGTATCAATGGTTTAAACATAAAACAATGGCCGTGATATTCGTCTACGCACACAATGTTGAATACAGTTTCTCGTCCGATCACTGAAGTTAGCTTCGTCGCGCCCGGTCAGTACTTGGATGGGAGACCGCATAGAATACCGGGTGCCATCAGACTTTTATTTTGGTTGAAGACCGGGTATCAATAGTTTGAACATAAAACAATTGCCATGATATTCGTCTCCGGCCATACCGTTGAATACACCGGTAATCGTCCGATCACCGAAGTTAAGCAACGTTGGGCCAATCAGTTTAGATGGGAGAGCCCTATGATACCGGGTGCCGTAGACTTTTTTTTTGGATGAAAGAGCAGTTATCAATAGTTTTAAACATAAAACACTGGCCACGAGATTCGTCTACGGCCACACTACGATGAATACACCGGTTCTCGTCCGATCACGAAGTTAGCAACGTCAGGCCCGGACGGTATCTTGGATGGGAGACCGACTGGGAATACTGGATGCCGTGAACTTTTAATTTTTGGTTGAAAGCGGGTATCAATGGTTTAAACATGGAAACAATTGCGATGATTTACTCGTCTACGGCCACCACTACGTTGAATACACCGGTTTCTCGTCCGATCACTGTGAAGTTAAGCAACGTCCGGGCCGATCGGGCATACTTGGATGGGGGAGACCGCCTTTGGGGAATACTTTTGGATGCCGTAGACTTTTATTTTGGTTGAAGAGCAGGGTATCAATGGTTTAAACATAAAACAATTGCAATGTTCATCTGGGCCAGCCATACTACGTTGAATAAACCCGGTTCTCGTCCGATCACCGAAGTTAAGCAACGTCGGACCCAGTCAGTACTTTGGATGGGAGAGCCTGTGAATACCGGGTGCCGTAGACTTTTTTTTGGATGAAACGGGTATCAATAGTTTAAACATAAAACAATGGCTGTGATATTCGTATGCAGCCACACTACGTTGAATACCGGTTCTCGTCCGATCCGCAAAGTTAAACAACGTCGGCCCCGATCAGTACTTGGATGGAGAACCTTGCAGGGAATACTGGAAGCCGTAGACTTTTTATTTGGTTGAAGGAATATCAATAGTTTAAACATGAAACAATTGCTATGATATTCGTCTCGCAGCCACTACGTTGAATATACACCGGTTCTCGTCGGATCACGCAGTTAAGCAACGTCGGGCGGTTAGTACTTGGATAAGGAGACCTCTTAGCCGGGAATACCGGGTGTCGAAGACTTTATTTTAGTTGAAACGGGTATCAATAGTTTAAACATGAAACAATTTACTATGATATTCGTCTACAGCCACACCGTTGAATACTGCCGGTTCTCGTCCGATCACCGAAGTTAAACAACGTCGGGCCCGGTCGTACTTGGATGGGAGACCGCCTGGGAATACCGGGTGCCGTAGACTTTTAGTGGATGAGCAGGAAATATCAATAGTTTAAACATAAAACAATGGCCGTGATATTCGTCTACGGCCACACCCGACAATATACCGGTTCTCGTCCGTCCACTGAAGTTAAGCAACGTCGGGCCCGGTCAGTACTTGGATGGGAGACCGCCTGGAAATACCTAGTGCCATAGACTTTAATTTTTGGTTGAAGAGCAGGTATCAATAGTTTAAACATGAAACAATTGCTATGATATTTCGTCTGCAGCCCACACTACATTGAATACAGCGGTTCTCGTCCGATCACCGAAGTTAAACAACGTCGGGCCGGTCGATGCTTGGTGGAATGAGAGACATATAGGGGAATACCTGGTGCCGTAGACTTTCATTTGGTTGAAGGGGTATCGATGGTTTAAACACAACTTGGTGCTATGATGTTCGTCTACGGCCGCACAATGTTGAATACACCGGGTTTTCTCGTCCAATCACTGGTAAACTTCGTCAGGCGGTCAGTGGATGGGAGACCGCATGCAAGATACCGGGTGCCCCGTAGACTTTTATTTTGGTTGAAGAGCAGGTATCAATGGTTTAAACATAAAACAATTGCCATGATATTCGTCTACGGCCACACTACGTTGAATATACCGGTTCTCGTCCGATCACTGAAGTTAAACAAACGTCGGGCCTGGTCGGTACTTGGATGGGAGACCATACAAGAATACTGAATATAGTATATACTTTAATTTTTGGTTTTTGAAGGTGTCAATAGTTTAAACTTAGAGTAATTGCTATGATATTCGTCTACAGCCCACTACGTTGAATACGAGGTTCTCGTCCGATCACTGAAGTTAAACAGCTGTCGGGCCGGTCAGTACTTGGATGGAGACCCTTGGGAATACCGGTGCCAGAACTTTTATTTTGGTTGAAAACGAGTATCAATAGTTTAAACATGAAACAATTGCTATGATATTCGTCTACGGCACTACGTTGAATACACCGGTTCTCGTCCGATCACCGAAGTTAAACATCATTAGCAGTCCAGTACTTGGATGGAGAACCATATAGGGAATACTGGATACCGTAGACTTTTATTTTGGTTGAAGAGCAGGTATCAATAGTTTAAACATGAAACAATTGCTATGATATTCGTCTACGGCCACACTACGTTGAATACACCGGTTCTCGTCCGATCACCGAAATTAGCAACTGTCGGGCCGGTCAGTACTTGGATGGGGAATAACATGGGAATACCGGGTGCCGTAGACTTTTTATTTTGGATTTGAAGAGCAGGTATCCAATAGTTTAAACTTAAAACAATTGCTTATGATATTCGTCTACGGCCACACTACGTTGAATACACCGGTTCTCGTCCGATCACGAAGTTAAGCAACGTCGGCCCCGGGCGTCTTTGGGGGGCCCCCGG
>CM055818.1:55185834-55208834 GCA_029582265.1 Zoroaster sp. YZ-2022 | reverse complement strand
TTTTTTGTGGCCGAACAAAAATTGAATTTTTTTAAGTTTAAACTATTGATACCTGCTCTTCAACCAAAATAAAGTCTACGGCACCCGGTATTGCCAGGCGGTCTCCCATCCAAGTACTGACCGGGCCCGACGTTGCTTAACTTCGGTGATCGGACGAGAACCGGTGTATTCAACGTAGTGTGGCCGTAGACGAATATCATAGCAATTGTTTCATGTTTAAACTATTGATACCTGCTCTTCAACCAAAATAAAAGTCTACGGCACCGGTATTCCCAGGCGGTCTCCCATCCAAGTACTGACCGGGCCCGACGTTGCTTAACTTCGGTGATCGGACGAGAACCGGTGTATTCAACGTAGTGTGGCCGTAGACGAATATCATAGCAATTGTTTTATGTTTAAACTATTGATACCTGCTCTTCAACCAAAATAAAAGTCTACGGCACCCAGTATTCCCAGGCGGTCTCCCATCCAAGTACTGACCGGGCCCGACGTTGCTTAACTTCGGTGATCGGACGAGAACCGGTGTATTCAACGTAGTGTGGCCGTAGACGAATATCATAGCAATTGTTTCATGTTTAAACTATTGATACCTGCTCTTCAACCAAAATAAAAGTCTACGGCATCCGGTATTCCCAGGCGGTCTCCCATCCAAGTACTGACCGGGCCCGACGTTGCTTAACTTCGGTGATCGGACGAGAACCGGTGTATTCAACGTAGTGTGGCCGTAGACGAATATCATAGCAATTGTTTTAAGTTTAAACTATTGATACCTGCTCTTCAACCAAACTTAAAGTCTACGGCACCCGGTATTCCCAGGCGGTCTCCCATCCAAGTACTGACCGGGCCCGACGTTGCTTAACTTCGGTGATCGGACGAGAACCGGTGTATTCAACGTAGTGTGGCCGTAGACGAATATCATAGCAATTGTTTTATGTTTAAACTATTGATACCTGCTCTTCAACCAAAATAAAGTCTACGGCACCGGTATTCCCAGGCGGTCTCCCATCCAAGTACTGACCGGGCCCGACGTTGCTTAACTTCGGTGATCGGACGAGAACCGGTGTATTCAACGTAGTGTGGCCGTAGACGAATATCATAGCAATTGTTTCATGTTTAAACTATTGATACCTGCTCTTCAACCAAAATAAAAGTCTACGGCACCCGGTATTCCCAGGCGGTCTCCCATCCAAGTACTGACCGGGCCCGACGTTGCTTAACTTCGGTGATCGGACGAGAACCGGTTTATTCAACGTAGTGTGGCCGTAGACGAATATCATAGCAATTGTTTTATGTTTAAACTATTGATACCTGCTCTTCAACCAAAATAAAAGTCTACGGCACCCAGTATTCCCAGGCGGTCTCCCATCCAAGTACTGACCGGGCCCGACGTTGCTTAACTTCGGTGATCGGACGAGAACCGGTGTATTCAACGTAGTGTGGCCGTAGACGAATATTATGGCCATTGTTTCATGTTTAAACTATTGATACCTGCTCTTCAACCAAATAAAAGTCTACGGCATCCAGTATTCCCAGGCGGTCTCCCATCCAAGTACTGACCGGGCCCGACGTTGCTTAACTTCGGTGATCGGACGAGAACCGGTGTATTCAACGTAGTGTGGCCGTAGACGAATATCATAGCAATTGTTTTATGTTTAAACTATTGATACCTGCTCTTCAACCAAAATAAAAGTCTACGGCACCCGGTATTCCCAGGCGGTCTCCCATCCAAGTACTGACCGGGCCCGACGTTGCTTAACTTCGGTGATCGGACGAGAACCGGTGTATTCAACGTAGTATGGCCGGACACGAATATCATAGCAATTGTTTTATGTTTAAACTATTGATACCTGCTCTTCAACCAAAATAAAAGTCTACGGCACCCGGTATTCCCAGGCGGTCTCCCATCCAAGTACTGACCGGGCCCGACGTTGCTTAACTTCGGTGATCGGACGAGAACCGGTGTATTCAACGTAGTGTGGCCGTAGACGAATATCATAGCAATTGTTTCATGTTTAAACTATTGATACCTGCTCTTCAACCAAAATAAAAGTCTACGGCACCCATGTATTCCCAGGCGGTCTCCCATCCAAGTACTGACCGGGCCCGACGTTGCTTAACTTCGGTGATCGGACGAGAACCGGTGTATTCAACGTAGTGTGGCCGTAGACGAATATCATAGCAATTGTTTCATGTTTAAACTATTGATACCTGCTCTTCAACCAAAAATAAAAGTCTACGGCATCCAGTATTCCCAGGCGGTCTCCCATCCAAGTACTGACCGGGCCCGACGTTGCTTAACTTCGGTGATCGGACGAGAACCGGTGTATTCAACGTAGTGTGGCCGTAGACGAATATCATAGCAATTGTTTCATGTTTAAACTATTGATACCTGCTCTTCAACCAAAATAAAAGTCTACGGCACCCGGTATTCCCAGCCGGTCTCCCATCCAAGTACTGACCGGGCCCGACGTTGCTTAACTTCGGTGATCGGACGAGAACCGGTGTATTCAACGTAGTGTGGCCGTAGACGAATATCATAGCAATTGTTTTATGTTTAAACTATTGATACCTGCTCTTCAACCAAAATCAAAGTCTACGGCACCCGGTATTCCCAGGCGGTCTCCCATCCAAGTACTGACCGGGCCCGACGTTGCTTAACTTCGGTGATCGGACGAGAACCGGTGTATTCAACGTAGTGTGGCCGTAGACGAATATCATAGCAATTGTTTTAAGTTTAAACTATTGATACCTGCTCTTCAACCAAAATACAAGTCTACGGCACCGGTATTCCCAGGCGGTCTCCCATCCAAGTACTGACCGGGCCGACGTTGCTTAACTTCGGTGATCGGACGAGAACCGGTGTATTCAACGTAGTGTGGCCGTAGACGAATATCATAGCAATTGTTTTAAGTTTAAACTATTGATACCTGCTCTTCAACCAAAATAAAAGTCTACGGCATCCAGTATTCCCAGGCGGTCTCCCATCCAAGTACTGACCGGGCCCGACGTTGCTTAACTTCGGTGATCGGACGAGAACCGGTGTATTCAACGTAGTGTGGCCGTAGACGAATATCACGGCCATTGTTTTATGTTTAAACTATTGATACCTGCTCTTCATCCAAAAAAAAAGTCTACGGCACCCGGTATTCATAGGGGCTCTCCCATCCAAGTACTGACCGGGCCCAACGTTGCTTAACTTCGGTGATCGGACGATTACCGGTGTATTCAACGTAGTATGGCCGGAGACGAATATCATGGCAATTGTTTTATGTTTAAACTATTGATACCTGCTCTTCAACCAAAATAAAATTCTACAGCACCCGGTATTCCCAGGCGGTCTCCCATCCAAGTACTGACCGGGCCCGACGTTGCTTAACTTCGGTGATCGGACGAGAACCGGTGTATTCAACGTAGTGTGGCCGTAGACGAATATCATAGCAATTGTTTCATGTTTAAACTATTGATACCTGCTCTTCAACCAAAATAAAAGTCTACGGCATCCAGTATTCCCAGGCGGTCTCCCATCCAAGTACTGACCGGGCCCGACGTTGCTTAACTTCGGTGATCGGACGAGAACCGGTGTATTCAACGTAGTGTGGCCGTAGACGAATATCATAGCAATTGTTTTAAGTTTAAACTATTGATACCTGCTCTTCAACCAAAATAAAAGTCTACGGCATCCAGTATTCCCAGGCGGTCTCCCATCCAAGTACTGACCGGGCCCGACGTTGCTTAACTTCGGTGATCGGACGAGAACCGGTGTATTCAACGTAGTGTGGCCGTAGACGAATATCACGGCCATTGTTTTATGTTTAAACTATTGATACCTGCTCTTCAACCAAAATAAAAGTCTACGGCACCCGGTATTCCCAGGCGGTCTCCCATCCAAGTACTGACCGGGCCCGACGTTGCTTAACTTCGGTGATCGGACGAGAACCGGTGTATTCAACGTAGTGTGGCCGTAGACGAATATCATAGCAATTGTTTCATGTTTAAACTATTGATACCTGCTCTTCAACCAAAATAAAAGTCTACGGCACCCGGTATTCCCAGGCGGTCTCCCATCCAAGTACTGACCGGGCCCGTAGTTGGTTTAACTTCGGTGATCGGACGAGAACCGGTGTATTCAACGTAGTGTGGCCGTAGACGAATATCATAACAATTGTTTTAAGTTTAAACTATTGATACCTGCTCTTCAACCAAAATAAAGTCTACGGCACCCGGTATTCCCAGGCGGTCTCCCATCCAAGTACTGACCGGGCCCGACGTTGCTTAACTTCGGTGATCGGACGAGAACCGGTGTATTCAACGTAGTGTGGCCGTAGACGAATATCATAGCAATTGTTTCATGTTTAAACTATTGATACCTGCTCTTCAACCAAAATAAAGTCAACGGCATCCAGTATTCCCAGGCGGTCTCCCATCCAAAGTACTGACCGGGCCCGACGTTTGCTTAACTTCGGTGATCGGACGAGAACCGGTGTATTCAACGTAGTGTGGCCGTAGACGAATATCATAGCAATTGTTTCATGTTTAAACTATTGATACCTGCTCTTCAACCAAAATAAAAGTCTACGGCATCCAGTATTCCCAGGCGGTCTCCCATCCAAGTACTGACCGGGCCCGACGTTGCTTAACTTCGGTGATCGGACGAGAACCGGTGTATTCAACGTAGTGTGGCCGTAGACGAATATCATAGCCATTGTTTTATGTTTAAACTATTGATACCTGCTCTTCAACCAAAATAAAAGTCTACGGCACCCGGTATTCCCAGGCGGTCTCCCATCCAAGTACTGACCGGGCCCAACGTTGCTTAACTTCGGTGATCGGACGATTACCGGTGTATTCAACGTAGTGTGGCCGTAGACGAATATCATAGCAATTGTTTCATGTTTAAACTATTGATACTTGCTCTTCAACCAAAATAAAAGTCTACGGCACCCGGTATTCCCAGGCGGTCTCCCATCCAAGTACTGACCGGGCCCGACGTTGCTTAACTTCGGTGATCGGACGAGAACCGGTGTATTCAACGTAGTGTGGCCGTAGACGAATATCATAGCATTTGTTTCATGTTTAAACTATTGATACCTGCTCTTCAACCAAAATAAAAGTCTACGGCATCCAGTATTCCCAGGCGGTCTCCCATCCAAGTACTGACCGGGCCCGACGTTGCTTAACTTCGGTGATCGGACGAGAACCGGTGTATTCAACGTAGTGTGGCCGTAGACGAATATCATAGCAATTGTTTTAAGTTTAAACTATTGATACCTGCTCTTCAACCAAAATAAAGTCTACGGCACCCAGTATTCCCAGGCGGTCTCCCATCCACGTACGGAACGGGCCGACGTTGCTTAACTTCGGTGATCGGACGAGAACCGATGTATTCAACGTAGTGTGGCCTAAGACGAATATCATAACAATTGTTTCATGTTTAAACTATTGATACTTGCTCTTCAACCAAAATAAAGTCTACGGCACCCGGTATTCCCAGGCGGTCTCCCATCCAAGTACTGACCGGGCCCGACGTTGCTTAACTTCGGTGATCGGACGAGAACCGGTGTATTCAACGTAGTGTGGCCGTAGACGAATATCATAGCAATTGTTTCATGTTTAAACTATTGATACCTGCTCTTCAACCAAAATAAAGTCTACGGCACCCGGTATTCCCAGGCGGTCTCCCATCCAAGTACTGACCGGGCCCGACGTTGCTTAACTTCGGTGATCGGACGAGAACCGGTGTATTCAACGTAGTGTGGCCGTAGACGAATATCATAGCAATTGTTTAATGTTTAAACTATTGATACCTGCTCTTCAACCAAAATACAAGTCTACGGCACCCGGTATTCCCAGGCGGTCTCCCATCCAAGTACTGACCGGGCCCGACGTTGCTTAACTTCGGTGATCGGACGAGAACCGGTGTATTCAACGTAGTGTGGCCGTAGACGAATATCATAGCAATTGTTTCATGTTTAAACTATTGATACCTGCTCTTCAACCAAAATAAAAGTCTACGGCATCCAGTATTCCCAGGCGGTCTCCCATCCAAGTACTGACCGGGCCCGACGTTGCTTAACTTCGGTGATCGGACGAGAACCGGTGTATTCAACGTAGTGTGGCCGTAGACGAATATCATGGCAATTGTTTCATGTTTAAACTATTGATACCTGCTCTTCAACCAAAATAAAGTCTACGGCATCCAGTATTCCCAGGCGGTCTCCCATCCAAGTACTGACCGGGCCCGACGTTGCTTAACTTCGGTGATCGGACGAGAACCGGTGTATTCAACGTAGTGTGGCCGTAGACGAATATCACGGCCATTGTTTTATGTTTAAACTATTGATACCTGCTCTTCATCCAAAAAAAAAGTCTACGGCACCCGGTATTCACAGGGGCTCTCCCATCCAAGTACTGACCGGGCCCGACGTTGCTTAACTTCGGTGATCGGACGAGAACCGGTGTATTCAACGTAGTGTGGCCGTAGACGAATATCATAGCAATTGTTTCATGTTTAAACTATTGATACCTGCTCTTCAACCAAAATAAAAGTCTACGGCACCCGGTATTCCCAGGCGGTCTCCCATCCAAGTACTGACCGGGCCCGACGTTGCTTAACTTCGGTGATCGGACGAGAACCGGTGTATTCAACGTAGTGTGGCCGTAGACGAATATCATAGCAATTGTTTCATGTTTAAACTATTGATACCTGCTCTTCAACCAAAATAAAAGTCTACGGCATTCAGTATTCCCAGGCGGTCTCCCATCCAAGTACTGACCGGGCCCGACGTTGCTTAACTTCGGTGATCGGACGAGAACCGGTGTATTCAACGTAGTGTGGCCGTAGACGAATATCATAGCAATTGTTTCATGTTTAAACTATTGATACCTGCTCTTCAACCAAAATAAAAGTCTACGGCACCCGGTATTCCCAGGCGGTCTCCCATCCAAGTACTGACCGGGCCCGACGTTGCTTAACTTCGGTGATCGGACGAGAACCGGTGTATTCAACGTAGTGTGGCCGTAGACGAATATCATAGCAATTGTTTCATGTTTAAACTATTGATACCTGCTCTTCAACCACAAATAAAGTCTACGGCATCCAGTATTCCCAGGCGGTCTCCCATCCAAGTACTGACCGGGCCCGACGTTGCTTAACTTCGGTGATCGGACGAGAACCGGTGTATTCAACGTAGTGTGGCCGTAGACGAATATCACGGCAATTGTTTCATGTTTAAACTATTGATACCTGCTCTTCAACCAAAACAACATTCTACGGCACCCGGTATTCCCAGGCGGTCTCCCATCCAAGTACTGACCGGGCCCGAATTTGCTTAACTTCGGTGATCGGACGAGAACCGGTGTATTCAACGTAGTATGGCCGTAGACGAATATCATGGCAATTGTTTTATGTTTAAACTATTGATACCTGCTCTTCAACCAAAAAAAAGACTACGGCACCGGTATTCCCAGGCGGTCTCCCATCCAAGTACTGACCGGGCCCGACGTTGCTTAACTTCGGTGATCGGACGAGAACCGGTGTATTCAACGTAGTGTGGCCGTAGACGAATATCATAGCAATTGTTTTAAGTTTAAACTATTGATACCTGCTCTTCAACCAAAATAAAAGTCTACGGCACCCGTATTCCCAGGCGGTCTCCCATCCAAGTACTGACCGGGCCCGACGTTGCTTAACTTCGGTGATCGGACGAGAACCGGTGTATTCAACGTAGTGTGGCCGTAGACGAATATCATAGCAATTGTTTCATGTTTAAACTATTGATACCTGCTCTTCAACCAAAATAAAAGTCTACGGCATCCAGTATTCCCAGGCGGTCTCCCATCCAAGTACTGACCGGGCCCGACGTTGCTTAACTTCGGTGATCGGACGAGAACCGGTGTATTCAACGTAGTGTGGCCGTAGACGAATATCATGGCAATTGTTTCATGTTTAAACTATTGATACCTGCTCTTCAACCAAAAATAAAAGTCTACGGCATCCAGTATTCCCAGGCGGTCTCCCATCCAAGTACTGACCGGGCCCGACGTTGCTTAACTTCGGTGATCGGACGAGAACCGGTGTATTCAACGTAGTGTGGCCGTAGACGAATATCACGGCCATTGTTTTATGTTTAAACTATTGATACCTGCTCTTCAACCAAAATAAAAGTCTACGGCACCCGGTATTCCCAGGCGGTCTCCCATCCAAGTACTGACCGGGCCCGACGTTGCTTAACTTCGGTGATCGGACGAGAACCGGTGTATTCAACGTAGTGTGGCCGTAGACGAATATCATAGCAATTGTTTTAAGTTTAAACTATTGATACCTGCTCTTCAACCAAAATAAAATCTACGGCACCCGGTATTCCCAGGCGGTCTCCCATCCAAGTACTGACCGGGCCCGACGTTGCTTAACTTCGGTGATCGGACGAGAACCGGTGTATTCAACGTAGTGTGGCCGTAGACGAATATCATAGCAATTGTTTCATGTTTAAACTATTGATACCTGCTCTTCAACCAAAATAAAAGTCTACGGCATCCAGTATTCCCAGGCGGTCTCCCATCCAAGTACTGACCGGGCCGACGTTGCTTAACTTCGGTGATCGGACGAGAACCGGTGTATTCAACGTAGTGTGGCCGTAGACGAATATCACGGCAATTGTTTAATGTTTAAACTATTGATACCTGCTCTTCAACCAAAATAAAGTCTACGGCACCCGGTATTCCCAGGCGGTCTCCCATCCAAGTACTGACCGGGCCCGACGTTGCTTAACTTCGGTGATCGGACGAGAACCGGTGTATTCAACGTAGTGTGGCCGTAGACGAATATCATAGCAATTGTTTCATGTTTAAACTATTGATACCTGCTCTTCACCCCAACAAACAGTCTACGGCACCCGGTATTCCCAGGCGGTCTCCCATTCAAGTACTGACCGGGCCCGACGTTGCTTAACTTCGGTGATCGGACGAGAACCGGTGTATTCAACGTAGTGTGGCCGTAGACGAATATCATAGCAATTGTTTCATGTTTAAACTATTGATACCTGCTCTTCAACCAAAATAAAAGTCTACGGCATCCAGTATTCCCAGGCGGTCTCCCATCCAAGTACTGACCGGGCCCGACGTTGCTTAACTTCGGTGATCGGACGAGAACCGGTGTATTCAACGTAGTGTGGCCGTAGACGAATATCATAGCAATTGTTTTATGTTTAAACTATTGATACCTGCTCTTCACCCAAAAAAAAGTCTACGGCACCCGGTATTCCCAGGCGGTCTCCCATCCAAGTACTGACCGGGCCCGACGTTGCTTAACTTCGGTGATCGGACGAGAACCGGTGTATTCAACGTAGTGTGGCCGTAGACGAATATCATAGCAATTGTTTCATGTTTAAACTATTGATACCTGCTCTTCACCCACAATTAAAGTCTACGGCACCCGGTATTCCCAGGCGGTCTCCCATCCAAGTACTGACCGGGCCCGACGTTTCTTAACTTCGGTGATCGGACGAGAACCGGTGTATTCAACGTAGTGTGGCCGTAGACGAATATCATGGCAATTGTTTATGTTTAAACTATTGATACCTGCTCTTCAACCAAAATAAAGTCTACGGCACCGGTATTCCCAGGCGGTCTCCCATCCAAGTACTGACCGGGCCCGACGTTGCTTAACTTCGGTGATCGGACGAGAACCGGTGTATTCAACGTAGTGTGGCCGTAGACGAATATCAGCAATTGTTTTATGTTTAAACTATTGATACCTGCTCTTCAACCAAAATAAAGTCTACGGCACCCGGTATGCCCAGGCGGTCTCCGTTCAAGTACTGACCGGGCCCGACGTTGCTTAACTTCGGTGATCGGACGAGAACCGGTGTATTCAACGTAGTGTGGCCGTAGACGAATATCATAGCAATTGTTTCATGTTTAAACTATTGATACCTGCTCTTCAACCAAAATAAAGGTCTACGGCACCCGGTAAGTATTCCCAGGCGGTCTCCCATCCAAGTACTGACCGGGCCCGACGTTGCTTAACTTCGGTGATCGGACGAGAACCGGTGTATTCAACGTAGTGTGGCCGTAGACGAATATCATAGCAATTGTTTCATGTTTAAACTATTGATACCTGCTCTTCAACCAAAAAAAAGTCTACGGCATCCAGTATTCCCAGGCGGTCTCCCATCCAAGTACTGACCGGGCCCGACGTTGCTTAACTTCGGTGATCGGACGAGAACCGGTGTATTCAACGTAGTGTGGCCGTAGACGAATATCATAGCAATTGTTTTATGTTTACACTATTGATACCTGCTCTTCAACCAAAATAAAAGTCTACGGCACCCGGTATTCCCAGGCGGTCTCCCATCCAAGTACTGACCGGGCCCGACGTTGCTTAACTTCGGTGATCGGACGAGAACCGGTGTATTCAACGTAGTGTGGCCGTAGACGAATATCATAGCAATTGTTTTATGTTTAAACTATTGATACCTGCTCTTCAACAAAATAAAAGTCTACGGCACCCGGTATTCCCAGGCGGTCTCCCATCCAAGTACTGACCGGGCCCGACGTTGCTTAACTTCGGTGATCGGACGAGAACCGGTGTATTCAACGTAGTGTGGCCGTAGACGAATATCATAGCAATTGTTTTAAGTTTAAACTATTGATACCTGCTCTTCAACCAAAATAAAAGTCTAAGGCACCCGGTATTCCCAGGCGGTCTCCCACCAAAGTACTGACCGGGCCCGACGTTGCTTAACTTCGGTGATCGGACGAGAACCGGTGTATTTAACGTAGTGTGGCCGTAGACGAATATCATAGCAATTGTTTCATGTTTAAACTATTGATACCTGCTCTTCAACCAAAATAAAAGTCTACGGCACCCGGTATTCCCAGGCGGTCTCCCATCCAAGTACTGACCGGGCCCGACGTTGCTTAACTTCGGTGATCGGACGAGAACCGGTGTGTATTCAACGTAGTGTGGCCGTAGACGAATATCATAGCAATTGTTTCATGTTTAAACTATTGATACCTGCTCTTCAACCAAAATAAAAGTCTACGGCATCCAGTATTCCCAGGCGGTCTCCCATCCAAGTACTGACCGGGCCCGACGTTGCTTAACTTCGGTGATCGGACGAGAACCGGTGTATTCAACGTAGTGTGGCCGTAGACGAATATCATGGCAATTGTTTCATGTTTAAACTATTGATACCTGCTCTTCAGCCAAAATAAAAGTCTACGGCATCCAGTATTCCCAGGCGGTCTCCCATCCAAGTACTGACCGGGCCCGACGTTGCTTAACTTCGGTGATCGGACGAGAACCGTGGTATTCAACGTAGTGTGGCCGTAGACGAATATCACGGCCATTGTTTTATGTTTAAACTATTGATACCTGCTCTTCATACCAAAAAAAAAGTCTACGGCACCCGGTATTCATGGGGTCTCCCATCCAAGTACTGACCGGGCCCGACGTTGCTTAACTTCGGTGATCGGACGATTACCGGTGTATTCAACGTAGTATGGCCGTAGACGAATATCATAGCAATTGTTTTATGTTTAAACTATTGATACCTGCTCTTCAACCAAAATAAAAGTCTACGGCACCCGGTATTCCCAGGCGGTCTCCCATCCAAGTACTGACCGGGCCCGACGTTGCTTAACTTCGGTGATCGGACGAGAACCGGTGTATTCAACGTAGTGTGGCCGTAGACGAATATCATAGCAATTGTTTCATGTTTAAACTATTGATACCTGCTCTTCAACCAAAATAAAAGTCTACGGCACCCGGTATTCCCAGGCGGTCTCCCATCCAAGTACTGACCGGGCCCGACGTTGCATAACTTCGGTGATCGGACGAGAACCGGTGTATTCAACGTAGTGTGGCCGTAGACGAATATCATAGCAATTGTTTTAAGTTTAAACTATTGATACCTGCTCTTCAACCAAAATAAAAGTCTACAGCACCCGGTATTCCCAGGCGGTCTCCCATCCAAGTACTGACCGGGCCCGACGTTGCTTAAACTTCGGTGATCGGACGAGAACCGGTGTATTCAACGTAGTGTGGCCGTAGACGAATATCATCTCATTTGTTTCATGTTTAAACTATTGATACCTGCTCTTCAACCAAAATAAAAGTCTACGGCACCCGGTATTCCCAGGCGGTCTCCCATCCAAGTACTGACCGGGCCCGACGTTGTTTAACTTCGGTGATCGGACGAGAACCGGTGTATTCAACGTAGTGTAGACGAATATCATAGCAATTGTTTCATGTTTAAACTATTGATACCTGCTCTTCAACCAAAATAAAAGTCTACGGCATCCAGTATTCCCAGGCGGTCTCCCATCCAAGTACTGACCGGGCCCGACGTTGCTTAACTTCGGTGATCGGACGAGAACCGGTGTATTCAACGTAGTGTGGCCGTAGACGAATATCGGCCAATTGTTTTATGTTTAAACTATTGATACCTTCTCTTCAACCAACACCAATGTCTACGTCACCCGGTATTCCCAGGCGGTCTCCCATCCAAGTACTGACCGGGCCCGACGTTGCTTAACTTCGGTGATCGGACGAGAACCGGTGTATTCAACGTAGTGTGGCCGTAGACGAAATATCATAGCAATTGTTTTATGTTTAAACTATTGATACCTGCTCTTCAACCAAAATAAAGTCTACGGCACCCGGTATTCCCAGGCGGTCTCCCATCCAAGTACTGACCGGGCCCGACGTTGCTTAACTTCGGTGATCGGACGAGAACCGGTGTATTCAACGTAGTGTGGCCGTAGACGAATATCATAGCAATTGTTTCATGTTTAAACTATTGATACCTGCTCTTCAACCAAAATAAAGTCTACGGCACCCGGTATTCCCAGGCGGTCTCCCATCCAAGTACTGACCGGGCCCGACGTTGCTTAACTTCGGTGATCGGACGAGAACCGGTGTATTCAACGTAGTGTGGCCGTAGACGAATATCATAGCAATTGTTTCATGTTTAAACTATTGATACCTGCTCTTCAACCAAAATAATAGTCTACGGCATCCAGTATTCCCAGGCGGTCTCCCATCCAAGTACTGACCGGGCCCGACGTTGCTTAACTTCGGTGATCGGACGAGAACCGGTGTATTCAACGTAGTGTGGCCGTAGACGAAATTTATGGCAATTGTTTCATGTTTAAACTATTGATACCTGCTCTTCAACCAAAATAAAAGTCTACGGCACCCGGTATTCCCAGGCGGTCTACCATCCAAGTACTGACCGGGCCCGACGTTGTTTATCTTCGGTGATCGGATGAGAACCGGTGTATTCAACGTAGTGTGGCGGTAGACGAATATCATGGCAATTGTTTCATGTTTAAACTATTGATACCTGATCTTCAACCAAAATAAAAGTCTACGGCACCCGGTATTCCCAGGCGGTCTCCCATCCAAGTACTGACCGGGCCCGACGTTGCTTAACTTCGGTGATCGGACGAGAACCGGTGTATTCAACGTAGTGTGGCCGTAGACGAATATCATAGCAATTGTTTTAATGTTTAAACTATTGATACCTGCTCTTCAACCAAAATAAAAGTCTACGGCACCCGGTATTCCCAGGCGGTCTCCCATCCAAGTACTGACCGGGCCCGACGTTGCTTAACTTCGGTGATCGGACGAGAACCGGTGTATTCAACGTAGTGTGGCCGTAGACGAATATCATAACAATTGTTTTAAGTTTAAACTATTGATACCTGCTCTTCAACCAAAATAAAAGTCTACGGCATCCAGTATTCCCAGGCGGTCTCCCATCCAAGTACTGACCGGGCCGACGTTGCTTAACTTCGGTGATCGGACGAGAACCGGTGTATTCAACGTAGTGTGGCCGTAGACGAATATCATAGCAATTGTTTCATGTTTAAACTATTGATACCTGCTCTTCAACCAAAATAAAAGTCTACGGCACCCGGTATTCCCAGGCGGTCTCCCATCCAAGTACTGACCGGGCCCGACGTTGCTTAACTTCGGTGATCGGACGAGAACCGGTGTATTCAACGTAGTGTGGCCGTAGACGAATATCATAGCAATTGTTTTATGTTTAAATTATTGATACCTGCTCTTCATCCATAAAAAAGTCTACGGCATCTAGTATTCCCAGGCGGTCTCCCATCCAAGTACTGACCGGGCCGACGTTTGCTAACTTCAGTGATCGGACGAGAACCGGTGTATTCAACGTAGTGTGGCCGTAGACGAATATCATAGCAATTGTTTCATGTTTAAACTATTGATACCTGCTCTTCAACCAAAATAAAAGTCTACGGCACCGGTATTACCAGGCGGTCTCCCATCCAAGTACTGACCGGGCCCGACGTTGCTTAACTTCGGTGATCGGACGAGAACCGGTGTATTCAACGTAGTGTGGCCGTAGACGAATATCATAGCAATTGTTTATGTTTAAACTATTGATACCTGCTCTTCAACCAAAATAAAAGTCTACGGCACCCGGTATTCCCAGGCGGTCTCCCATCCAAGTACTGACCGGGCCCGACGTTGCTTAACTTCGGTGATCGGACGAGAACCGGTGTATTCAACGTAGTATGGCCGTAGACGAATATCATAACGTTGTTTTATGTTTAAACTATTGATACCTGCTCTTCAACCAAAATAAAAGTCTACGGCACCCGGTATTCCCAGGCGGTCTCCCATCCAAGTACTGACCGGGCCCGACGTTGCTTAACTTCGGTGATCGGACGAGAACCGGTGTATTCAACGTAGTGTGGCCGTAGACGAATATCATAGCAATTGTTTTATGTTTAAACTATTGATACCTGCTCTTCAACCAAATAAAAGTCTACGGCACCCGGTATTGCCAGGCGGTCTCCCATCCAAGTACTGACCGGGCCCGAATGTGCTTAACTTCGGTGATCGGACGAGAACCGGTGTATTCAACGTAGTGTGGCCGTAGACGAATATCATAGCAATTGTTTTAAGTTTAAACTATTGATACCTGCTCTTCAACCAAAATACAAGTCTACGGCATCCAGTATTCCCAGGCGGTCTCCCATCCAAGTACTGACCGGGCCCGACGTTGCTTAACTTCGGTGATCGGACGAGAACCGGTGTATTCAACGTAGTGTGGCCGTAGACGAATATCATAGCAATTGTTTCATGTTTAAACTATTGATACCTGCTCTTCAACCAAAATAAAAGTCTACGGCACCGGTATTCCCAGGCGGTCTCCCATCCAAGTACTGACCGGGCCCGACGTTGCTTAACTTCGGTGATCGGACGAGAACCGGTGTATTCAACGTAGTGTGGCCGTAGACGAATATCATAGCAATTGTTTTAAGTTTAAACTATTGATACCTGCTCTTCAACCAAAATAAAGTCTACGTCACCCGGTATTCCCAGGCGGTCTCCCATCCAAGTACTGACCGGGCCCGACGTTGCTTAACTTCGGTGATCGGACGAGAACCGGTGTATTCAACGTAGTGTGGCCGTAAACGAATATCATAGCAATTGTTTCATGTTTAAACTATTGATACCTGCTCTTCAACCAAAATAAAAGTCTACGGCACCCGGTATTCCCAGGCGGTCTCCCATCCAAGTACTGACCGGGCCCGACGTTGCTTAACTTCGGTGATCGGACGAGAACCGGTGTATTCAACGTAGTGTGGCCGTAGACGAATATCATGGCAATTGTTTTATGTTTAAACTATTGATACCTGCTCTTCAACCAAAATAAAAGTCTACGGCACCCGGTATTCCCAGGGGGCTCCCATCCAAGTACTGACCGGGCCCGACGTTGCTTAACTTCGGTGATCGGACGAGAACCGGTGTATTCAACGTAGTGTGGCCGTAGACGAATATCATAGCAATTGTTTTAAGTTTAAACTATTGATACCTGCTCTTCAACCAAAATAAAAGTCTACGGCACCCGGTATTCCCAGGCGGTCTCCCATCCAAGTACTGACCGGGCCCGACGTTGCTTAACTTCGGTGATCGGACGAGAACCGGTGTATTCAACGTAGTGTGGCCGTAGACGAATATCATAGCAATTGTTTTAAGTTTAAACTATTGATACCTGCTCTTCAACCAAAATAAAGTCTACGACACCCGGTATTCCCAGGCGCTCTCCCATCCAAGTACTGACCGGGCCCGACGTTGCTTACCTTCAGTGATCGGACGCGAACCGGTGTATCCAACGTAGTGTGGCCGTAGACGAATATCATAGCAATTGTTGTAAGTTTAAACTATTGATACCTGCTCTTCAACCAAAATGAAAGTCTACGGCACCAGGTATTCCCAGGCGGTCTCCCATCCAAGTACTGACCGGGCCCGACGTTGCTTAACTTCGGTGATCGGACGAGAACCGGTGTATTCAACGTAGTGTGGCCGTAGACGAATATCATAGCAATTGTTTCATGTTTAAACTATTGATACCTGCTCTTCAACCAAAATTAAAGTCTACGGCATCCAGTATTCCCAGGCGGTCTCCCATCCAAGTACTGACCGGGCCCGACGTTGCTTAACTTCGGTGATCGGACGAGAACCGGTGTATTCAACGTAGTGTGGCCGTAGACGAATATCACGGCCATTGTTTTATGTTTAAACTATTGATACCTGCTCTTCAACCAAAAATAAAAGTCTTCGGCACCCGGTATTCCCAGGCGGTCTCCCATCCAAGTACTGACCGGGCCCGACGTTGCTTAACTTCGGTGATCGGACGAGTTGTATTCAACGTAGTGTGGCCGTAGACGAATATCATAATTGTTTCATGTTTAAACTATTGATACCTGCTCTTCAACCAAAATAAAAGTCTACGGCACCCGGTATTCCCAGGCGGTCTCCCATCCAAGTACTGACCGGGCCCGACGTTGCTTAACTTCGGTGATCGGACGAGAACCGGTGTATTCAACGTAGTGTGGCCGTAGACGAACAATTGTTTTAAGTTTAAACTATTGATACCTGCTCTTCAACCAAAATAAAAGTCTACGGCACCCGGTATTCCCAGGCGGTCTCCCATCCAAGTACTGACCGGGCCCGACGTTGCTTAACTTCGGTGATCGGACGAGAACCGGTGTATTCAACGTAGTGTGGCCGTAGACGAATATCATAGCAATTGTTTCATGTTTAAACTATTGATACCTGCTCTTCAACCAAAATAAAAGTCTACGGCACCCGGTATTCATAGGGGCTCTCCCATCCAAGTACTGACCGGGTCCGACGTTGCTTAACTTCGGTGATCGGACGAGAACCGGTCTATTCAACGTAGTGTGGCCGTAGACGAATATCATAGCAATTGTTTTAAGTTTAAACTATTGATACCTGCTCTTCATCCAAAATAAAATCTACGGCACCCGGTATTCCCAGGGTCTCTCCCATCCAAGTACTGACCGGGCCCGACGTTGCTTAACTTCGGTGATCGGACGAGAACCGGTGTATTCAACGTAGTGTGGCCGTAGACGAATATCATGGCAATTGTTTTATGTTTAAACTATTGATACCTGCTCTTCAACCAAAATAAAAGTCTACGGCACCCGGTATTCCCAGGCGGTCTCCCATCCAAGTACTGACCGGGCCCGACGTTGCTTAACTTCGGTGATCGGACGAGAACCGGTGTATTCAACGTAGTGTGGCCGTAGACGAATATCATAGCAATTGTTTCATGTTTAAACTATTGATACCTGCTCTTCAACCAAAATAAAAGTCTACGGCACCCGGTATTCCCAGGCGGTCTCCCATCCAAGTACTGACCGGGCCCGACATTGCTTAACTTCGATGATCGGACGAGAACCGGTGTATTCAACGTTGTGCGGCCGTAGACAAATATCATACAATTGTTGTAAGTTTAAACTATTGATACCTGCTCTTCAACCAAAATAAAAGTCTACGGCATCCAGTATTCCCAGGCGGTCTCCCATCCAAGTACTGACCGGGCCCGACGTTGCTTAACTTCGGTGATCGGACGAGAACCGGTGTATTCAACGTAGTGTGGCCGTAGACGAATATCATAGCAATTGTTTCATGTTTAAACTATTGATACCTGCTCTTCAACCAAAATAAAAGTCTACGGCACCGGTATTCCCAGGCGGTCTCCCATCCAAGTACTGACCGGGCCCGACGTTGCTTAACTTCGGTGATCGGACGAGAACCGGTGTATTCAACGTAGTATGGCCGTAGACGAATATCATAGCAATTGTTTCATGTTTAAACTATTGATACCTGCTCTTCAACCAAAATAAAAGTCTACGGCACCCGGTATTCCCAGGCGGTCTCCCATCCAAGTACTGACCGGGCCCGACTTTGCTTAACTTCGGTGATCGGACGATTACCGGTGTATTCAACGTAGTGTGGCCGGAGACGCCTATCATTGCAATTGTTTTATGTTGAAACTATTGATACCTGCTCTTCAACCAATCTCAAAGTCTACGGCATCCGGTATTCCCAGGCGGTCTCCCATCCAAGTACTGACCGGGCCCGACGTTGCTTAACTTCGGTGATCGGACGAGAACCGGTGTATTCAACGTAGTGTGGCCGTAGACGAATATCATACAAATGTTGTAAGTTTAAACTATTGATACCGGGCTCTTCAACCAAAATTAAGTCTACGGCATCCAGTATTCCCAGGCGGTCTCCCATCCAAGTACTGACCGGGCCCGACGTTGCTTAACTTCGGTGATCGGACGAGAACCGGTGTATTCAACGTAGTGTGGCCGTAGACGAATATCATAGCAATTGTTTCATGTTTAAACTATTGATACCTGCTCTTCAACCAAAATAAAAGTCTACGGCACCCGGTATTCCCAGGCGGTCTCCCATCCAAGTACTGACCGGGCCCGACGTTTGTTAACTTCGGTGATCGGACGAGAACCGGTATATTCAACGTAGTGTGGCCGGTAGACGAATATCATGGCAATTGTTTCATGTTTAAACTATTGATACCTGCTCTTCAACCAAAATAAAGTCTACGGCATCCAGTATTCCCAGGCGGTCTCCATCCAAGTACTGACCGGGCCCGACGTTGCTTAACTTCGGTGATCGGACGAGAACCGGTGTATTCAACGTAGTGTGGCCGTAGACGAATATCATAGCAATTGTTTTATGTTTAAACTATTGATACCTGCTCTTCAACCAAAATAAAGTCTACGGCACCGGTATTCCCAGGCGGTCTCCCATCCAAGTACTGACCGGGCCGACGTTGCTTAACTTCGGTGATCGGACGAGAACCGGTGTATTCAACGTAGTGGCCGTAGACGAATATCATAGCAATTGTTTTAATGTTTAAACTATTGATACCTGCTCTTCAACCAAAATAAAGTCTACGGCATCCAGTATTCCCAGGCGGTCTCCCATCCAAGTACTGACCGGGCCCGACGTTGCTTAACTTCGGTGATCGGACGAGAAACCCGTGTATTCAACGTAGTGTGGCCGTAGACGAATATCATAACAATTGTTTCATGTTTAAACTATTGATACCTGCTCTTCAACCAAAATAAAGTCTTCGGCACCCGGTATTCCCAAGGGTCTCCCATCCAAGTACTGACCGGGCCGACGACATTTGCTTAACTTCGATGATCGGACGAGAACCGGTGTATTCAACGTAGTATGGCGGAGACGAATATCATTGGCAATTGTTTCATGTTTAAACTATTGATTCCCTGCTCTTCAACCAAAATAAAGTCTACGGCACCCGGTATTCCCAGGCGGTCTCCCATCCAAGTACTGACCGGGCCCGACGTTTGTAACTTCGGTGATCGGACGATTACCGGTGTATTCAACGTAGTATGGCCCGGAGACGAATATCATAACAATTGTTTCATGTTTAAACTATTGATACCTGCTCTTCAACCAAAATAAAAGTCTACGGCACCGGTATTCCCAGCGGTCTCCCATCCAAGTACTGACCGGGCCCGACGTTGCTTAACTTCGGTGATCGGACGAGAACCGGTGTATTCAACGTATGTGGCCGTAGAACGAATATCATAGCAATTGTTTTAAGTTTAAACTATTGATACCTGCTCTTCAACCAAAATAAAAGTCTACGGCACCCGGTATTTCCCAGGCGGTCTCCCATCCAAGTACTGACCGGGCCCGACGTTGCTTAACTTCAGTGATCGGACGAGAACCGGTGTATTCAACGTAGTGCTGCCGTAGACGAATATCATAGCAATTGTTTAAGTTTAAACTATTGATACCTGCTCTTCAACCAAAATAAAGTCTACGGCATCCAGTATTCCCAGGCGGTCTCCCATCCAAGTACTGACCGGGCCCGACGTTGTAACTTCGGTGATCGGACGAGAACCGGTGTATTCAACGTAGTGTGGCCGTAGACGAATATCATAGCAATTGTTTCATGTTTAAACTATTGATACCTGCTCTTCAACCAAAATAAAGTCTACGGCACCCGGTATTCCCAGGCGGTCTCCCATCAAGTACTGACCGGGCCCGACGTTGCTTACCTTCGGAGATCGGACGAGAACCGGTGTTTTCAACGTCGTATGGCCGGAGACGAATATCATAGCAATTGTTTTATGTTTAAACTATTGATACCTGCTCTTCAACCAAAATAAAGTCTACGGCACCCGGTATTCCCAGGCGGTCTCCATCCAAGTACTGACCGGGCCCGACGTTGCTTAACTTCGGTGATCGGACGAGAACCGGTGTATTCAACGTAAGTGTGGCCGTAGACGAATATCATAACAATTGTTTTAGTTTTAAACTATTGATACCTGCTCTTCAACCAAAAAATAAAGTCTACGGCACCCAGTATTCCCAGGCAGTCTCCATCCAAGTACTGACCGGGCCCGACGCTTTGCTTCGGTGATCGGACGAGAACCGGTGTATTTAACGTAGTGTGGCCGTAGACGAATATCATTAGCAATTGTTTTAAGTTTAAACTATTGATACCTGCTCTTCAACCAAAATAAAGTCTGCACCCGGTATTCCCATGCGGTCTCCCATCCAAGTACTGACCGGGTCCACGAATAATAATAATAATAATAATATTTATAGCACACATATCCACCCTGGCGCGGCAAACAGAACAAAAACATGAATACAAACAATATACAAATAACATGAGGGAAAATTATGTACTGAGATACGGATGCCTACAATGGAATTACAAAAATACATCATCTATTGAAGAATTGTGACATAAGATGGTTTTAAGCATCCGACTTAAATCTGGTTATATACTATGACAAGATTTGAGTTTAGTTGGAAGATGATTCCAGAGTCTCGGGCCGCGACAGAAAAAGACCTATCACCCCAGTTCCGTTTTGATGTTGGTTCCTTCCATGTTGCTGACCGGGCCCGACGATGTGACTTTAGCAGTTCAGAAATATAAATTGGCAGGAATGTTATTAAAAGATTTGTGAACAATTAGCATAAGTTTAAAACAATTCTCTGTGAAACAGGAAGCCAGTGCAGTTCTTTTAAGATTGGCGTGATATGGCATGACTTTTCTTCAAAGTCACAACACGGCTGCTGTGTTTTGTATGTTCTGAAGACGAGATGTTTGATTCTGCGGGGTGACCGTAGAGTAGAGCATTCCGTTATCCGAAGAGACGTGATGTGACAAACATGAATAATTTGTTCAGTAGCACTTTTATTCAATTTTCCTTATTCGGCTGATATTTCTGATGTAATGATGAAATGCCTTAAAATAAGTCATTGTCAGGTCAAATAACACCCAAATTACGTGCTTGTGATGAGGGGGTTATCTGCGAGTCACCAATTGCAATAGATGGAAGAGAAACTTTAGACAATTGCTGACGTGATCCAAATAGAACAAATTCTGTGATCGGACGAGAACCGGTGTATTCAACATTGTGCTGCCGTAGACGAATATCATAGCAATTGTTTTAAGTTTAAACTATTGATACCTGCTCTTCAACCAAAATACAAGTCTACGGCATCCAGTATTCCCAGGCGGTCTCCCATCCAAGTACTGACCGGGCCCGACGTTGCTTAACTTCGGTGATCGGACGAGAACCGGTGTATTCAACGTAGTGTGGCCGTAGACGAATATCATAGCAATTGTTTCATGTTTAAACTATTGATACCTGCTCTTCAACCAAAATAAAAGTCTTCGGCACCCGGTATTCCCAAGGGGTCTCCCATCCAAGTACTGACCGGGCTCGACATTGCTTAACTTTGATGATCGGACGAGAACCGGTGTATTCAACGTAGTATGGCCGGAGACGAATATCATGGCAATTGTTTTTTGTTTAAACTATTGATTCCTGCTCTTCAACCAAAATAAAAGTCTACGGCACCCGGTATTCACAGGGGCTCTCCCATCCAAGTACTGACCGGGCCCGACGTTGCTTAACTTCGGTGATCGGACGATTACCGGTGTATTCAACGTAGTATGGCCGGAGACGAATATCATGGCAATTGTTTTATGTTTAAACTATTGATACCTGCTCTTCATAAAAAAAAAAGTCTACGGCACCCGGTATTTCCCAGGCGGTCTCCCATCCAGTACTGACCGGGCCCGACGTTTGCTTAACTTCGGTGATCGGACGAGAACCGGTGTATTCAACGTAGTGTAGCCGTAGACGAATATCGCTAACAACTGTTTAAGTTTAAACTATTGATATCTGCTCTTCAACCAAAATAAAAAGTCTGCGGCACCGGTATTATTTCATGCGGTCTCCCCATCCAGTAGTACTGACCGGGTCGACGAAGCAACTTCAGTGATCGGACGAGAACCGGTGTATTCCAACATTGCAACACCGTAGACGAATATGCCATAGCAATTGTTTTAAGTTTAAACTATTGATACCTGCTCTTCAACCAAAATAATAAGTCTGAACATCCAGTATTCCCAGAGCGGGTCTCCCACATCCAAGTACTATGACCGGGCCCGACGTTGCTTAACTTCGGTGATCGGACGAGAACCGGTGTATTCAACGTAGTGTGGCCGTGAGACGAATATCATAGCAATTGTTTCATGTTTTAAACTATTGATACCTGCTCTTCAACCAAAATAAAGTCTTCGGCACCCGGTATTCCGGGGTCTCCCATCGAAGTACTG
>CM055818.1:55145243-55185334 GCA_029582265.1 Zoroaster sp. YZ-2022 | reverse complement strand
CTACGCCACACCGTTGAATATACCGGTTCTCGTCCGATCACTAAAGTTAAGCAACGTCGGGCCCGGTCAGTACTTGGATGGGAGACCTCCTGGGAATACAGGCTGCCGTAGACTTTTATTTTGGTTGAAGAGCAGGTATAAATAGTTTAAACATAAAACAATTGCCATGATATTCGTCTGCGGCCACACTACGTTGAATACACCGGTTCTCGTCTGATCACCGAAGTTAAGCAACGTCGGGTCCGGTCAGTACTTGGATGGGAGACCGCCTGGGAATACCGGGTGCCGTAGACTTTTTTTTGTTTTAAGAGCAGGTATCAATAGTTTAAACTTAAAACAATTGCTATGATATTCGTCTACGGCCACACTACGTTGAATACACCGGTTCTCGTCCGATCGCCGAAGTTAAGCAACGTCGGGCGCTGTCAGTACTTGGATGGGAGACCGCCTGGGAATACCGGATGCCGTAGACTTTTATTTTGGTTGAAGAGCAGGTATCAATAGTTTAAACTTAAAACAATTGCTATGATATTCGTCTACGGCCACACTACGTTGAATACACCGGTTCTCGTCCGATCACTGAAGTTAAGCAACGTCGGGCCCGGTCAGTACTTGGATGGGAGACCGCCTGGGAATACCGGGTGCCGTAGACTTTTATTTTGGTTGAAGAGCAGGTATCAATAGTTTAAACTTAAAACAATTGCTATGATATTCGTCTACGGCCACACTACGTTGAATACACCGGTTCTCGTCCGATCACCGAAGTTAAGCAACGTCGGGCACGGTCAGTACTTGGATGGGAGACCGCCTGGGAATACCGGGTGCCGTAGACTTTTATTTTGGTTGAAGAGCAGGTATCAATAGTTTAAACATAAAACAATGTCCGTGATATTCGTCTACGGCCACACTACGTTGAATACACCGGTTCTCGTCCGATCACCGAAGTTAAGCAACGTCGGGCCCGGTCAGTACTTGGATGGGAGACCGCCTGGGAATACTGGATGCCGTAGACTTTTATTTTGGTTGAAGAGCAGGTATCAATAGTTTAAACATGAAACAATTGCTATGATATTCGTCTACGGCCACACTACGTTGAATACACCGGTTCTCGTCCGATCACCGAAGTTAAGCAACGTCGGGCCCGGTCAGTACTTGGAGGGGAGACCGCCTGGGAATACCGGGTGCCGTAGACTTTTATTTTGGTTGAAGAGCAGGTATCAATAGTTTAAACTTAAAACAATTGCTATGATATTCGTCTACAGCCACACTACGTTGAATACACCGGTTCTCGTCCGATCACCGAGAGTTAAGCAACGTCGGGCCCGGTCAGTACTTGGATGGAGACCGCCTGGGAATACCGGATGCCGTAGAATCTTATTTTGGTTGAAGAGCAGGTATCAATAGTTTAAACATAAATCAATTGCCATCATATTCGTCTATGGCCATACGTTGAATACACCGGTTCTCGTCCGATCACCGAAGTTAAGCAACGTCGGGCCCGGTCAGTACTTGGATGGGAGACCGCCTGGGAATACCGGGTGCCGTAGACTTTTATTTTGGTTGAAGAGCAGGTATCAATAGTTTAAACATAAAACAATTGCTATGATATTCGTCTACGGCCATACTACGTTGAATACACCGGTTCTCGTCCGATCACCGAAGTTAAGCAACGTCGGGCCCGGTCAGTACTTGGATGGGAGACCGTATGGGAATACCGGGTGCCGTAGACTTTTATTTTGGTTGAAGAGCAGGTATCAATAGTTTAAACATAAAACAATGGCCGTGATATTCGTCTACGGCCACACTACGTTGAATACACCGGTTCTCGTCCGATCACCGAAGTTAAGCAACGTCGGGCCGGTCAGTACTTGGATGGGAGACCGCCTGGGAATACTGGATGCCGTAGACTTTTATTTTGGTTGAAGAGCAGGTATCAATAGTTTAAACATGAAACAATTGCTATGATATTCGTCTACGGCCACACTACGTTGAATACACCGGTTCTCGTCCGATCACCGAAGTTAAGCAACGTCGGGCCCGGTCAGTACTTGGATGGGAGACCGCCTGGGAATACTGGATGCCGTAGATTTTTATTTTGGTTGAAGAGCAGGTATCAATAGTTTAAACATAAAACAATGGCCGTGATATTCGTCTACGGCCACACTACGTTGAATACACCGGTTCTCGTCCGATCACCGAAGTTAAGCAACGTCGGGCCCGGTCAGTACTTGGATGGGAGACCGCCTGGGAATACTGGATGCCGTGAACTTTATTTTGGTTGAAGAAACGGTATCAAGAGTTTAAACATAGAACAATTGCCATGATATTCACCTGCAGCCACACTACGTTGAATACACCGGTTCTCGTCCGATCACCGAAGTTAAGCAACGTCGGGCCCGGTCAGTACTTGGATGGGAGACCGCCTGGGAATACCGGGTGCCGTAGACTTTTATTTTGGTTGAAGAGCAGGTATCAATAGTTTAAACATAAAACAATTGCCGTGATATTCGTCTACGGCCACACTACGTTGAATACACCGGTTCTCGTCCGATCACCGAAGTTAAGCAACGTCGGGCCGGTCAGTACTTGGATGGGAGACCGCCTGGGAATACTGGATGCCGTAGACTTTTATTTTGGTTGAAGAGCAGGTATCAATAGTTTAAACATAAAACAATTGCTATGATATTCGTCTACGGCCATACGTTGAATACACCGGTTCTCGTCCGATCACCGAAGTTAAGCAACGTCGGGCCCGGTCAGTACTTGGATGGAGACCGCCTGGGAATACCGGGTGCCGTAGACTTTTATTTTGGTTGAAGAGGTATCAATAGTTTAAACATAAAACAATTGCTATGATAATCGTCTACGGCAACACTACGTTGAATACACCGGTTCTCGTCCGATCACCGAAGTTAAGCAACGTCGGGCCGGTCAGTACTTGGATGGGAGACCGCCTGGGAATACTGGATGCCGTAGACTTTTATTTTGGTTGAAGAGCAGGTATCAATAGTTTAAACATAAAACAATTGCCGTGATATTCGTCTACGGCCACACTCCGTTGAATACACCGGTTCTCGTCCGATCACCGAAGTTAAGCAACGTCGGGCCCGGTCAGTACTTGGATGGGAGACCGCCTGGGAATACTGGATGCCGTAGACTTTTATTTTGGTTGAAGAGCAGGTATCAATAGTTTAAACATAAAACAATGGCCGTGATATTCGTCTACGGCCACACTACGTTGAATACACCGGTTCTCGTCCGATCACCGAAGTTAAGCAACGTCGGGCCCGGTCAGTACTTGGATGGGAGACCGCCTGGCAATACTGGATGCCGTAGAATTTTATTTTGGTTGAAGAGCAGGTATCAATAGTATAAACATAAAACAATTGCCATGATATTCGTCTCCGGCCATACTATGTTGAATACACCGGTTATCGTCCGATCACCGAAGTTAAGCAACGTCGGGCCCGGTCAGTACTTGTATGGGAGACCGCCTGGGAATACCGGGTGCCGTAGACTTTTATTTTGGTTGAAGAGCAGGTATCAATAGTTTAAACATAAAACAATGGCCGTGATATTCGTCTACAGCCACACTACGTTGAATACACCGGTTCTCGTCCGATCACCGAAGTTAAGCAACGTCGGGCCCGGTCAGTACTTGGATGGGGGTCCGAAGAGCAAAGAGTAATGCCGTAGACTTTAATTTTGGTTGAAGAGCAGGTATCAATAGTTTAAACATGAAACAATTGCTATGATATTCGTCTACGGCCACACTACGTTGAATACACCGGTTCTCGTCCGATCACCGAAGTTAAGCAACGTCGGGCCCGGTCAGTACTTGGATGGGAGACCGCCTGGGAATACCGGGTGCCGTAGACTTTTATTTTGGTTGAAGAGCAGGTATCAATAGTTTAAACTTAAAACAATTGCTATGATATTCGTCTACGGCCACACAACGTTGAATACACCGGTTCTCGTCCGATCACCGAAGTTAAGCAACGTCGGGCCCGGTCAGAACTTGGATGGGAGACCGCCTGGGAATACTGGATGCCGTAGACTTTTATTTTGGTTGAAGAGCAGGTATCAATAGTTTAAACATAAAACAATGGCCGTGATATTCGTCTACGGCCACACTACGTTGAATACACCGGTTCTCGTCCGATCACCGAAGTTAAGCAACGTCGGGCCCGGTCAGTACTTGGATGGGAGACCGCATGGGAATACTGGATGCCGTAGACTTTTATTTTGGTTGAAGAGCAGGTATCAATAGTTTAAACATGAAACAATTGCTATGATATTCGTCTTGAGCCACACTACGTTGAATACACCGGTTCTCGTCCGATCACCGAAGTTAAGCAACGTCGGGCCCGGTCAGTACTTGGATGGGAGACCGCCTGGGAATACCGGGTGCCGTAGACTTTTATTTTGGTTGAAGAGCAGGTATCAATAGTTTAAATTTAAAACAATTGCTATGATATTCGTCTACGGCCACACTACGTTGAATACACCGGTTCTCGTCCGATCACCGAAGTTAAGCAACGTCGGGCCCGGTCAGTACTTGGATGGGAGACCGCCTGGGAATACCGGGTGCCGTAGACTTTTATTTTGGTTGAAGAGCAGGTATCAATAGTTTAAACTTAAAACAATTGCTATGATATTCGTCTACAGCCACACTACGTTGAATACACCGGTTCTCGTCCGATCACCGAAGTTAAGCAACGTCGGGCGCGGTCAGTACTTGAATGGGAGACCGCCTGGGAATACCGGGTGCCGTAGACTTTTATTTTGGTTGAAGAACAGGTATCAATAGTTTAAACATAAAACAATTGCCATGATATTCGTCTCCGGCCATACTACGTTGAATACACCGGTAATCGTCCGATCACCGAAGTTAAGCAACGTCGGGCACGGTCAGTACTTGGATGGGAGACCGCCTGGGAATACCGGGTGCCGTAGACTTTTATTTTGGTTGAAGAGCAGGTATCAATAGTTTAAACTTAAAACAATTGCTATGATATTCGTCTACGGCCACACTACGTTGAATACACCGGTTCTCGTCCGATCACCGAAGTTAAGCAACGTCGGGCCCGGTCAGTACTTGGATGGGAGACCGCCTGGGAATACCGGGTGCCGTAGACTTTTATTTTGGTTGAAGAGCAGGTATCAATAGTTTAAAATTATAACAATTGCTATGATATTCGTCTACGGCCGCACAACGTTGAATACACCGGTTATCGTCCGATCACTGAAGATAAGCTTCGTCGGGCCCGGTCAGTACTTGGATGGGAGACCGCCTGGGAATACTGGATGCCGTAGACTTTTATTTTGGTTGAAGAGCAGGTATCAATAGTTTAAACATGAAACAATTGCCATGATTTTCGTCTACGGCCACACTACGTTGAATACACCGGTTCTCGTCCGATCACCGAAGTTAAGCAACGTCGGGCCCGGTCAGTACTTGGATGGGAGACCGCCTGGGAATACCGGGTGCCGTAGACTTTTATTTTGGTTGAAGAGCAAGTATCAATAGTTTAAACATGAAACAATTGCTATGATATTCGTCTACGGCCACACTACGTTGAATAGACCGGTTCTCGTCCGATCACAGAGTATAAGCAACGTCGGGCCAGGTCAGTACTTGGATGGGAGACCGCCTGGGAATACTGGATGCCGTAGACTTTTATTTTGGTTGAAGAGCAGGTATCAATAGTTTAAACATGAAACAATTGCCATGATTTTCGTCTACGGCCACACTACGTTGAATACACCGGTTCTCGTCCGATCACCGAATTAAGCAACGTCGGGCCCGGTCAGTACTTGGATGGGAGACCGCCTGGGAATACTGGATGCCGTAGAATTTTATTTTGGTTGAAGAGCAGGTATCAATAGTTTAAACATGAAACAATTGCTATGATATTCGTCTACGGCCACACTACGTTGAATACACCGGTTCTCGTCCGATCACCGAAGTTAAGCAACGTCGGGCCCGGTCAGTACTTGGATGGGAGACCGCCTGGGAATACCGGGTGCCGTAGACTTTTATTTTGGTTGAAGAGCATGTATCAATAGTTTAAACTTAAAACAATTGCTATGATATTCGTCTACGGCCACACAACGTTGAATACACCGGTTCTCGTCCGATCACCGAAGTTAAGCAACGTCGGGCCCGGTCAGAACTTGGATGGGAGACCGCCTGGGAATACTGGATGCCGTAGACTTTTATTTTGGTTGAAGAGCAGGTATCAATAGTTTAAACATAAAACAATTGCTATGATATTCGTCTACGGCCACACTACGTTGAATACACCGGTTCTCGTCCGATCACCGAAGTTAAGCAACGTCGGGCCATATCAGTACTTGGATGGGAGACCGCATGGGAATACTGGATGCCGTAGACTTTTATTTTGGTTGAAGAGCAGGTATCAATAGTTTAAACATGAAACAATTGCTATGATATTCGTCTACGGCCACACTACGTTGAATACACCGGTTCTCGTCCGATCACCGAAGTTAAGCAACGTCGGGCCCGGTCAGTACTTGGATGGGAGACCGCCTGGGAATACCGGGTGCCGTAGACTTTTATTTTGGTTGAAGAGCAGGTATCAATAGTTTAAACTTATAACAATTGCTATGATATTCGTCTACGGCCGCACAACGTTGAATACACCGTTTCTCGTCCGATCACTGAAGTTAAGATTGTCCGGCCCGGTCAGTACTTGGATGGGAGACCGCCTGGGAATACTGGATGCCGTAGACTTTTATTTTGGTTGAAGAGCAGGTATCAATAGTTTAAACTTAAAACAATTGCTATGATATTCGTCTACGGCCACACTACGTTGAATACACCGGTTCTCGTCCGATCACCGAAGTTAAGCAACGTCGGGCCCGGTCAGTACTTGGATGGGAGACCGCCTGGGAATACCGGGTGCTGTAGACTTTTATTTTGGTTGAAGAGCAGGTATCAATAGTTTAAACATAAAACAATTGCCATGATATTCGTCTCCGGCCATACTACGTTGAATACACCGGTTCTCGTCCGATCACCGAAGTTAAGCAACATTGGGCCCCGTCAGTACTTGGATGGGAGACCGCCTGGGAATACCGGGTGCCGTAGACTTTTATTTTGGTTGAAGAGCAGGTATCAATAGTTTAAACTTAAAACAATTGCTATGATATTCGTCTACGGCCACACAACGTTGAATACACCGGTTCTCGTCCGATCACCGAAGTTAAGCAACGTCGGGCCCGGTCAGTACTTGGATGGGAGACCGCCTGGGAATATCGGGTGCCGTAGACTTTTATTTTGGTTGAAGAGCAGGTATCAATAGTTTAAACTTATAACAATTGCTATGATATTCGTCTACGGCCGCACAACGTTGAATACACCGGTTCTCGTCCGATCACCGAAGTTAAGCAACGTCGGGCCCGGTCAGTACTTGGATGGGAGACCGCCTGGGAATACTGGATGCCGTAGACTTTTATTTTGGTTGAAGAGCAGGTATCAATAGTTTAAACATAAAACAATTGCCATGATATTCGTCTACGGCCACACTACGTTGAATACACCGGTTCTCGTCCGATCACCAAAGTTAAGCAACGTCGGACCCGCCAAGTACTTGGATGGGAGACCGCCTGGGAATACCGGGTGCCGTAGACTTTTATTTTGGTTGAAGAGCAAGTATCAATAGTTTAAACATGAAACAATTGCTATGATATTCGTCTACGGCCACACTACGTTGAATAGACCGGTTCTCGTCCGATCACCGAAGTTAAGCAACGTCGGGCCCGGTCAGTACTTGGATGGGAGACCGCCTGGGAATACTGGATGCCGTAGACTTTTATTTTGGTTGAAGAGCAGGTATCAATAGTTTAAACATAAAACAATGGCCGTGATATTCGTCTACGGCCACACTACGTTGAATACACCGGTTCTCGTCCGATCACCGAAGTTAAGCAACGTCGGGCCCGGTCAGTACTTGGATGGGAGACCGCCTGGGAATACTGGATGCCGTAGAATTTTATTTTGGTTGAAGAGCAGGTATCAATAGTTTAAACATAAAACAATTGCCATGATATTCGTCTACGGCCACACTACGTTGAATACACCGGTTCTCGTCCGATCACCGAAGTTAAGCAACGTTGGGCCCCGTCAGTACTTGGATGGGAGACCGCCTGGGAATACCGGGTGCCGTAGACTTTTATTTTGGTTGAAGAGCAGGTATCAATAGTTTAAACTTAAAACAATTGCTATGATATTCGTCTACGGCCACACTACGTTGAATACACCGGTTCTCGTCCGATCACCGAGTTAAGCAACGTCGGGCCCGGTCAGTACTTGGATGGGAGACCGCCTGGGAATACTGGATGCCGTAGACTTTTATTTTGGTTGAAGAGCAGGTATCAATAGTTTAAACATGAAACAATTGCTATGATATTCGTCTACGGCCACACTACGTTGAATACACCGGTTCTCGTCCGATCACCGAAGTTAAGCAACGTCGGGCCGGTCAGTACTTGGATGGGAGACCGCCTGGGAATACCGGGTGCCGTAGACTTTTATTTTGGTTGAAGAGCAGGTATCAATAGTTTAAACTTAAAACAATTGCTATGATATTCGTCTACGGCCACACTACGTTGAATACACCGGTTCTCGTCCGATCACCGAAGTTAAGCAACGTCGGGCCCGGTCAGTACTTGGATGGGAGACCGCCTGGGAATACTGGATGCCGTAGACTTTTATTTTGGTTGAAGAGCAGGTATCAATAGTTTAAACATAAAACAATGGCCGTGATATTCGTCTACGGCCACACTACGTTGAATACACCGGTTCTCGTCCGATCACCGAAGTTAAGCAACGTCGGGCCCGGTCAGTACTTGGATGGGAGACCGCCTGGGAATACTGGATGCCGTAGACTTTTATTTTGGTTGAAGAGCAGGTATCAATAGTTTAAACATGAAACAATTGCTATGATATTCGTCTACGGCCACACTACGTTGAATACACCGGTTCTCGTCCGATCACCGAAGTTAAGCAACGTCGGGCCCGGTCAGTACTTGGATGGGAGACCGCCTGGGAATACCGGGTGCCGTAGACTTTTATTTTGGTTGAAGAGCAGGTATCAATAGTTTAAATTTATAACAATTGCTATGATATTCGTCTACGGCCGCACAACGTTGAATACACCGTTTCTCGTCCGATCACTGAAGTTAAGATTGTCCGGCCCGGTCAGTACTTGGATGGGAGACCGCATGGGAATACTGGGTGCCGTAGACTTTTATTTTGGTTGAAGAGCAGGTATCAATAGTTTAAACTTAAAACAATTGCTATGATATTCGTCTACGGCCACACTACGTTGAATACACCGGTTCTCGTCCGATCACCGAAGTTAAGCAACGTCGGGCCCGGTCAGTACTTGGAAGGGAGACCGCCTGGGAATACCGGGTGCTGTAGACTTTTATTTTGGTTGAAGAGCAGGTATCAATAGTTTAAACATAAAACAATTGCCATGATATTCGTCTCCGGCCATACTACGTTGAATACACCGGTTCTCGTCCGATCACCGAAGTTAAGCAACGTCGGGCCCGGTCAGTACTTGGATGGGAGACCGCCTGGGAATACCGGGTGCCGTAGACTTTTTTTTTTGATGAAGAGCAGGTATCAATAGTTTAAACATAAAACAATGGCCGTGATATTCGTCTACGGCCACACTACGTTGAATACACCGGTTCTCGTCCGATCACCGAAGTTAAGCAACGTCGGGCCCGGTCAGTACTTGGATGGGAGACCGCCTGGGAATACCGGGTGCCGTAGACTTTTATTTTGGTTGAAGAGCAGGTATCAATAGTTTAAACTTAAAACAATTGCTATGATATTCGTCTACGGCCACACTACGTTGAATACACCGGTTCTCGTCCGATCACCGAAGTTAAGCAACGTCGGGCCGGTCAGTACTTGGATGGGAGACCGCCTGGGAATACCGGGTGCCGTAGACTTTTATTTTGGTTGAAGAGCAGGTATCAATAGTTTAAACTTAAAACAATTGCTATGATATTCGTCTACGGCCACACTACGTTGAATACACCGGTTCTCGTCCGATCACTGAAGTTAAGCTTCGTCGGGCCCGGTCAGTACTTGGATGGGAGACCGCCTGGGAATACCGGGTGCCGTAGACTTTTATTTTGGTTGAAGAGCAGGTATCAATAGTTTAAACATAAAACAATTGCTATGATATTCGTCTACGGCCACACTACGTTGAATATACCGGTTCTCGTCCGATCACTGAAGTTAAGCAACGTCGGGCCAGGTCAGTACTTGGATGGGAGACCGCCTGGGAATACGGGATGCCATAGACTTTTATTTTGGTTGAAGAGCAGGTATTCAATAGTTTAAACTTAAAACAATTGCTATGATATTCGTCTACGGCCACACTACGTTGAATAGACCGGTTCTCGTCCGATCACCGAAGTTAAGCAACGTCGGGCCCGGTCAGTACTTGGATGGGAGACCGCCTGGGAATACCGGGTGCCGTAGACTTTTATTTTGGTTGAAGAGCAGGTATCAATAGTTTAAACATAAAACAATGTCCGTGATATTCGTCTACGGCCACACTACGTTAAATACACCGGTTCTCGTCCGATCACCGAAGTTAAGCAACGTCGGGCCCGGTCAGTACTTGGATGGGAGACCGCCTGGGAATACCGGGTGCCGTAGACTTTAATTTTGGTTGAAGAGCAGGTATCAATAGTTTAAACATGAAACAATTGCTATGATATTCGTCTACGGCCACACTACGTTGAATACAGCGGTTCTCGTCCGATCACCGAAGTTAAGCAACGTCGGGCCCGGTCAGTACTTGGATGGGAGACCGCCTGGGAATACCGGGTGCCGTAGACTTTTATTTTGGTTGAAGAGCAGGTATCAATAGTTTAAACTTAAAACAATTGCTATGATATTCGTCTACGGCCACACTACGTTGAATACACCGGTTCTCGTCCGATCACCGAAGTTAAGCAACGTCGGGCCCGGTCAGTACTTGGATGGGAGACCGCATGGGAATACCGGGTGCCGTAGACTTTTATTTTGGTTGAAGAGCAGGTATCAATAGTTTAAACATGAAACAATTGCTATGATATTCGTCTACGGCCACACTACGTTGAATATACCGGTTCTCGTCCGATCACTGAAGTTAAGCAACGTCGGGCCCGGTCAGTACTTGGATGGAAGACCGCCTGGGAATACTGGATGCCATAGACTTTTATTTTGGTTGAAGAGCAGGTATCAATAGTTTAAACATAAAACAATTGCCATGATATTCGTCTCCGGCCATACTACGTTGAATACACCGGTAATCGTCCGATCACCGAAGTTAAGCAACGTTGGGCCCGGTCAGTACTTGGATGGGAGAGCCCCTATGAATACCGGGTGCCGTAGACTTTTATTTTGGTTGAAGAGCAGGTATCAATAGTTTAAACATAAAACAATTGCTATGATATTCGTATACGGCCACACTACGTTGAATACACCGGTTCTCGTCCGATCACCGAAGTTAAGCAACGTCGGGCCCGGTCAGTACTTGGAAGGGAGACCGCCTGGGAATACTGGATGCCGTAGACTTTTATTTTGGTTGAAGAGCAGGTATCAATAGTTTAAACATAAAACATTGGCCGTGATATTCGTCTACGGCCACACTACGTTGAATACACCGGTTCTCGTCCGATCACCGAAGTTAAGCAACGTCGGGCCCGGTCAGTACTTGGATGGGAGACCGCCTGGGAATACTGGATGCCGTAGACTTTTTATTTTGGTTGAAGAGCAGGTATCAATAGTTTAAACATGAAACAATTGCTACGTGATATTCGTCTACGGCCACACTACGTTGAATACACCGGTTCTCGTCCGATCACCGAAGTTAAGCAACGTCAGGCCCGGTCAGTACTTGGATGGGAGACCGCCTGGCAATACTGGATGCCGTAGAATTTTATTTTGGTTGAAGAGCAGGTATCAATAGTATAAACATAAAACAATTGCCATGATATTCGTCTCCGGCCATACTATGTTGAATACACCGGTAATCGTCCGATCACCGAAGTTAAGCAACATTGGGCCCCGTCAGTACTTGGATGGGAGACCGCCTGGGAATACCGGGAGCCGTAGACTTTTTTTTTTGATGAAGAGCAGGTATCAATAGTTTAAACATAAAACAATGGCCGTGATATTCGTCTACGGCTACACTACGTTGAATACACCGGTTCTCGTCCGATCACCGAAGTTAAGCAACGTCGGGCCCGGTCAGTACTTGGATGGGAGACCGCCTGGCAATACTGGATGCCGTAGAATTTTATTTTGGTTGAAGAGCAGGTATCAATAGTTTAAACATGAAACAATTGCTATGATATTCGTCTACGGCCACACTACGTTGAATACACCGGTTCTCGTCCGATCACCGAAGTTAAGCAACGTCGGGCCCGGTCAGTACTTGGATGGGAGACCGCCTGGGAATACCGGGTGCCGTAGACTTTTATTTTGGTTGAAGAGCATGTATCAATAGTTTAAACTTAAAACAATTGCTATGATATTCGTCTACGGCCACAGTACGTTGAATACACCGGTTCTCGTCCGATCACCGAAGTTAAGCAACGTCGGGCCCGGTCAGTACTTGGATGGGAGACCGCCTGGGAATACCGGGTGCCGTAGACTTTTATTTTGGTTGAAGAGCAGGTATCAATAGTTTAAACTTACAACAATTGCTATGATATTCGTCTACGGCCGCACAATGTTGAATACATCGGTTCTCGTCCGATCACTGAAGTTAAGCAACGTCGGGCCCGGTCAGTACTTGGATGGGAGACCGCATGGGAATACTGGGTGCCGTAGACTTTTATTTTGGTTGAAGAGCAGGTATCAATAGTTTAAACTTAAAACAATTGCTATGATATTCGTCTACGGCCACACTACGTTGAATACACCGGTTCTCGTCCGATCACCGAAGTTAAGCAACGTCGGGCCCGGTCAGTACTACTGGATGGGGAGACCGCCGGGAATACCGGGTGCCGTAGACTTTTATTTTGGTTGAAGAGCAGGTATCAATAGTTTAAACATTTAAAACAATTGCCATGGTATTTGTCTCCGGCCATACTACGTTGAATACACCGGTTATCGTCCGATCACCGAAGTTAAGCAACGTCGGGCCCGGTCAGTACTTGGATGGGAGAACGCCTCGGAATACCGAATACCGAATGCCGTAGAGTTTTATTTTGGTTGTAGAGCAGGTATCAATAGTTATAAACAAAAAACAATTGCTATGAGAGTCGTCTACGGCCACACTACGTTGAATACACGGTTCTCGTCCGATCACCCAAGTTAAGCAACGTCGGGCCGGTCAGTACTTGGATGGAGACCGCCTGGGAATACTGGGTGCCGTAGACTTTTATTTTGGTTGAAGAGCAGGTATCAATAGTTATAAACATGAAACAATTGCTATGATATTCGTCTACGGCCATACTACGTTGAATACCGGTTCTCGTCCGATCACTGAAGTAAAGCTTTGTCGGGCCCGGTCAGTACTTGGATGGGAGACCGCATGGGAATACCGGGTACCGTAGACTTTTATTTTGGTTGAAGAGCATGTATCAATAGTTTAAACATAAAACAATGGCCGTGATATTCGTCTGCGGCTACACTACGTTGAATACACCGGTTCTCGTCCGATCACCGATGTTAAGCAACGTCGGGCCCGGTCAGTACTTGGATGTTAGACCCCTTGGGAATAGCGGGTGCCGTAGACTTTTATTTTGGTTGAAGAGCAGGTATCAATAGTTTAAACATAAAATAATTGCCATGATATTCGTCTACGGCCACACTACGTTCAATACACCGGTTCTCGTCCGATCACCGAAGTTAAGCAACGTCGGGCCCGGTCAGTACTTGGATTGGGAGACCGTATGGAAATACCGGATGCCATAGAGTTTTTTTTCGGTTGTAGAGCAGGGTATCAATAGTTTAAACATGAAACAATTGCTATGATATTCGTCTACTGCCACACTACGTTGAATACACCGGTTCTCGTCCGATCACCGAAGTTAAGCAACGTCGGGCCCGGTCAGTACTTGGATGGGAGACCGCCTGGGAATACCGGGTGCCGTAGACTTTTATTTTGGTTGTAGAGCAGGTATCAATAGTTTAAACTTAAAACAATTGCTATGATATTCGTCTACGGCCACACTACGTTGAATACACCGGTTCACGTCCGATCACCGAAGTTAAGCAATGTCGGGCCCGGTCAGTACTTGGATGGAGACCGCATGGGAATACCGGGGTGCCGAAGACTTTATATTTTTGGTTGAAGAGCAGGTATCAATAGTTTAAACTTAAAACAATTGCTATGATATTCGTCTACGGCCACACTACGTTGAATACACCGGTCTCGTCCGATCACGGAAGTTAAACAACGTCGGGCAGTACTTGATACATGGAGAGCCCTATGAATACCGAATGCCGTAGACTTTATTTTGGATGAAGAACAGGTATCAATAGTTTAAACATAAAACAATGGCCGTGATATTCGTCTACAGCCACACTACGTTGAATACACCGGTTCTCGTCCGATCACCGAAGTTAAGCAACGTCGGGCCCGGTCAGTACTTGGATGGGAGACCGCCTGGGAATACTGAATGCCGTAGACTTTTATTTTGGTTGAAGAGCAGGTATCAATAGTTTAAACATGAAACAATTGCTATGATATTCGTCTACGGCCATACTACGTTGAATACACCGGTTCTCGTCCGATCACCGAAGTTAAGCAACGTCGGGCCCGCTCAGTACTTGGATGGGAGACTCCTGGGAATACCGGGTGCCGTAGTCTTTTATTTTGGTTGAAGAGCATGTATCAATAGTTTAAACTTAAAACAATTGCTATGATATTCGTCTACGGTCACAGTACGTTGAATACACCGGTTCTCGTCCGATCACCGAAGTTAAGCAACGTCGGGCCCGGTCAGTACTTGGATGGGAGACCGCCTGGGAATACCGGGTGCCGTAGACTTTTATTTTGGTTGAAGAGCAGGTATCAATAGTTTAAACTTACAACAATTGCTATGATATTCGTCTACGGCCGCACAATGTTGAATACACCGGTTCTTGTCCGATCACCGAAGTTAAGCAACGTCGGGCCCGGTCAGTACTTGGATGGGAGACCGCATGGGAATACCGGGTGCCGTAGACTTTTATTTTGGTTGAAGAGCAGGTATCAATAGTTTAAACTTAAAACAATTGCTATGATATTCGTCTACGGCCACACTACGTTGAATACACCGGTTCTCGTCGGATCACCGAAGTTAAGCAACGTCGGGCCCGGTCAGTACTTGGATGGGAGACCCCTTGGGAATACCGGGTGCCGAAGACTTTTATTTTGGTTGAAGAGCAGGTATCAATAATTTAAACATGAAACAATTGCCATGATATTCGTCTACGGCCACACTACGTTGAATACACCGGGTCTCGTCCGATCACCGAAGTTAAACAACGTCGGGCCCGGTCAGTACTTGGATGGGAGAGCCCATATGAATACCGAATACCGAGTGCCGTAGACTTTTTTTTTGGATGAAGAGCAGGTATCAATAGTTTAAACATAAAACAATGGCCGTGATATTCGTCTACGGCACACTACGTTGAATACACCGGTTCTCGTCCGATCACCGAAGTTAAGCAACGTCGGGCCCGGTCAGTACTTGGATGGGAGACCGCCTGGGAATACTGGATGCCGTAGACTTTTATTTTGGTTGAAGAGCAGGTATCAATAGTTTAAACATGAAACAATTGCTATGATATTCGTCTACGGCCATACTACGTTGAATACACCGGTTCTCGTCCGATCACCGAAGTTAAGCTTCGTCGGACCCGGTCAGTACTTGGATGGGAGACCGCCTGGGAATACCGGGTGCCGTAGACTTTTATTTTGGTTGAAGAGCAGGTATCAATAGTTTAAACTTAAAACAATTGCTATGATATTCGTCTACGGCCACACTACGTTGAATACACCGGTTCTCGTCCGATCACCGAAGTTAAGCAACGTCGGGCCCGGTCAGTACTTGGATGGGAGACCGCCTGGGAATACCGGGTGCCGTAGACTTTTATTTTGGTTGAAGAGCAGGTATCAATAGTTTAAACTTAAAACAATTGCTATGATATTCGTCTACGGCCATACTACGTTGAATACACCGGTTCTCGTCCGATCACCGAAGTTAAGCAACGTCGGGCCCGGTCAGTACTTGGATGGGAGACCGCCTGGGAATACCGGGTGCCGTAGACTGTTATTTTGGTTGAAGAGCATGTATCAATAGTTTAAACTTAAAACAATTGCTATGATATTCGTCTACGGCCAGACTACGTTGAATACACCGGTTCTCGTCCGATCACCGAAGTTAAGCAATGTCGGGCCCGGTCAGTACTTGGATGGGAGACCGCCTGGGAATAGCGGGTGCCGAAGACTTTTATTTTGGTTGAAGAGCAGGTATCAATAATTTAAACATAAAGCAATTGCCATGATATTCGTCTACGGCCACACTATGTTGAATACACCGGGTCTCGTCCGATCACGGAAGTTAAACAACGTCGGGCCCGGTCAGTACTTGGATGGGAGAGCCCCTATGAATACCGAATGCCATATACTTTTTTTTTGGATGAAGAGCAGGTATCAATAGTTTAAACATAAAACAATGGCCGTGATATTCGTCTACGGCCACACTACGTTGAATACACCGGTTCTCGTCCGATCACCGAAGTTAAGCAACGTCGGGCCCGGTCAGTACTTGGATGGGAGACCGCCTGGGAATACTGGATGCCGTAGACTTTTATTTTGGTTGAAGAGCAGGTATCAATAGTTTAAACATGAAACAATTGCTATGATATTCGTCTACGGCCATACTACGTTGAATACACCGGTTCTCGTCCGATCACCGAAGTTAAGCAACGTCGGGCCCGCTCAGTACTTGGATGGGAGACTCCTGGGAATACCGGGTGCCGTAGTCTTTTATTTTGGTTGAAGAGCATGTATCAATAGTTTAAACTTAAAACAATTGCTATGATATTCGTCTACGGTCACAGTACGTTGAATACACCGGTTCTCGTCCTATCACCGAAGTTAAGCAACGTCGGGCCAGGTCAGTACTTGGATGGGAGACCGCCTGGGAATACCGGGTGCCGTAGACTTTTATTTTGGTTGAAGAGCAGGTATCAATAGTTTAAACTTACAACAATTGCTATGATATTCGTCTACGGCCGCACAATGTTGAATACACCGGTTCTTGTCCGATCACTGAAGTTAAGCTTCGTCGGGCCCGGTCAGTACTTGGATGGGAGACCGCATGGGAATACCGGGTGCCGTAGACTTTTATTTTGGTTGAAGAGCAGGTATCAATAGTTTAAACTTAAAACAATTGCTATGATATTCGTCTACGGCCACACTACGTTGAATACACCGGTTCTCGTCGGATCACCGAAGTTAAGCAACGTCGGGCCCGGTCAGTACTTGGATGGGAGACCCCTTGGGAATACCGGGTGCCGAAGACTTTTATTTTGGTTGAAGAGCAGGTATCAATAGTTTAAACATGAAACAATTGCCATGATATTCGTCTACGGCCACACTACGTTGAATACACCGGGTCTCGTCCGTTCACCGAAGTTAAACAACGTCGGGCCCGGTCAGTACTTGGATGGGAGAGCCCCTATGAATACCGAATACCGAATGCCGTAGACTTGTTTTTTGGATGAAGAGCAGGTATCAATAGTTTAAACATAAAACAATGGCCGTGATATTCGTCTACGGCCACACTACGTTGAATACACCGGTTCTCGTCCGATCACCCAAGTTAAGCAACGTCGGGCCCGGTCAGTACTTGGATGGGAGACCGCCTGGGAATACTGGATGCCGTAGACTTTTATTTTGGTTGAAGAGCAGGTATCAATAGTTTAAACATGAAACAATTGCTATGATATTCGTCTACGGCCATACTACGTTGAATACACCGGTTCTCGTCCGATCACTGAAGTTAAGCTTCGTCGGACCCGGTCAGTACTTGGATGGGAGACCGCATGGGAATACCGGGTGCCGTAGACTTTTATTTTGGATGAAGAGCAGGTATCAATAGTTTAAACATAAAACAATGGCCGTGATATTCGTCTACGGCCACACTACGTTGAATACACCGGTTCTCGTCCGATCACCCAAGTTAAGCAACGTCGGGCCCGGTCAGTACTTGGATGGGAGACCGCCTGGGAATACTGGATGCCGTAGACTTTTATTTTGGTTGAAGAGCAGGTATCAATAGTTTAAACATGAAACAATTGCTATGATATTCGTCTACGGCCATACTACGTTGAATACACCGGTTCTCGTCCGATCACCGAAGTTAAGCTTCGTCGGACCCGGTCAGTACTTGGATGGGAGACCGCATGGGAATACCGGGTACCGTAGACTTTTATTTTGGTTGAAGAGCATGTATCAATAGTTTAAACTTAAAACAATTGCTATGATATTCGTCTACGGCCAGACTACGTTGAATACACCGGTTCACGTCCGATCACCGAAGTTAAGCAATGTCGGGCCCGGTCAGTACTTGGATGGGAGACCGCCTGGGAATAGCGGGTGCCGAAGACTTTTATTTTGGTTGAAGAGCAGGTATCAATAATTTAAACATAAAGCAATTGCCATGATATTCGTCTACGGCCACACTATGTTGAATACACCGGGTCTCGTCCGATCACGGAAGTTAAACAACGTCGGGCCCGGTCAGTACTTGGATGGGAGAGCCCCTATGAATACCGAATGCCATATACTTTTTTTTTGGATGAAGAGCAGGTATCAATAGTTTAAACATAAAACAATGGCCGTGATATTCGTCTACGGCCACACTACGTTGAATACACCGGTTCTCGTCCGATCACCGAAGTTAAGCAACGTCGGGCCCGGTCAGTACTTGGATGGGAGACCGCCTGGGAATACTGGATGCCGTAGACTTTTATTTTGGTTGAAGAGCAGGTATCAATAGTTTAAACATGAAACAATTGCTATGATATTCGTCTACGGCCATACTACGTTGAATACACCGGTTCTCGTCCGATCACCGAAGTTAAGCAACGTCGGGCCCGGTCAGTACTTGGATGGGAGACCGCCTGGGAATACCGGGTGCCGTAGTCTTTTATTTTGGTTGAAGAGCATGTATCAATAGTTTAAACTTAAAACAATTGCTATGATATTCGTCTACGGTCACAGTACGTTGAATACACCGGTTCTCGTCCGATCACCGAAGTTAAGCAACGTCGGGCCCGGTCAGTACTTGGATGGGAGACCGCCTGGGAATACCGGGTGCCGTAGACTTTTATTTTGGTTGAAGAGCAGGTATCAATAGTTTAAACTTAAAACAATTGCTATGATATTCGTCTACGGCCACACTACGTTGAATACACCGGTTCTCGTCGGATCACCGAAGTTAAGCAACGTCGGGCCCGGTCAGTACTTGGATGGGAGACCCCTTGGGAATACCGGGTGCCGAAGACTTATATTTTGGTTGAAGAGCAGGTATCAATAATTTAAACATGAAACAATTGCCATGATATTCGTCTACGGCCACACTTCGTTGAATACACCGGGTCTCGTCCGATCACCGAAGTTAAACAATGTCGGGCCAGGTCAGGACTTGGATGGGAGAGCCCCTATGAATACCGAGTGCCGTAGACTTTTTTTTTGGATGAAGAGCAGGTATCAATAGTTTAAACATAAAACAATGGCCGTGATATTCGTCTACGGCCACACTACGTTGAATACACCGGTTCTCGTCCGATCACTGAAGTTAAGCTTCGTCGGGCCCGGTCAGTACTTGGATGGGAGACCGCCTGGGAATACCGGGTGCCGTAGACTTTTATTTTGGTTGAAGAGCATGTATCAATAGTTTAAACTTAAAACAATTGCTATGCTATTCGTATACGGCCACAGTACGTTGAATACACCGGTTCTCGTCCGATCACCGAAGTTAAGCAACGTCGGGCCCGGTCAGTACTTGGATGGGAGACCGCCTGGGAATACCGGGTGCCGTAGACTTTTATTTTGGTTGAAGAGCAGGTATCAATAGTTTAAACTTACAACAATTGCTATGATATTCGTCTACGGCCGCACAATGTTGAATACACCGGTTCTTGTCCGATCACTGAAGCTAAGCTTCGTCGGGCCCGGTCAGTACTTGGATGGGAGACCGCATGGGAATACCGGGTGCCGTAGACTTTTATTTTGGTTGAAGAGCAGGTATCAATAGTTTAAACTTAAAACAATTGCTATGATATTCGTCTACGGCCACACTACGTTGAATACACCGGTTCTCGTCCGATCACCGAAGTTAAGCAACGTCGGGCCCGGTCAGCACTTGGATGGGAGACCGCCTGGGAATACCGAGTGCCGTAGACTTTTATTTTGGTTGAAGTGCATGTATCAATAGTTTAAACTTAAAACAATTGCTATGATGTTCGTCTACGGCCACACTACGTTGAATACACCGGTTCTCGTCGGATCACCGAAATTAAGCAACGTCGGGCCCGGTCAGTACTTGGATGGGAGACCCCTTGGGAATACCGGGTGCCGAAGACTTTTATTTTGGTTGAAGAGCAGGTATCAATAATTTAAACATGAAACAATTGCCATGATATTCGTCTACGGCCACACTACGTTGAATACACCGGGTCTCGTCCGATCACCGAAGTTAAACAACGTCGGGCCCGGTCAGTACTTGGATGGGATACCGCCTGGGAATATCGGGTGCCGTAGACTTTTATTTTGGTTGAAGAGCAGGTATCAATAGTTTAAACTTAAAACAATTGCTGTGATATTCGTCTATGGCCACACTACGTTGAATACACCGGTTCTCGTCCGATCACCGAAGTTAAGCAACGTCGGGCCCGCTCAGTACTTGGATGGGAGACCGCCTGGGAATACCGAGTGCCGTAGACTTTTATTTTGGTTGAAGAGCAGGTATCAATAGTTTAAATTTACAACAATTGCTATGATATTCGTCTACGGCCGCACAATGTTGAATACACCGGTTCTTGTCCGATCACTGAAGTTAAGCTTCGTCGAGCCCGGTTAGTACTTGGATGGGAGACCGCATGGGAATACCGGGTGCCGTAGACTTTTATTTTGTTTGAAGAGCAGGTATCAATAGTTTCAACTTAAAACAATTGCTATGATATTCGTCTACGGCCACACTACGTTGAATACACCGGTTCTCGTCCGATCACCGAAGTTAAGCAACGTCGGGCCATGTCAGTACTTGGATGGGAGACCGCGTGGGAATACCGGGTGCCGTAGACTTTTATTTTGGTTGAAGAGCATGTATCAATGGTTTAAACTTAAAACAGTTGCTATGATATTCGTCTACGGCCACACTACGTTGATTACACCGGTTCTCGTCCGATCACCGAAGTTAAGCATCGTCGGGCCCGGTCAGTACTTGGATGGGAGACCGCCTGGGAATACCGGGTGCCGTAGACTTTTATTTTCGTTGAAGAGCAGGTATCAATAGTTTAAACATGAAACAATTGCTATGATATTCGTCTACGGCCATACTACGTTGAATACACCGGTTCTCGTCCGATCACCGAAGTTAAGCAACGTCGGGCCCGGTCAGTACTTGGATGGGAGACCGCCTGGGAATACCGAGTGCCGTAGACTTTTATTTTGGTTGAAGAGCAGGTATCAATAGTTTAAACTTACAACAATTGCTATGATATTCGTCTACGGCCGCACAATGTTGAATACACCGGTTCTTGTCCAATCACTGAAGTTAAGCTTCGTCGGGCCCGGTCAGTACTTGGATGGGAGACCGCATGGGAATACCGGGTACCCCGTAGACTTTTATTTTGGTTGAAGAGCAGGTATCAATAGTTTAAACTTAAAACAATTGCTATGATATTCGTCTACGGCCACACTACGTTGAATACACCGGTTCTCGTCCGATCACCGAAGTTAAGCAATGTCGGGCCCGATCAGTACTTGGATGGGAGACCGCCTGGGAATACCGGGTGCCGTAGACTTTTATTTTGGTTGAAGAGCATGTATCAATAGTTTAAACTTAAAACAATTGCTATGATATTCGTCTACGGCCACAATACGTTGAATACACCGGTTCTCGTCGGATCACCGAAGTTAAGCAACGTCGGGCCCGGTCAGTACTTGGAAGGGAGAACCCTTGGGAATAGCGGGTGCCGAAGACTTTTATTTTGGTTGAAGAGCAGGTATCAATAATTTAAACATGAAACAATTGCCATGATATTCGTCTACGGCCACACTACGTTGAATACACCGGGTCTCGTCCGATCACCGAAGTTAAACAACGTCGGGCCCGGTCAGTACTTGGATGGGAGAGCCCCTATGAATACCGAATGCCGTAGACTTTTTTTTTGGATGAAGAGCAGGTATCAATAGTTTAAACATAAAACAATGGCCGTGATATTCGTCTACGGCCACACTACGTTGAATACACCGGTTCTCGTCCGATCACCGAAGTTAAGCAACGTCGGGCCCGCTCAGTACTTGGATGGGAGACCGCCTGGGAATACTGGATGCCGTAGACTTTTATTTTGGTTGAAGAGCAGGTATCAATAGTTTAAACATGAAACAATTGCTATGATATTCGTCTACGGCCATACTACGTTGAATACACCGGTTCTCGTCCGATCACCGAAGTTAAGCAACGTCGGGCCCGGTCACTACTTGGATGGGAGACCGCCTGGGAATACCGGGTGCCGTAGACTTTTATTTTGGTTGAAGAGCATGTATCAATAGTTTAAACTTAAAACAATTGCTATGCTATTCGTCTACGGCCACACTACGTTGAATACACCGGTTCTCGTCCGATCACCGAAGTTAAGCAACGTCGGGTCCGGTCAGTACTTGGATGGGAGACCGCCTGGGAATACCGGGTGCCGTAGACTTTTATTTTGGTTGAAGAGCAGGTATCAATAGTTTAAACTTACAACAATTGCTATGATATTCGTCTACGGCCGCACAATGTTGAATACACCGGTTCTTGTCCGATCACTGAAGCTAAGCTTCGTCGGGCCGGTTCAGTACTTGGATGGGAGACCGCATGGGAATACCGGGTGCCGTAGACTTTTATTTTGGTTGAAGAGCAGGTATCAATAGTTTAAACTTAAAACAATTGCTATGATATTCGTCTACGGCCACACTACGTTGAATACACCGGTTCTCGTCCGATCACCGAAGTTAAGCAACGTCGGGCCATGTCAGTACTTGGATGGGAGACCGCCTGGGAATACCGGGTGCCGTAGACTTTTATTTTGGTTGAAGAGCATGTATCAATAGTTTAAACTTAAAACAATTGCTATGATATTCGTCTACGGCCACACTGCGTTGATTACACCGGTTCTCGTCCGATCACCGAAGTTAAGCAACGTCGGGCCCGGTCAGTACTTGGATGGGAGACCGCCTGGGAATACCGGGTGCCGTAGACTTTTATTTTCGTTGAAGAGCAGGTATCAATAGTTTAAACATGAAACAATTGCTATGATATTCGTCTACGGCCATACTACGTTGAATACACCGGTTCTCGTCCGATCACCGAAGTTAAGCAACGTCGGGCCCGGTCAGTACTTGGATGGGAGACCGCCTGGGAATACCGAGTGCCGTAGACTTTTATTTTGGTTGAAGAGCAGGTATCAATAGTTTAAACTTACAACAATTGCTATGATATTCGTCTACGGCCGCACAATGTTGAATACACCGGTTCTCGTCCGATCACTGAAGTTAAGCTTCGTCGGGCCCGGTCAGTACTTGGATGGGAGACCGCCTGGGAATACCGGGTGCCGTAGACTTTTATTTTGGTTGAAGAGCAGGTATCAATAGTTTAAACTTAAAACAATTGCTATGATATTCGTCTACGGCCACACTACGTTGAATACACCGGTTCACGTCCGATCACCGAAGTTAAGCAATGTCGGGCCCGGTCAGTACTTGGAAGAGAGACCGCCTGGGAATACCGGGTGCCGTAGACTTTTATTTTGGTTGAAGAGCATGTATCAATAGTTTAAACTTAAAACAATTGCTATGATATTCGTCTACGGCCACACTACGTTGATTACACCGGTTCTCGTCCGATCACCGAAGTTAAGCAACGTCGGGCCATGTCAGTACTTGGATGGGAGACCGCCTGGGAATACCGGGTGCCGTAGACTTTTATTTTGGTTGAAGAGCATGTATCAATAGTTTAAACTTAAAACAATTGCTATGATATTCGTCTACGGCCACACTACGTTGATTACACCGGTTCTCGTCCGATCACCGAAGTTAAGCAACGTCGGGCCCGGTCAGTACTTGGATGGGAGACCGCCTGGGAATACCGGGTGCCGTAGACTTTTATTTTCGTTGAAGAGCAGGTATCAATAGTTTAAACATGAAACAATTGCTATGATATTCGTCTACGGCCATACTACGTTGAATACACCGGTTCTCGTCCGATCACCGAAGTTAAGCAACGTCGGGCCCGGTCAGTACTTGGATGGGAGACCGCCTGGGAATACCGAGTGCCGTAGACTTTTATTTTGGTTGAAGAGCAGGTATCAATAGTTTAAACTTACAACAATTGCTATGATATTCGTCTACGGCCGCACAATGTTGAATACACCGGTTCTTGTCCAATCACTGAAGTTAAGCTTCGTCGGGCCCGGTCAGTACTTGGATGGGAGACCGCATGGGAATACCGGGTACCGTAGACTTTTATTTTGGTTGAAGAGCAGGTATCAATAGTTTAAACTTAAAACAATTGCTATGATATTCGTCTACGGCCACACTACGTTGAATACACCGGTTCACGTCCGATCACCGAAGTTAAGCAATGTCGGGCCCGGTCAGTACTTGGATGGGAGACCGCCTGGGAATACCGGGTGCCGTAGACTTTTATTTTGGTTGAAGAGCATGTATCAATAGTTTAAACTTAAAACAATTGCTATGATATTCGTCTACGGCCACACTACGTTGATTACACCGGTTCTCGTCCGATCACCGAAGTTAAGCAACGTCGGGCCCGGTCAGTACTTGGATGGGAGACCGCCTGGGAATACCGGGTGCCGTAGAATTTTATTTTCGTTGAAGAGCAGGTATCAATAGTTTAAACATGAAACAATTGCTATGATATTCGTCTACGGCCATACCACGTTGAATACACCGGTTCTCGTCCGATCACCGAAGTTAAGCAACGTCCGGCCCGGTCAGTACTTGGATGGGAGACCGCCTGGGAATACCGAGTGCCGTAGACTTTTATTTTGGTTGAAGAGCAGGTATCAATAGTTTAAACTTACAACAATTGCTATGATATTCGTCTACGGCCGCACAATGTTGAATACACCGGTTCTTGTCCAATCACTGAAGTTAAGCTTCGTCGGGCCCGGTCAGTACTTGGATGGGAGACCGCATGGGAATATCGGGTGCCGTAGACTTTTATTTTGGTTGAAGAGCAGGTATCAATAGTTTAAACTTAAAACAATTGCTATGATATTCGTCTACGGCCACACTACGTTGAATACACCGGTTCTCGTCCGATCACCGAAGTAAAGCAATGTCGGGCCCGGTCAGTACTTGGATGGGAGACCGCCTGGGAATACCGGGTGCCGTAGACTTTTATTTTGGTTGAAGAGCATGTATCAATAGTTTAAACTTAAAACAATTGCTATGATATTCGTCTACGGCCACAATACGTTGAATACACCGGTTCTCGTCGGATCACCGAAGTTAAGCAACGTCGGGCCCGGTCAGTATTTGGAAGGGAGACCACTTGGGAATAGCGGGTGCCGAAGACTTTTATTTTGGTTGAAGAGCAGGTATCAATAATTTAAACATGAAACAATTGCCATGATATTCGTCTACGGCCACACTACGTTGAATACACCGGTTCTCGTCCGATCACCGAAGTTAAACTATTGATACCTGCTCTTCAACCAAAATAAAAGTCTACGGCACCCGGTATTCCCAGGCGGTCTCCCATCCAAGTACTGACCGGGCCCGACGTTGCTTAACTTCGGTGATCGGATGAGAACCGGTGTATTCAACGTAGTGTGGCCGTAGACGAATATCATAGCAATTGTTTTAAGTTTAAACTATTGATACCTGCTCTTCAACCAAAATAAAAGTCTACGGCACCCGGTATTCCCAGGCGGTCTCCCATCCAAGTACTGACCGGGCCCGACGTTGCTTAACTTCGGTGATCGGATGAGAACCGGTGTATTCAACGTAGTGTGGCCGTGGACGAATATCAAGGCCATTGTTTTATGTCTAAACTATTGATACCTGCTCTTCAACCAAAATAACAGTCTACGGCACCCGGTATTCCCAGGCGGTCTCCCATCCAAGTACTGACCGGGCCCGACGTTGCTTAACTTCGGTGATCGGACGAGAACCGGTGTATTCAACGTAGTGTGGCCGTAGACGAATATCATAGCAATTGTTTCATGTTTAAACTATTGATACCTGCTCTTCAACCAAAATAAAAGTCTACGGCATCCGGTATTCCCAGGCGGTCTCCCATCCAAGTACTGACCGGGCCCGACGTTGCTTAACTTCGGTGATCGGACGAGAACCGGTGTATTCAACGTAGTGTGGCCGTAGACGAATATCATAGCAATTGTTTCATGTTTAAACTATTGATACCTGCTCTTCAACCAAATAAAAGTCTACGGCATCCAGTATTCCCAGGCGGTCTCCCATCCAAGTACTGACCGGGCCCGACGTTGCTTAACTTCGGTGATCGGACGAGAACCGGTGTATTCAACGTAGTGTGGCCGTAGACGAATATCATAGCAATTGTTTCATGTTTAAACTATTGATACCTGCTCTTCAACCAAAATAAAAGTCTACGGCATCCAGTATTCCCAGGCGGTCTCCCATCCAAGTACTGACCGGGCCCGACGTTGCTTAACTTCGGTGATCGGACGAGAACCGGTGTATTCAACGTAGTGTGGCCGTAGACGAATATCATAGCAATTGTTTTATGTTTAAACTATTGATACCTGCTCTTCAACCAAAATAAAAGTCTACGGCACCCGGTATTCCCAGGCGGTCTCCCATCCAAGTACTGACCGGGCCCGACGTTTGTTAACTTCGGTGATCGGACGAGAACCGGTGTATTCAACGTAGTGTGGCCGTAGACGAATATCATGGCAATTGTTTATGTTTAAACTATTGATACCTGCTCTTCAACCAAAATAAAAGTCTACGGCACCCGGTATTCCCAGGCGGTCTCCCATCCAAGTACTGACCGGGCCCGACGTTGCTTAACTTCGGTGATCGGACGAGAACCGGTGTATTCAACGTAGTGTGGCCGTAGACGAATATCATAGCAATTGTTTCATGTTTAAACTATTGATACCTGCTCTTCAACCAAAATAAAAGTCTACGGCACCCGGTATTCCCAGGCGGTCTCCCATCCAAGTACTGACCGGGCCCGACGTTGCTTAACTTCGGTGATCGGACGAGAACCGGTGTATTCAACGTAGTGTGGCCGTAGACGAATATCATAGCAATTGTTTTATGTTTAAACTATTGATACCTGCTCTTCATCCAAAATAAAATCTACGGCACCCGGTATTCCCAGGGTCTCTCCCATCCAAGTACTGACCGGGCCCGACGTTGCTTAACTTCGGTGATCGGACGAGAACCGGTGTATTCAACGTGGTGTGGCCGTAGACGAATATCATAGCAATTGTTTATGTTTAAACTATTGATACCTGCTCTTCAACCAAAATAAAAGTCTACGGCACCCGGTATTCCCAGGCGGTCTCCCATCCAAGTACTGACCGGGCCCGACGTTGCTTAACTTCGGTGATCGGACGAGAACCGGTGTATTCAACGTAGTGTGGCCGTAGACGAATATCATAGCAATTGTTTCATGTTTAAACTATTGATACCTGCTCTTCAACCAAAATAAAGTCTACGGCACCCGGTATTCCCAGGCGGTCTCCCATCCAAGTACTGACCGGGCCCGACGTTGCTTAACTTCGGTGATCGGACGAGAACCGGTGTATTCAACGTAGTGTGGCCGTAGACGAATATCACGGCCATTGTTTTATGTTTAAACTATTGATACCTGCTCTTCAACCAAAATAAAAGTCTACGGCACCCGGTATTCCCAGGCGGTCTCCCATCCAAGTACTGACCGGGCCCGACGTTGCTTAACTTCGGTGATCGGACGAGAACCGGTGTATTCAACGTAGTGTGGCCGTAGACGAATATCATAGCAATTGTTTTAAGTTTAAACTATTGATACCTGCTCTTCAACCAAAATAAAAGTCTACGGCACCCGGTATTCCCAGGCGGTCTCCCATCCAAGTACTGACCGGGCCCGACGTTGCTTAACTTCGGTGATCGGACGAGAACCGGTGTATTCAACGTAGTGTGGCCGTAGACGAATATCATAGCAATTGTTTCATGTTTAAACTATTGATACCTGCTCTTCAACCAAAATAAAAGTCTACGGCATCCAGTATTCCCAGGCGGTCTCCCATCCAAGTACTGACCGGGCCCGACGTTGCTTAACTTCGGTGATCGGACGAGAACCGGTGTATTCAACGTAGTGTGGCCGTAGACGAATATCACGGCCATTGTTTTATGTTTAAACTATTGATACCTGCTCTTCAACCAAAATAAAAGTCTACGGCACCCGGTATTCATAGGGGCTCTCCCATCCAAGTACTGACCGGGCCCAACGTTGCTTAACTTCGGTGATCGGACGATTACCGGTGTATTCAACGTAGTATGGCCGGAGACGAATATCATGGCAATTGTTTTATGTTTAAACTATTGATACCTGCTCTTCAACCAAAATAAAAGTCTACGGCACCCGGTATTCCCAGGCGGTCTCCCATCCAAGTACTGACCGGGCCCGACGTTGCTTAACTTCGGTGATCGGACGAGAACCGGTGTATTCAACGTAGTGTGGCCGTAGACGAATATCATGGCAATTGTTTTATGTTTAAACTATTGATACCTGCTCTTCAACCAAAATAAAGTCTACGGCACCCGGTATTCCCAGGCGGTCTCCCATCCAAGTACTGACCGGGCCCGACGTTGCTTAACTTCGGTGATCGGACGAGAACCGGTGTATTCAACGTAGTGTGGCCGTAGACGAATATATAGGAAATTCAAACATCTTTAAACAATTCAAACATGATCATCAACCAAAATAAATGTCTACGGCACCCGGTATTCCCAGGCGGTCTCCCATCCAAGTACTGACCGGGCCCGACGTTGCTTAACTTCGGTGATCGGACGAGAACCGGTGTATTCAACGTAGTGTGGCCGTAGACGAATATCATAGCAATTGTTTTATGTTTAAACTATTGATACCTGCTCTTCAACCAAAATAAAAGTCTACGGCATCCAGTATTCCCAGGCGGTCTCCCATCCAAGTACTGACCGGGCCCGACGTTGCTTAACTTCGGTGATCGGACGAGAACCGGTGTATTCAACGTAGTGTGGCCGTAGACGAATATCAGAGCAATTGTTTTATGTTTAAATTATTGATATTTGCTCTTCAACCAAAATGAAAGTCTACGGCACCCGGTATTCCCAGGCGGTCTCCCATCCAAGTACTGACCGGGCCCGACGTTGCTTAACTTCGGTGATCGGACGAGAACCGGTGTATTCAACGTAGTGTGGCCGTAGACGAATATCATAGCAATTGTTTTATGTTTAAACTATTGATACCTGCTCTTCAACCAAAATAAAAGTCTACGGCATCCAGTATTCCCAGGCGGTCTCCCATCCAAGTACTGACCGGGCCCGACGTTGCTTAACTTCGGTGATCGGACGAGAACCGGTGTATTCAACGTAGTGTGGCCGTAGACGAATATCACGGCCATTGTTTCATGTTTAAACTATTGATACCTGCTCTTCAACCAAAATAAAAGTCTACGGCACCCGGTATTCATAGGGGCTCTCCCATCCAAGTACTGACCGGGCCCGACGTTGCTTAACTTCGGTGATCGGACGATTACCGGTGTATTCAACGTAGTATGGCCGGAGACGAATATCATGGCAATTGTTTTATGTTTAAACTATTGATACCTGCTCTTCAACCAAAATAAAAGTCTACGGCACCCGGTATTCCCAGGCGGTCTCCCATCCAAGTACTGACCGGGCCCGACGTTGCTTAACTTCGGTGATCGGACGAGAACCGGTGTATTCAACGTAGTGTGGCCGTAGACGAATATCATAGCAATTGTTTTAAGTTTAAACTATTGATACCTGCTCTTCAACCAAAATAATAGTCTACGGCACCCGTTATTCCCAGGCGGTCTCCCATCCAAGTACTGACCGGGCCCGTTTTTGCTTAACTTCGGTGATCGGACGAGAACCGGTGTATTCAACGTAGTGTGGCCGTAGACGAATATCATAGCAATTGTTTTATGTTTAAACTATTGATACCTGCTCTTCAACCAAAATAAAGTCTACGGCACCCGGTATTCCCAGCGGTCTCTCCATCCAAGTACTGACCGGGCCCGACGTTGCTTAACTTCGGTGATCGGACCAGAACCGGTGTATTCAACGGAGAGTGGCCGTAGACGAAGAACATAGCAATTGTTTTATGTTTAAACTATTGATACATGCTCTTCAAGCAAAAGAGAAGTCTACGGCACCCGGTATTCCCAGGCGGTCTCCCATCCAAGTACTGACCGGACCCGACGTTTGCTTAACTTCGGTGATCGGACGAGAACCGGTGTATTCAACGTAGTGTGGCCGTAGACGAATATCATAGCAATTGTTTCATGTTTAAACTATTGATACCTGCTCTTCAACCAAAATAAAAGTCTACGGCACCCGGTATTCCCAGGCGGTCTCCCATCCAAGTACTGACCGGGCCCGACGTTGCTTAACTTCGGTGATCGGACGAGAACCGGTGTATTCAACGTAGTGTGGCCGTAGACGAATATCATAGCAATTGTTTCATGTTTAAACTATTGATACCTGCTCTTCAACCAAAATAAAAGTCTACGGCATCCAGTATTCCCAGGCGGTCTCCCATCCAAGTACTGACCGGGCCCGACGTTGCTTAACTTCGGTGATCGGACGAGAACCGGTGTATTCAACGTAGTGTGGCCGTAGACGAATATCACGGCCATTGTTTTATGTTTAAACTATTGATACCTGCTCTTCATCCAAAAAAAAAGTCTACGGCACCCGGTATTCATAGGGTCTCTCCCATCCAAGTACTGACCGGGCCCAACGTTGCTTAACTTCGGTGATCGGACGATTACCGGTGTATTCAACGTAGTATGGCCGGAGACGAATATCATAGCAATTGTTTTAAGTTTAAACTATTGATACCTGCTCTTCAACCAAAATAAAAGTCTACGGCACCCGGTATTCCCAGGCGGTCTCCCATCCAAGTACTGACCGGGCCCGACGTTGCTTAACTTCGGTGATCGGACGAGAACCGGTGTATTCAACGTAGTGTGGCCGTAGACGAATATCATAGCAATTGTTTCATGTTTAAACTATTGATACCTGCTCTTCAACCAAAATAAAAGTCTACGGCACCCGGTATTCCCAGGCGGTCTCCCATCCAAGTACTGACCGGGCCCGACGTTGCTTAACTTCGGTGATCGGACGAGAACCGGTGTATTCAACGTAGTGTGGCCGTAGACGAATATCATAGCAATTGTTTTAAGTTTAAACTATTGATACCTGCTCTTCAACCAAAATAAAAGTCTACGGCACCCGGTATTCCCAGGCGGTCTCCCATCCAAGTACTGACCGGGCCCGACGTTGCTTAACTTCGGTGATCGGACGAGAACCGGTGTATTCAACGTAGTGTGGCCGTAGACGAATATCATAGCAATTGTTTCATGTTTAAACTATTGATACCTGCTCTTCAACCAAAATAAAAGTCTACGGCATCCAGTATTCCCAGGCGGTCTCCCATCCAAGTACTGACCGGGCCCGACGTTGCTTAACTTCGGTGATCGGACGAGAACCGGTGTATTCAACGTAGTGTGGCCGTAGACGAATATCATGGCAATTGTTTTATGTTTAAACTATTGATACCTGCTCTTCATCCAAAAAAAAAGTCTACGGCACCCGGTATTCCCAGGCGGTCTCCCATCCAAGTACTGACCGGGCCCGACGTTGCTTAACTTCGGTGATCGGACGAGAACCGGTGTATTCAACGTAGTGTGCCGTAGACGAAAATCATGGGAATTGTTTCATGTTTAAACTATTGATACCTGCTCTTCAACCAACATAAACGTCTACGGCACCCGGTATTCCCAGGCGGTCTCCCATCCAAGTACTGACCGGGCCCGACGTTGCTTAACTTCGGTGATCGGACGAGAACCGGTGTATTCAACGTAGTGTGGCCGTAGACGAATATCATAGCAATTGTTTTATGTTTAAACTATTGATACCTGCTCTTCAACCAAAATAAAAGTCTACGGCACCCGGTATTCCCAGGCGGTCTCCCATCCAAGTACTGACCGGGCCCGACGTTGCTTAACTTCGGTGATCGGACGAGAACCGGTGTATTCAACGTAGTGTGGCCGTAGACGAATATCATAGCAATTGTTTCATGTTTAAACTATTGATACCTGCTCTTCAACCAAAATAAAAGTCTACGGCACCCGGTATTCCCAGGCGGTCTCCCATCCAAGTACTGACCGGGCCCGACGTTGCTTAACTTCGGTGATCGGACGAGAACCGGTGTATTCAACGTAGTGTGGCCGTAGACGAATATCATAGCAATTGTTTCATGTTTAAACTATTGATACCTGCTCTTCAACCAAAATAAAAGTCTACGGCATCCAGTATTCCCAGGCGGTCTCCCATCCAAGTACTGACCGGGCCCGACGTTGCTTAACTTCGGTGATCGGACGAGAACCGGTGTATTCAACGTAGTGTGGCCGTAGACGAATATCACGGCCATTGTTTTATGTTTAAACTATTGATACCTGCTCTTCATCCCCAAAAAAAGTCTACGGCACCCGGTATTCCCAGGCGGTCTCCCATCCAAGTACTGACCGGGCCCGACGTTGCTTAACTTCGGTGATCGGACGAGAACCGGTGTATTCAACGTAGTATGGCCGGAGACGAATATCATAGCAATTGTTTTATGTTTAAACTATTGATACCTGCTCTTCAACCAAAATAAAAGTCTACGGCACCCGGTATTCCCAGGCGGTCTCCCATCCAAGTACTGACCGGGCCCGACGTTGCTTAACTTCGGTGATCGGACGAGAACCGGTGTATTCAACGTAGTGTGGCCGTAGACGAATATCATAGCAATTGTTTCATGTTTAAACTATTGATACCTGCTCTTCAACCAAAATAAAAGTCTACGGCACCCGGTATTCCCAGGCGGTCTCCCATCCAAGTACTGACCGGGCCCGACGTTGCTTAACTTCGGTGATCGGACGAGAACCGGTGTATTCAACGTAGTGTGGCCGTAGACGAATATCATAGCAATTGTTTTATGTTTAAACTATTGATACCTGCTCTTCAACCAAAATAAAAGTCTACGGCACCCGGTATTCCCAGGCGGTCTCCCATCCAAGTACTGACCGGGCCCGACGTTGCTTAACTTCGGTGATCGGACGAGAACCGGTGTATTCAACGTAGTGTGGCCGTAGACGAATATCATAGCAATTGTTTTATGTTTAAACTATTGATACCTGCTCTTCAACCAAAATAAAGTCTACGGCACCCGGTATTCCCAGGCGGTCTCCCATCCAAGTACTGACCGGGCCCGACGTTGCTTAACTTCGGTGATCGGACGAGAACCGGTGTATTCAACGTAGTGTGGCCGTAGACGAATATCATAGCAATTGTTTTATGTTTAAACTATTGATACCTGCTCTTCAACCAAAATAAAAGTCTACGGCACCCGGTATTCCCAGGCGGTCTCCCATCCAAGTACTGACCGGGCCCGACGTTGCTTAACTTCGGTGATCGGACGAGAACCGGTGTATTCAACGTAGTGTGGCCGTAGACGAATATCATAGCAATTGTTTTAAGTTTAAACTATTGATACCTGCTCTTCAACCAAAATAAAAGTCTACGGCACCCGGTATTCCCAGGCGGTCTCCCATCCAAGTACTGACCGGGCCCGACGTTGCTTAACTTCGGTGATCGGACGAGAACCGGTGTATTCAACGTAGTGTGGCCGTAGACGAATATCATAGCAATTGTTTCATGTTTAAACTATTGATACCTGCTCTTCAACCAAAATTAAAGTCTACGGCATCCAGTATTCCCAGGCGGTCTCCCATCCAAGTACTGACCGGGCCCGACGTTGCTTAACTTCGGTGATCGGACGTGAACCGGTGTATTCAACGTAGTGTGGCCGTAGACGAATATCACGGCCATTGTTTTATGTTTAAACTATTGATACCTGCTCTTCAACCAAAATGAAAGTCTACGGCACCGGTTATTCATAGGGGCTCTCCCATCCAAGTACTGACCGGGCCCAACGTTGCTTAACTTCGGTGATCGGACGATTACCGGTGTATTCAACGTAGTATGGCCGGAGACGAATATCATGGCAATTGTTTTATGTTTAAACTATTGATACCTGCTCTTCAACCAAAATAAAAGTCTACGGCACCCGGTATTCCCAGGCGGTCTCCCATCCAAGTACTGACCGGGCCCGACGTTGCTTAACTTCGGTGATCGGACGAGAACCGGTGTATTCAACGTAGTGTGGCCGTAGACGAATATCATGGCAATTGTTTCATGTTTAAACTATTGATACCTGCTCTTCAACCAAAATAAAAGTCTACGGCACCGGTATTCCCAGGCGGTCTCCCATCCAAGTACTGACCGGGCCCGACGTTGCTTAACTTCGGTGATCGGACGAGAACCGGTGTATTCAACGTAGTGTGGCCGTAGACGAATATCACGGCCATTGTTTTATGTTTAAACTATTGATACCTGCTCTTCAACCAAAATAAAAGTCTACGGCACCCGGTATTCATAGGGGCTCTCCCATCCAAGTACTGACCGGGCCCAACGTTGCTTAACTTCGGTGATCGGACGATTACCGGTGTATTCAACGTAGTATGGCCGGAGACGAATATCATGGCAATTGTTTTATGTTTAAACTATTGATACCTGCTCTTCAACCAAAATAAAAGTCTACGGCACCCGGTATTCCCAGGCGGTCTCCCATCCAAGTACTGACCGGGCCCGACGTTGCTTAACTTCGGTGATCGGACGAGAACCGGTGTATTCAACGTAGTGTGGCCGTAGACGAATATCATAGCAATTGTTTCATGTTTAAACTATTGATACCTGCTCTTCAACCAAAATAAAAGTCTACGGCACCCGGTATTCCCAGGCGGTCTCCCATCCAAGTACTGACCGGGCCCGACGTTGCTTAACTTCGGTGATCGGACGAGAACCGGTGTATTCAACGTAGTGTGGCCGTAGACGAATATCATGGCAATTGTTTTATGTTTAAACTATTGATACCTGCTCTTCAACCAAAATAAAAGTCTACGGCACCCGGTATTCCCAGGCGGTCTCCCATCCAAGTACTGACCGGGCCCGACGTTGCTTAACTTCGGTGATCGGACGAGAACCGGTGTATTCAACGTAGTGTGGCCGTAGACGAATATCATAGCAATTGTTTTATGTTTAAACTATTGATACCTGCTCTTCAACCAAAATAAAAGTCTACGGCACCCGGTATTCCCAGGCGGTCTCCCATCCAAGTACTGACCGGGCCCGACGTTGCTTAACTTCGGTGATCGGACGAGAACCGGTGTATTCAACGTAGTGTGGCCGTAGACGAATATCATGGCAATTGTTTTATGTTTAAACTATTGATACCTGCTCTTCAACCAAAATAAAAGTCTACGGCACCCGGTATTCCCAGGCGGTCTCCCATCCAAGTACTGACCGGGCCCGACGTTGCTTAACTTCGGTGATCGGACGAGAACCGGTGTATTCAACGTAGTGTGGCCGTAGACGAATATCATAGCAATTGTTGTAAGTTTAAACTATTGATACCTGCTCTTCAACCAAAATAAAAGTCTACGGCACCCGGTATTCCCAGGCGGTCTCCCATCCAAGTACTGACCGGGCCCGACGTTGCTTAACTTCGGTGATCGGACGAGAACCGGTGTATTCAACGTAGTGTGGCCGTAGACGAATATCATAGCAATTGTTTTATGTTTAAACTATTGATACCTGCTCTTCAACCAAAATAAAAGTCTACGGCACCCGGTATTCCCAGGCGGTCTCCCATCCAAGTACTGACCGGGCCCGACGTTGCTTAACTTCGGTGATCGGACGAGAACCGGTGTATTCAACGTAGTGTGGCCGTAGACGAATATCATAGCAATTGTTTCATGTTTAAACTATTGATACCTGCTCTTCAACCAAAATAAAAGTCTACGGCACCCGGTATTCATAGGGGCTCTCCCATCCAAGTACTGACCGGGCCCGACGTTGTTTAAAACCCTGCGGTAAGGGAGGGTAGCGGTAGTCAACCGCCACTTTTAGCTAATTAATTAATTAATTCTTAATTGAGCACTCAAAAAAACTAATTTTTTTCAAGTTCCTACATCAGCCATAGCCTAACAACATAGCATAGCCCCTTTAGTGTAGTTGTTTATAGTTCAGCCAGACATGAGCCAGATACCATGACCCCTTCGCCACAAGGGAATACCTTGTGTACAAAACATGGTATACACAGCCCATATCCCTTGACACAGCGGTACCCTTTGTGTGATCAATCATCCTGGTCTACAAGGATATCTGTGATCAATCATCCATGCTCAGGGTTGCTTGACAGTGCCTGGAAAGGATTGACCAATAAAAAACATAAACAAACTCAGAATTGATGTGTTTGGGCAGAGATTGGCTACTGGCAAATGGGGGTGGTTTAGGGATTTTCCCTTACACTAATACACCGCAGATGGCTGGCTATGCATTCTTAGAGAGTTTCTTTTGGTATTATTTGGCCTGGACTACATTCAGGGACTGTCTGAGGTGTAGCTCTGCATGAAAAATGGTATAAAACGGAGTGTACAGTACGTTATTCACACGAACATTACACAGGGCGGTTACAAACCGCGCGGGGGGGGGCGTGGTTTTGGGATTTTCCCTTACACTAGTACACCGCAGATGGCTGGCTATGCATTCTTAGAGAGTTTTTTTTTGTATTATTTGTGTTTGGGCAGAGATTGGCTACTGGGCAAATGGGGGATTGGAGATTTCACAGAAACTAAAAAACTAAATCAACTTCCTAACATTTGGACAAACATTTCTGGAAAGACAATATAAAAATTAAAAAAAAAAAAAAAAAAAAAAAAAAAATGTAATTAAAAAAATAATTAAATTAAAAAATATAATTGTAAAGTAATTTTTTTAATTTTTTTTTTTTTAAAACAATCTATAAGACCTCTGGAATGATTATCAGCTTGAAAAAATGGTATAAAACAGATATTACAGTAGTTATTCATACGTATACCAAGGGGTGGTTACAAGCCGCCACGTACTACAGCATTTACACATGTAATATAAATAAAACAATAATTAAATTAAAAAAAATAATTGTAAAGTAATTTTTTTAATTTTTTTTTTTTTAAAACAATCTATAAGACCTCTGGAATGATTATCAGCTTGAAAAATGGTATAAAACATATCTTACAGTAGTTATTCATACGTATTACACTGGGCGGTTACAAACCGCTACCGTACGTTTAAGCAACGTCGGGCCCGGTCAGTCCTTGGATGGGAGACCCCTTGGGAATACCGGGTGCCGAAGACTTTTTTTTTGGTTGAAGAGCAGGTATCAATAGTTTAAATATGAAACAATTGCTATGATATTCGTCTACGGCCACACTACGTTGAATACACCGGTTCTCGTCCGATCACCGAAGTTAAGCAACGTCGGGCCCGGTCAGTACTTGGATGGGAGACCGCCTGGGAATATTGGATGCCGTAGACTTTTATTTTGGTTGAAGAGCAGGTATCAATAGTTTAAACTTAAAACAATTGCTATGATATTCGTCTACGGCCACACTACGTTGAACACACCGGTTCTCGTCCGATCACCGAAGTTAAGCAATGTCGGGCCCGGTCAGTACTTGGATGGGAGACCGCCTGGGAATACCGGGTGCCGTAGACTTTTATTTTGGTTGAAGAGCATGTATCAATAGTTTAAACTTAAAACAATTGCTATGATATTCGTCTACGGCCACACTACGTTGAATACACCGGTTCTCGTCCGATCACCGAAGTTAAGCAACGTCGGGCCCGGTCAGTACTTGGATGGGAGACCGCCTGGGAATACCGGGTGCCGTAGACTTGTATTTTGGTTGAAGAGCAGGTATCAATACTTTAAACTTACAACAATTGCTATGATATTCGTATACGGCCGCACAATGTTGAATACACCGGTTCTCGTCCGATCACTGAATTTAAGCTTCGTCGGGCCCGGTCAGTACTTGGATGGGAGACCGCATGAGAATACCGGGTGCCGTAGACTTTTATTTTGGTTGAAGAGCAGGTATCAATAGTTTAAACATAAAACAATTGCCATGATATTCGTCTCCGGCCATACTACGTTGAATACACCGGTAATCGTCCGATCACCGAAGTTAAGCAACGTTGGGCCCGGTCAGATGGGAGAGCCCCTATGAATACCGGGTGCCGTAGACCTTTTTTTTGGATGAAGAGCAGGTATCAATAGTTTAAACATAAAACAATGGCCGTGATATTCGTCTACGGCCACACTACGTTGAATACACCGGTTCTCGTCCGATCACCGAAGTTAAGCAACGTCGGGCCCGGACAGAACTTGGATGGGAGACCGACTGGGAATACTGGATGCCGTAGACTTTTATTTTGGTTGAAGAGCAGGTATCAATGGTTTAAACATGAAACAATTGCGATGATTTTCGTCTACGGCCACACTACGTTGAATATACCGGTTCTCGTCCGATCACTGAAGTTAAGCAACGTCGGGCCCGATCAGTACTTGGATGGGAGACCGCCTGGGAATACTGGATGCCGTAGACTTTTATTTTGGTTGAAGAGCAGGTATCAATAGTTTAAACATGAAACAATTGCTATGATATTCGTCTACGGCCACACTACGTTAAATACACCGGTTCTCGTCCGATCACCGAAGTTAAGCAACGTCGGGCCCGGTCAGTACTTGGATGGGAGACCGCTTGGGAATACTGGATGCCGTAGACTTTTATTTTGGTTGAAGAGCAGGTATCAATAGTTTAAACATGAAACAATTGCTATGATATTCGTCTACGGCCACACTACATTAAATACACCGGTTCTCGTCCGATCACCGAAGTTAAGCAACGTCGGGCCCGATCAGTACTTGGATGGGAGACCGCCTGGGAATACTGGATGCCGTAGACTTTAATTTTGGTTGAAGAGCAGGTATCAATAGTTTAAACATGAAACAATTGCTATGATATTCGTCTACGGCCACACTAGGTTGAATCCAGCGGTTCTCGTCCGATCACCGAAGTTAAGCAACGTCGGGCCCGGTCAGTACTTGGATGGGAGACCGCCTGGGAATACCGGGTGCCGTAGACTTTTATTTTGGTTGAAGAGCAGGTATCAATAGTTTAAACTTAAAACAATTGCTATGATATTCGTCTACGGCCACACTACGTTGAATACACAGGTTCTCGTCCGATCACCGATGTTAAGCAACGTTGGGCCCGGTCAGTACTTGGATGGGAGACCGCCTGGGAATACCGGGTGCCGTAGACTTTAATTTTGGTTGAAGAGCAGGTATCAATAGTTTAAACATAAAACAATTGCCATGATTTTCGTCTACGGCCACACTACGTTGAATATACCGGTTCTCGTCCGATCACCGAAGTTATTCAACGTCGGGTCCGGTCAGTACTTGGATGGGAGACCGCCTGGGAATACTGGATGCCGTAGACTTTAATTTTGGTTGAAGAGCAGGTATCAATAGTTTAAACATGAAACAATTGCTATGATATTCGTCTACGGCCACACTACGTTGAATACAGTGGTTCTCGTCCGATCACCAGTTATTCAACG
>CM055818.1:55115564-55144743 GCA_029582265.1 Zoroaster sp. YZ-2022 | reverse complement strand
CTTCGGTGATCAGACGATTACCGGTGTATTCAACGTAGTATGGCCGGAGACGAATATCATGGCAATTGTTTTATTTTTAAACTATTGAGACCTGCTCTTCAACCAAAATAAAAGTCTACGGCACCCGGTATTCCCATGCGGTCTCCCATCCAAGTACTGACCTGGCACGACGAAGCTTAACTTCAGTGATCGGACGAGAATCGGTGTATTCAACATTGTGTGGCCGTAGACGAATATCATAGCAATTGTTTTAAGTTTAAACTATTGATACATGCTCTTCAACCAAAATAAAAGTCTACGGCACCCGGTATTCCCAGGCGGTCTCCCATCCAAGTACTGACCGGGCCCGACATTGCTTAACTTCGGTGATCGGACGAGAACCGGTGTATTCAAGGTAGTGTGGCCGTAGACGAATATTATAGCAATTGTTTCATGTTTAAACTATTGATACCTGCTCTTCAACCAAAATAAAAGTCTACGGCACCCGGTATTCCCATGCGGTCTCCCATCCAAGAACTGATCGGGTCCGACGAAGCTTAACTTCAGTGATCGGACGAGAACCGGTGTATTCAACATTGTGCGGCCGTAGACGAATATCATAGCAATTGTTGTAAGTTTAAACTATTGATACCTGCTCTTCAACCAAAATAAAAGTCTACGGCACCCGGTATTCCCAGGCGGTCTCCCATCCAAGTACTGACCGGGCCCGACGTTGCTTAACTTCGGTGATCGGACGAGAACCGGTATATTCAACGTAGTGTGGCCGTAGACGAAAATCATGGCAATTGTTTTATGTTTAAACTATTGATACCTGCTCTTCAACCAAAATAAAAGTCTACGTCACCCGGTATTCCCAGGCGGTCTCCCATCCAAGTACTGACCAGGCCCGACGTTGCTTAACTTCGGTGATCGGACGAGAACCGGTGTATTCAACATTGTGCGGCCGTAGACGAATATCATAGCAATTGTTTTAAGTTTAAACTATTGATACCTGCTCTTCAACCAAAATAAAAGTCTACGGCACCCGGTATTCCCATGCGGTCTCCCATCCATGTACTGACCGGGCCCGACGAAGCTTAACCCTTTCAATACCAACAGATATTTGTCACTAATGCATTGGTTACCACACTGTTGTCAGTGAAATGACTCTCTTGTTTACCAGAGGTATTTTTACTAAGTTTGTGTGTTTAGCGCCCTCGCATGACAATGGATTGAAAGGCAGTTATTAGTCTTTCAGGTGATATGAAATACTGTATGGGCAGGGTCACAGAAGAGTACTTTTACAAGCAACTTAGAGGCAACTAATAGTACTGCAGGCTAACAAAATGCTCGGGATGCACATTTTTCTGACAGTGTAAAAACATTACAATGAAAAAGAATCGAATATATAAATGTTAGTATTTTATTGTCTTGCAGATTGCCTGGAACTGATTGCCTGTGCATTGACTCATGTGACACTGCCTCTTTCAATGTCCATTAAAAGAAGTGTACAATAACAGATAAATAGTACAATTATCATGGCCAATATATGAAATCAGTAATTAATATGTGCACATATAAGAGCTGTCAAATCACTTCAAGTTGGATGGAGTTACAAGTGCAATGCAACTCCCCCTCCCCCCTCTTCAATGTTGAGTTGGGTTGGCGGTGCGTCCAACATTGAAGAGGGGAGAAAGGGGCAGAGATTGCAAGGGAATGAACTTGAATCATTGGCTGTGAAATTTCTCGAAGCATATGGCACTACACACATTGGCTTATTACAATGTTTACATATCATACGAGTTTGTCTTCTCTTAAACTTTGTACAGCTGTGCTTCTCCCGACGTTTCTCGTAAAGGTCTGGCCGATAAAGTTGTTACTGCGTTTGAAACATGTGGCATCGCACGGGTACATGTACTTCAATGGGCGTGTTCTCAAGAATTTCACACCGATTGCGGGCTGCATCATCACATGTCGTTGAAACTTGACAGAACTCAGCGGTGGTTAAAGGTTCGTAATTATTTAGCTCACCACAACTATTACAGTGCATGGAAATATGTCACTAAAACTGATCAAGCGTACATACAGTCCCAGGGCCATCCAGATTTAACCACTGGTCGTTTGCACCCCTCACTAATGTTGCATCTAAGGCTGTTGTCCAGGCCACTCACACATGGGTAAATTCAGGGGCTGTTAATGGAGGGCGAGTTGGGTTTGCAGTGTTTACATATCATACGAGTGCGTCCAACATTGAAGAGGGGGTGGAGAGGGAGGCAGAGATTTCAAGGGTAATGAACTTGAATCATTGGCTGTGAAATTTCTCGAAGCATGGCACTACACACATTGGCTTATGACAATGTTTACATATCATACGAGTTTGTCTTCTCTTAAACTTTGTACTGCATACAACACAGTTCCGTTTCTTGCGACTGCGTCCAGGAAAGTGTGGATGTTGACTTGAAGGCCTGGAACTCGCGAGTTGATTTGCATGCTGTGCTGGGTTATACTTCCAGGTGGAAAGGAGACCCTCTATCACCTTCACCCGGAATTCCAAACCTGACAAGCGACTGTTTGTAGGGATGCTATTGTAGACGATAGTAGCATTCAATAAACAAATGTCTAGCATGGTGACGAATAATCTTTTCCACCATTTTAGTGTTCGGTGATTGTGCGTATAATATTTGCATAATTGGCCTGCTAGATCACACCCTCCCATGTATTTATTATAATCATTGACTATGGATGTTTTTTTTTTGCTCACGATATCCAGTCGAACTCTTCCTGCTGCGAATCTGTTTTGTGGTGACACTGCAATCACCATAGTTTGTCAGGAGAGTGACACGCTTCGTATCCTGCCATACGACGCATAGTTGGCCTGCTTTTTGATAAAACTGGGATCAGCATCTCTTGTCATGTGGTGTTTTTTGGGGTTTGCAAAATCTGGAATGCCTCGTGTGGTGTATCGCACAGTTCCACAAGCTCCAAATCCTAGCTGTGACAACTTGGATACCAGAGCCGGACTATTGAACCAATTATCCATATAGATGCAATGTCCCTTATGTTCTAGTCCTTTCAGTAGATTCAAGACTATTTTGCCTTGTGTGCGGAAGATTGGGTGGATGGTGCGTTGCAGCATAAGCAATGGTGGTTTTACTTGGTGGCGACAAGGGTTGAGACCCCGTGAACAAGCTCCATGCACAAGTGTACCCGGTTTCCGACTCGTTCAAAGAAAAGTATTTCAATCCCCATTTGGCAGCCTTTCGTGGCATGTACTGTTTGAAGCCGATTCGTCCATTGAATTTTACCATAGTCTCGTCCGGTGAGAGGTTTCTTCCAGGCTTATAGATCCGAAGAAAGGATGGCAGTACAATGTCCAGTAGAGCGCGAACTTTGAAAAGTTTGTCAGGGGGGGATTTGTCTTCAGCTTGGTTGTTGGCGAGGTGCAAAAATCGAAGGATTGCCGTGAATCTATTACGAGCCATGGTCGACGAATACAGGGGACTTCGCAGGACATCGGACGTGGACCAATGCATGCTGTATCGGGGTCTTTTGTTGATGCCCATGGATAGAAGTAATGCGACGAAAGCCATCATTTCGGGAACATTTGTCGGAGTCCAAGCACTAGGCGGATTGGCTGTGTCTGCAGACAAAGTTTGGGCTGCATAACGATTGGTCTCTTCTACCATCAATTCCCATACTGCTTGACAAATGTACAGTTGCAAGATTTGGAGTGGTGAGAACTTACTGTAATCTTGAGTACAACCGGTGTGTTCTGTAAATTGCACGGGCGGTCGCTTACGCTTATAGTCCGGGGCACTTGCTGCACGCCATCCAGACCGGAAATTCTGCTTTTCCGATGAAGATGATGAGGTTGGGATATGCTCCTCATCACTGTCTTCCGACGTAGGTGGGGAAGATTCGTCTGAGGACATGTCAGACCCGCTATCAGCAAAGATTTCTTCCAAAATATGTTCTCTCTCATCGTCGTCCATGTCTGATCGTGAAGGGACGCGTTGTGGTAACTATTTAAACCCACGCGCGCGTGCCTTTTGTAACCGCACTGCCAAAAGAGGGCGCTGTTGACATAGTGATTACCACCAAGATGGCCATAGTGCCATTTGGCACTGCGGGGACCAAGGGACCTGCACTTTTGTGTGCCAAAAATACTCCATGGTATCCAACTGGAATGTAACTTTGAGCCAATTTGGCACAATGGGATTGAAAGGGTTAACTTCAGTGATCGGACGAGAACCGGTGTATTCAACATTGTGCGGCCGTAGACGAATATCATAGCAATTGTTGTAAGTTTAAACTATTGATACCTGCTCTTCAACCAAAATAAAAGTCTACGGCACCCGGTATTCCCAGGCGGTCTCCCATCCAAGTACTGACCGGGCCCGACGTTGCTTAACTTCGGTGATCGGACGAGAACCGGTGTATTCAACTAGGTGTGGCCGTAGACGAATATCATGGCAATTGTTTTATGTTTAAACTATTGATACCTGCTCTTCAACCAAAATAAAAGTCTACGGCACCCGGTATTCCCAGGCGGTCTCCCATCCAAGTACTGACCGGGCCCGACGTTGCTTAACTTCGGTGATCGGACGAGAACCGGTGTATTCAACGTAGTGTGGCCGTAGACGAATATCATAACAATTGTTTTAAGTTTAAACTATTGATACCTGCTCTTCAACAAAATTAAAGTCTACGGCACCCGGTATTCCCATGCGGTCTCCCATCCAAGTACTGACCGGGCCCGACGTTGCTTAACTTCGGTGATCGGACGAGAACCGGTGTATTCAATATTGTGCGGCCGTAGACGAATATCATAGCAATTGTTGTAAGTTTAAACTATTGATACCTGCTCTTCAACCAAAATAAAAGTCTACGGCACCCGGTATTCCCAGGCGGTCTCCCATCCAAGTACTGACCGGGCCCGACGTTGCTTAACTTCGGTGATCGGACGAGAACCGGTGTATTCAACGTAGTGTGGCCGTAGACGAATATCACGGCCATTGTTTTATGTTTAAACTATTGATACCTGCTCTTCATCAAAAAAAAAAGTCTACGGCACCCGGTATTCCCAGGCGGTCTCCCATCCAAGTACTGACCGGGCCCAACGTTGCTTAACTTCGGTGATCGGACGAGAACCGGTGTATTCAACGTAGTGTGGCCGTAGACGAATATCATGGCAATTGTTTTATGTTTAAACTATTGATACCTGCTCTTCAACCAAAATAAAAGTCTACGGCACCCGGTATTCCCATGCGGTCTCCCATCCAAGTACTGACCGGGCCCGACGTTGCTTAACTTCGGTGATCGGACGAGAACCGGTGTATTCAACGTAGTGTGGCCGTAGACGAATATCATAGCAATTGTTGTAAGTTTAAACTATTGATACCTGCTCTTCAACCAAAATAAAAGTCTACGGCACCCGGTATTCCCAGGCGGTCTCCCATCCAAGTACTGACCGGGCCCGACGTTGCTTAACTTCGGTGATCGGACGAGAACCGGTGTATTCAACGTAGTGTGGCCGTAGACGAATATCATAACAATTGTTTTAAGTTTAAACTATTGATACCTGCTCTTCAACCAAAATAAAAGTCTACGGCACCCGGTATTCCCAGGCGGTCTCCCATCCAAGTACTGACCGGGCCCGACGTTGCTTAACTTCGGTGATCGGACGAGAACCGGTATATTCAACGTAGTGTGGCCGTAGACGAATATCATGGCAATTGTTTTATGTTTAAACTATTGATACCTGCTCTTCAACCAAAATAAAGTCTACGTCACCCGGTATTCCCAGGCGGTCTCCCATCCAAGTACTGACCGGGCCCGACGTTGCTTAACTTCGGTGATCGGACGAGAACCGGTGTATTCAACGTAGTGTGGCCGTAGACGAATATCATAGCAATTGTTTTAAGTTTAAACTATTGATACCTGCTCTTCAACCAAAATAAAAGTCTACGGCACCCGGTATTCCCAGGCGGTCTCCCATCCAAGTACTGACCGGGCCCGACGTTGCTTAACTTCGGTGATCGGACGAGAACCGGTGTATTCAACGTAGTGTGGCCGTAGACGAATATCAAAGCAATTGTTTTAAGTTTAAACTATTGATACCTGCTCTTCAACCAAAATAAAAGTCTACGGCACCCGGTATTCCCAGGCGGTCTCCCATCCAAGTACTGACCGGGCCCGACGTTGCTTAACTTCGGTGATCGGACGAGAACCGGTGTATTCAACGTAGTGTGGCCGTAGACGAATATCACGGACATTGTTTTATGTTTAAACTATTGATACCTGCTCTTCAACCAAAATAAAAGTCTACGGCACCCGGTATTCCCAGGCGGTCTCCCATCCAAGTACTGACCGGGCCGACGTTGCTTAACTTCGGTGATCGGACGAGAACCGGTGTATTCAACGTAGTGTGGCCGTAGACGAATATCAGTGGCATTGTTTTATGTTTAAACTATTGATACCTGCTCTCAACCAAAATAAAGTCTACGGCACCCGGTATTCCCAGGCGGTCTCCCATCCAAGTACTGACCGGGCCCGACGTTGCTTAACTTCGGTGATCGGACGAGAACCGGTGTATTCAACGTAGTGTGGCCGTAGACGAATATCATAGCAATTGTTTTAAGTTTAAACTATTGATACCTGCTCTTCAACCAAAATAAAAGTCTACGGCATGCAGTATTCCCAGGCGGTCTCCCATCCAAGTACTGACCGGGCCCGACGTTGCTTAACTTCGGTGATCGGACGAGAACCGGTGTATTCAACGTAGTGTGGCCGTAGACGAATATCATAGCAATTGTTTTAAGTTTAAACTATTGATACCTGCTCTTCAACCAAAATAAAAGTCTACGGCACCCGGTATTCCCAGGCGGTCTCCCATCCAAGTACTGACCGGGCCCGACGTTGCTTAACTTCGGTGATCGGACGAGAAACCGGTGTATTCAACGTAGTGTGGACGTAGACGAATATCATAGCAATTGTTTTAAGTTTAAACTATTGATACCTGCTCTTCAACCAAAATAAAATCTACGTCACCCGGTATTCCCAGGCGGTCTCCCATCCAAGTACTGACCGGGCCCGACGTTGCTTAACTTCGGTGATCGGACGAGAACCGGTGTATTCAACGTAGTGTGGCCGTAGACGAATATCATAGCAATTGTTTTAAGTTTAAACTATTGATACCTGCTCTTCAACCAAAATAAAAGTCTACGGCACCCGGTATTCCCAGGCGGTCTCCCATCCAAGTACTGACCGGGCCCGACGTTGCTTAACTTCGGTGATCGGACGAGAACCGGTGTATTCAACGTAGTGTGGCCGTAGAAGAGTATCATAACAATTATTTCATGTTTAAACTATTGATACCTGCTCTTCAACCAAAATAAAAGTCTACGGCACCCGGTATTCCCAGGCGGTCTCCCATCCAAGTACTGACCGGGCCCGACGTTGCTTAACTTCGGTGATCGGACGAGAACCGGTGTATTCAACGTAGTGTGGCCGTAGACGAATATCATAACAATTGTTGTAAGTTTAAACTATTGATACCTGCTCTTCAACCAAAATAAAAGTCTACGGCACCCGCTATTCCCAGGCGGTCTCCCATCCAAGTACTGACCGGGCCCGACGTTGCTTAACTTCGGTGATCGGACGAGAACCGGTGTATTCAACGTAGTGTGGCCGTAGACGAATATCATAGCAATTGTTTTATGTTTAAAACTATTGATACCTGCTCTTCATCAAAAAAAAGTCTAAGGCAGCCGGTATTCCCAGGGGCTCTCCATCCAAGTACTGACCGGGCCCGAACGTTGCTTAACTTCGGTGATCGGACGACGAACCGGTGTATTCAACGTAGTGTGGCCGTAGACGAATATCATAGCAATTGTTTTATGTTTAAACTATTGATACCTGCTCTTCAACCAAAATAAAAGTCTACGGCACCCGGTATTCCCAGGCGGTCTCCCATCCAAGTACTGACCGGGCCCGACGTTGCTTAACTTCGGTGATCGGACGAGAACCGGTGTATTCAACGTAGTGTGGCCGTAGACGAATATCATAGCAATTGTTTTAAGTTTAAACTATTGATACCTGCTCTTCAACCAAAATAAAAGTCTACGGCACCCGGTATTCCCAGGCGGTCTCCCATCCAATTACTGACCTTGACCGTTTTTGCTTAACTTCGGTGTTCGGACGAGAACCGGTGTATTCAACGTAGTGTGGCCGTAGACGAATATCATAGCAATTGTTTTAAGTTTAAACTATTGATACCTGCTCTTCATCAAAAAATAAAGTCTACGGCACCCGGTATTCCCAGGCGGTCTCCCATCCAAGTACTGACCGGGCCCAACGTTGCTTAACTTCGGTGATCGGACGAGAAACCGGTGTATTCAACGTAGTGTGGCCGTAGACGAATATCATAGCAATTGTTGTAAGTTTAAACTATTGATACCTGCTCTTCAACCAAAATAAAAGTCTACGGCACCCGGTATTCCCAGGCGGTCTCCCATCCAAGTACTGACCGGGCCCGACGTTGCTTAACTTCGGTGATCGGACGAGAACCGGTGTATTCAACGTAGTGTGGCCGTAGACGAATATCATAGCAATTGTTTTAAGTTTAAACTATTGATACCTGCTCTTCAACCAAAATAAAAGTCTACGGCACCCGGTATTCCCAGGCGGTCTCCCATCCAAGTACTGACCGGGCCCGACGTTGCTTAACTTCGGTGATCGGACGAGAACCGGTGTATTCAACGTAGTGTGGCCGTAGACGAATATCATAGCAATTGTTTTAAGTTTAAACTATTGATACCTGCTCTTAATCAAAAAAAAAAGTCTACGGCACCCGGTATTCCCAGGCGGTCTCCCATCCAAGTACTGACCGGGCCCGACGTTGCTTAACTTCGGTGATCGGACGAGAACCGGTGTATTCAACGTAGTGTGGCCGTAGACGAATATCATAGCAATTGTTTTATGTTTAAACTATTGATACCTGCTCTTCAACCAAAATAAAAGTCTACGGCACCCGGTATTCCCAGGCGGTCTCCCATCCAAGTACTGACCGGGCCCGACGTTGCTTAACTTCGGTGATCGGACGAGAACCGGTGTATTCAACGTAGTATGGCCGTAGACGAATATCATAGCAATTGTTTTATGTTTAAACTATTGATACCTGCTCTTCAACCAAAATAAAGTCTACGGCACCCGGTATTCCCAGGCGGTCTCCCATCCAAGTACTGACCGGGCCCGACGTTGCTTAACTTCGGTGATCGGACGAGAACCGGTGTATTCAACGTAGTGTGGCCGTAGACGAATATCATAGCAATTGTTTTAAGTTTAAACTATTGATACCTGCTCTTCAACCAAAATAAAAGTCTACGGCACCCGGTATTCCCAGGCGGTCTCCATCCAAGTACTGACCGGGCCCGACGTTGCTTAACTTCGGTGATCGGACGAGAACCGGTGTATTCAACGTAGTGTGGCCGTAGACGAATATCATAGCAATTGTTTTAAGTTTAAACTATTGATACCTGCTCTTCAACCAAAATAAAAGTCTACGGCACCCGGTATTCCCAGGCGGTCTCCCATCCAAGTACTGACCGGGCCCGACGTTGCTTAACTTCGGTGATCGGACGAGAACCGGTGTATTCAACGTAGTGTGGCCGTAGACGAATATCATAGCAATTGTTTTATGTTTAAACTATTGATACCTGCTCTTCAACCAAAATAAAAGTCTACGGCACCCGGTATTCCCAGGCGGTCTCCCATCCAAGTACTGACCGGGCCCGACGTTGCTTAACTTCGGTGATCGGACGAGAACCGGTGTATTCAACGTAGTGTGGCCGTAGACGAATATCATAGCAATTGTTTTAAGTTTAAACTATTGATACCTGCTCTTCAACCAAAATAAAAGTCTACGGCACCCGGTATTCCCAGGCGGTCTCCCATCCAAGTACTGACCGGGCCCGACGTTGCTTAACTTCGGTGATCGGACGAGAACCGGTGTATTCAACGTAGTGTGGCCGTAGACGAATATCATAGCAATTGTTTGAAGTTTAAACTATTGATACCTGCTCTTCAACCAAAATAAAAGTCTACGGCACCCGGTATTCCCAGGCGGTCTCCCATCCAAGTACTGACCGGGCCCGACGTTGCTTAACTTCGGTGATCGGACGAGAACCGGTGTATTCAACGTAGTGTGGCCGTAGACGAATATCATAGCAATTGTTTCATGTTTAAACTATTGATACCTGCTCTTCAACCAAAATAAAGTCTACGGGATCCGGTATTCTCAGGCGGTCTCCCATCCAAGTACTGACCGGGCCCGACGTTGCTTAACTTCGGTGATCGGACGAGAACCGGTGTATTCAACGTAGTGTGGCCGTAGACGAATATCACAGCAATTGTTTTATGTTTAAACTATTGATACATGCTCTTCAACCAAAATAAAGTCTACGGCACCCGGTATTCCCAGGCGGTCTCCCATCCAAGTACTGACCGGGCCCGACGTTGCTTAACTTCGGTGATCGGACGAGAACCGGTGTATTCAACGTAGTATGGCCGTAGACGAATATCATAGCAATTGTTTTATGTTTAAACTATTGATACCTGCTCTTCAACCAAAATAATAGTCTACGGCACCCGGTATTCCCAGGCGGTCTCCCATCCAAGTACTGACCGGGCCCGACGTTGCTTAACTTCGGTGATCGGACGAGAACCGGTGTATTCAACGTAGTGTGGCCGTAGACGAATATCATAGCAATTGTTTTAAGTTTAAACTATTGATACCTGCTCTTCAACCAAAATAAAAGTCTACGGCACCCGGTATTCCCAGGCGGTCTCCCATCCAAGTACTGACCGGGCCCGACGTTGCTTTAACTTCGGTGATCGGACGAGAACCGGTGTATTCAACGTAGTGTGGCCGTAGACGAATATCATAGCAATTGTTTTAAGTTTAAACTATTGATACCTGCTCTTCAACCAAAATAAAAGTCTACGGCACCCGGTATTCCCAGGCGGTCTCCCATCCAAGTACTGACCGGGCCCGACGTTGCTTAACTTCGGTGATCGGACGAGAACCGGTATATTCAACGTAGTGTGGCCGTAGACGAATATCATAGCAATTGTTTTAAGTTTAAACTATTGATACCTGCTCTTCAACCAAAATAAAGTCTACGGCACCCGGTATTCCCAGGCGGTCTCCCATCCAAGTACTGACCGGGCCCGACGTTGCTTAACTTCGGTGATCGGACGAGAACCGGTGTATTCAACGTAGTGTGGCCGTAGACGAATATCATAGCAATTGTTTTAAGTTTAAACTATTGATACCTGCTCTTCAACCAAAATAAAAGTCTACGGCACCCGGTATTCCCATGCGGTCTCCCATCCAAGTACTGACCGGGCCCGACGTTGCTTAACTTCGGTGATCGGACGAGAACCGGTGTATTCAACGTAGTGTGGCCGTAGACGAATATCATAGCAATTGTTTTATGTTTAAACTATTGATACCTGCTCTTCAACCAAAATAAAAGTCTACGGCACCCGGTATTCCCAGGCGGTCTCCCATCCAAGTACTGACCGGGCCCGACGTTGCTTAACTTCGGTGATCGGACGAGAACCGGTGTATTCAACGTAGTGTGGCCGTAGACGAATATCATAGCAATTGTTTTAAGTTTAAACTATTGATACCTGCTCTTCAACCAAAATAAAAGTCTACGGCACCCGGTATTCCCAGGCGGTCTCCCATCCAAGTACTGACCGGGCCCGACGTTGCTTAACTTCGGTGATCGGACGAGAACCGGTGTATTCAACGTAGTGTGGCCGTAGACGAATATCAGAGCCATTGTTTTATGTTTAAACTATTGATACCTGCTCTTCAACCAAAATACAAGTCTACGGCAACCGGTATTCCCATGCGGTCTCCCATCCAAGTACTGACCGGGCCCGACGTTGCTTAACTTCGGTGATCGGACGAGAACCGGTGTATTCAACGTAGTGTGGCCGTAGACGAATATCATAGCAATTGTTTTAAGTTTAAACTATTGATACCTGCTCTTCAACCAAAATAAAAGTCTACGGCACCCGGTATTCCCATGCGGTCTCCCATCCAAGTACTGACCGGGCCCGACGTTGCTTAACTTCGGTGATCGGACGAGAACCGGTGTATTCAACGTAGTGTGGCCGTAGACGAATATCATAGCAATTGTTGTAAGTTTAAACTATTGATACCTGCTCTTCAACCAAAATAAAGTTTACGGCACCCGGTATTCCCAGGCGGTCTCCCATCCAAGTACTGACCGGGCCCGACGTTGCTTAACTTCGGTGATCGGACGAGAACCGGTGTATTCAACGTTGTGTGGCCGTAGACGAATATCATAGCAATTGTTTTAAGTTTAAACTATTGATACCTGCTCTTCAACCAAAATAAACGTCTACGGCACCCGGTATTCCCAGGCGTTCTCCATCCAAGTACTGACCGGGCCCGACGTTGCTTAACTTCGGTGATCGGACGAGAACCGGTGTATTCAACGTAGTGTGGCCGTAGACGAATATCATCGCAATTGTTTTAAGTTTAAACTATTGATACATGCTCTTCAACCAAAATAAAAGTCTACGGCACCACGGTATTCCCAGGCGGTCTCCCATCCAAGTACTGACCGTGGCCGACGTTGCTTAACTTCGGTGATCGGACGAGAACCGGTGTATTCAACGTAGTGTGGCCGTAGACGAATATCATAACAATTGTTTTAAGTTTAAACTATTGATACCTGCTCTTCAACCAAAATAAAAGTCTACGGCACCCGGTATTCCCAAGCGGTCTCCCATCCAAGTACTGACCGGGCCCGACGTTTGTTAACTTCGGTGATCAGACGAGAACCGGTGTATTCAACGTAGTGTGGCCGTAGACGAATATCATGGCAATTGTTTTATGTTTAAACTATTGATACCTGCTCTTCAACCAAAATAAAAGTCTACGGCACCCGGTATTCCCAGGCGGTCTCCCATCCAAGTACTGACCGGGCCCGACGTTGCTTAACTTCGGTGATCGGACGAGAACCGGTGTATTCAACGTAGTGTGGCCGTAGACGAATATCATAGCAATTGTTTTAAGTTTAAACTATTGATACCTGCTCTTCAACAAATAAAAGTCTACGGCACCCGGTATTCCCAGGCGGTCTTCCATCCAAGTACTGACCGGGCCCGACGTTGCTTAACTTCAGTGATCGGACGAGAACCGGTGTATTCAACGTAGTGTGGCCGTAGACGAATATCATAGCAATTGTTTTAAGTTTAAACTATTGATACCTGCTCTTCAACCAAAATAAAAGTCTACGGCACCCGGTATTCCCAGGCGGTCTCCCATCCAAGTACTGACCGGGCCCGACGTTGCTTAACTTCGGTGATCGGACGAGAACCGGTGTATTCAACGTAGTGTGGCCGTAGACGAATATCATAACAATTGTTTTATGTTTAAACTATTGATACCTGCTCTTCAACCAAAATAAAGTCTACGGCACCCGGTATTCCCAGGCGGTCTCCCATCCAAGTACTGACCGGGCCCGACGTTGCTTAACTTCGGTGATCGGACGAGAACCGGTGTATTCAACGTAGTGTGGCCGTAGACGAATATCATAGCAATTGTTTTAAGTTTAAACTATTGATACCTGCTCTTCAACCAAAATAAAAGTCTACGGCACCCGGTATTCCCAGGCGGTCTCCCATCCAAGTACTGACCGGGCCCGACGTTGCTTAACTTCGGTGATCGGACGAGAACCGGTGTATTCAACGTAGTGTGGCCGTAGACGAATATCATGGCAATTGTTTTATGTTTAAACTATTGATACCTGCTCTTCAACCAAAATAAAAGTCTACGGCACCCGGTATTCCCAGGCGGTCTCCCATCCAAGTACTGACCGGGCCCGACGTTGCTTAACTTCGGTGATCGGACGAGAACCGGTGTATTCAACGTAGTGTGGCCGTAGACGAATATCATAGCAATTGTTTTAAGTTTAAACTATTGATACCTGCTCTTCAACCAAAATAAAAGTCTACGGCAACCGGTATTCCCAGGCGGTCTCCCATCCAAGTACTGACCGGGCCCGACGTTGCTTAACTTCGGTGATCGGACGAGAACCGGTGTATTCAACGTAGTGTGGCCGTAGACGAATATCATAGCAATTGTTTTAAGTTTAAACTATTGATACCTGCTCTTCAACCAAAATAAAATCTACGGCACCCGGTATTCCCAGGCGGTCTCCCATCCAAGTACTGACCGGGCCCGACGTTGCTTAACTTCGGTGATCGGACGAGAACCGGTGTATTCAACGTAGTGTGGCCGTAGACGAATATCATAGCAATTGTTTTAAGTTTAAACTATTGATACCTGCTCTTCAACCAAAATACAAGTCTACGGCACCCGGTATTCCCAGGCGGTCTCCCATCCAAGTACTGACCGGGCCCGACGTTGCTTAACTTCGGTGATCGGACGAGAACCGGTGTATTCAACGTAGTGTGGCCGTAGACGAATATCATAGCAATTGTTTTAAGTTTAAACTATTGATACCTGCTCTTCAACCAAAATAAAAGTCTACGGCAACCGGTATTCCCATGCGGTCTCCCATCCAAGTACTGACCGGGCCCGACGTTGCTTAACTTCGGTGATCGGACGAGAACCGGTGTATTCAACGTAGTGTGGCCGTAGACGAATATCATAGCAATTGTTTTAAATTTAAACTATTGATACCTGCTCTTCAACCAAAATAAAAGTCTACGGCACCCGGTATTCCCATGCGGTCTCCCATCCAAGTACTGACCGGGCCCGACGTTGCTTAACTTCGGTGATCGGACGAGAACCGGTGTATTCAACGTAGTGTGGCCGTAGACGAATATCATAGCAATTGTTTCATGTTTAAACTATTGATACCTGCTCTTCAACCAAAATAAAAGTCTACGGCACCCGGTATTCCCAAGGCGGTCTCCCATCCAAGTACTGACCGGGCCCGACGTTGCTTAACTTCGGTGATCGGACGAGAACCGGTGTATTCAACGTAGTGTGGCCGTAGACGAAAATCATGGCAATTGTTTTATGTTTAAACTATTGATACCTGCTCTTCAACCAAAATAAAAGTCTACGGCACCCGGTATTCCCAGGCGGTCTCCCATCCAAGTACTGACCGGGCCCGACGTTGCTTAACTTCGGTGATCGGACGAGAACCGGTGTATTCAACGTAGTGTGGCCGTAGACGAATATCATAGCAATTGTTGTAAGTTTAAACTATTGATACCTGCTCTTCAACCAAAATAAAAGTCTACGGCACCCGGTGGTCTCCCATCCAAGTACTGACCGGGCCCGACGTTGCTTAACTTCGGTGATCGGACGAGAACCGGTGTATTCAACGTAGTGTGGCCGTAGACGAATATCATAGCCATTGTTTTATGTTTAAACTATTGATACCTGCTCTTCAACCAAAATAAAAGTCTACGGCACCCGGTATTTATAGGGCTCTCCCATCCAAGTACTGACCGGGCCCAACGTTGCTTAACTTCGGTGATCGGACGAGAACCGGTGTATTCAACGTAGTGTGGCCGTAGACGAATATCATGAAAATTGTTTTATGTTTAAACTATTGATACCTGCTCTTCAACCAAAATAAAAGTCTACGGCACCCGGTATTCCCAGGCGGTCTCCCATCCAAGTACTGACCGGGCCCGACGTTGCTTAACTTCGGTGATCGGACGAGAACCGGTGTATTCAACGTAGTGTGGCCGTAGACGAATATCATAGCAATTGTTTTAAGTTTAAACTATTGATACCTGCTCTTCAACCAAAATAAAAGTCTACGGCACCCGGTATTCCCATGCGGTCTCCCATCCAAGTACTGACCGGGCCCGACGTTGCTTAACTTCGGTGATCGGACGAGAACCGGTGTATTCAACGTAGTATGGCCGGAGACGAATATCATGGCAATTGTTTTATCTTTAAACTATTGATACCTGCTCTTCAACCAAAATAAAAGTCTACGGCACCCGGTATTCCCAGGCGGTCTCCCATCCAAGTACTGACCGGGCCCGACGTTGCTTAACTTCGGTGATCGGACGAGAACCGGTGTATTCAACGTAGTGTGGCCGTAGACGAATATCATAGCAATTGTTTTAAACTATTTATACCTGCTCTTCAACCAAAATAAAAGTCTACGGCACCCGGTATTCCCAGGCGGTCTCCCATCCAAGTACTGACCGGGCCCGACGTTGCTTAACTTCGGTGATCGGACGAGAACCGGTGTATTCAACGTAGTGTGGCCGTAGACGAATATCATAGCAATTGTTTTAAGTTTAAACTATTGATACCTGCTCTTCAACCAAAATAAAAGTCTACGGCTCACGGTATTCCCAGGCGGTCTCCCATCCAAGTACTGACCGGGCCCGACGAAGCTTAACTTCAGTGATCGGACGAGAACCGGTGTATTCAACGTAGTGTGGCCGTAGACGAATATCATAGCAATTGTTGTAAGTTTAAACTATTGATACCTGCTCTTCAACCAAAATAAAAGTCTACGGCACCCGGTATTCCCATGCGGTCTCCCATCCAAGTACTGACCGGGCCCGACGAAGCTTAACTTCATCGATCGGACGAGAAACGCTGTATTCAACGTTGTGTGGCCGTAGACGAATATCATAGCAATTGTTTCATGTTTAAACTATTGATACCTGCTCTTCAACCAAAATAAAAGTCTACGGCACCCGGTATTCCCAGGCGGTCTCCCATCCAAGTACTGACCGGGCCCGACGTTGCTTAACTTCGGTGATCGGACGAGAACCGGTGTATTCAACGTAGTGTGGCCGTAGACGAATATCACGGCCAATGTTTTATGTTTAAACTATTGATACCTGCTCTTCAACCAAAATAAAGTCTACGGCATGGGTATTCCCAGGAGTACACCCATGCAAGTACTGACCGGGCCCGACGTTGCTTAACTTCGGTGATCGGACGAGAACCGGTGTATTCAACGTAGTGTGGCCGTAGACGAATATCATGGCAATTGTTTTATGTTTAAACTATTGATACCTGCTCTTCAACCAAAATAAAAGTCTACGGCACCCTGTATTCCCAGGCGGTCTCCCATCCAAGTACTGACCGGGCCCGACGTTGCTTAACTTCGGTGATCGGACGAGAACCGGTGTATTCAACGTAGTGTGGCCGTAGACGAATATCATAGCAATTGTTTTAAGTTTAAACTATTGATACCTGCTCTTCAACCAAAATAAAAGTCTTCGGCACCCGGTATTCCCAGGCGGTCTCCCATCCAAGTACTGACCGGGCCCGACGTTGCTTAACTTCGGTGATCGGACGAGAACCGGTGTATTCAACGTAGTATGGCCGGAGACGAATATCATGGCAATTGTTTTATGTTTAAACTATTGATACCTGCTCTTCAACCAAAATAAAAGTCTACGGCACTCGGTATTCCCAACGGTCTCCCATCCAAGTACTGACCGGGCCCGACGATGCTTAACTTCGGTGATCGGACGAGAACCGGTGTATTCAACGTAGTGTGGCCGTAGACGAATATCATAGCAATTGTTGTAAGTTTAAACTATTGATACCTGCTCTTCAACAAAATAAAGTCTACGGCACCCGGTATTCCCATGCGGTCTCCCATCCAAGTACTGACCGGGCCCGACGTTGCTTAACTTCGGTGATCGGACGAGAACCGGTGTATTCAACGTTGTGTGGCCGTAGACGAATATCATAGCAATTGTTTCATGTTTAAACTATTGATACCTGCTCTTCAACCAAAATAAAAGTTTACGGCACCCGGTATTCCCAGGCGGTCTCCCATCCAAGTACTGACCGGACCCGACGTTGCTTAACTTCGGTGATCGGACGAGAACCGGTGTATTCAACGTAGTGTGGCCGTAGACGAATATCATGGCAATTGTTTTATGTTTAAACTATTGATACCTGCTCTTCAACCAAAATAAAAGTCTACGGCACCCGGTATTCCCAGGCGGTCTCCCATCCAAGTACTGACCGGGCCCGACGTTTAAAAACTTCCGTGATCGGACGAGAACCGGTGTATTCAACGTAGTGTGGCCGTAGACGAATATCATAGCAATTGTTTTAAGTTTAAACTATTGATACCTGCTCTTCAACCAAAATAAAAGTCTACGGCACCCGGTATTCCCAGGCGGTCTCCCATCCAAGTACTGACCGGGCCCGACGTTGCTTAACTTCGGTGATCGGACGAGAACCGGTGTATTCAACGTAGTGTGGCCGTAGACGAATATCATAGCAATTGTTTTAAGTTTAAACTATTGATACCTGCTCTTCAACCAAAATAAAAGTCTACGGCACCCGGTATTCCCATGCGGTCTCCCATCCAAGTACTGACCGGGCCCGACGTTGCTTAACTTCGGTGATCCGACGAGAACCGGTGTATTCAACGTAGTGTGGCCGTAGACGAATATCATGGCAATTGTTTTATGTTTAAACTATTGATACGTGCTCTTCAACCAAAATAAAAGTCTACGGCACCCGGTATTCCCAGCGGTCTCCCATCCAAGTACTGACCGGGCCCGACGTTGCTTAACTTCGGTGATCGGACGAGAACCGGTGTATTCAACGTTGTGCGGCCATAGACGAATATCATACAATTGTTTTATGTTTAAACTATTGATACCTGCTCTTCATCCAAAATAAAAGTCTACGGCACCCGGTATTCCCAGGCGGTCTCCCATCCAAGTACTGACCGGGCCCGACGTTGCTTAACTTCGGTGATCGGACGAGAACCGGTGTATTCAACGTAGTGTGGCCGGAGACGAATATCATAGCAATTGTTTTATGTTTAAACTATTGATACCTGCTCTTCAACCAAAATAAAAGTCTACGGCACCCGGTATTCCCAGGCGGTCTCCCATCCAAGTACTGACCGGGCCCGACGTTGCTTAACTTCGGTGATCGGACGAGAACCGGTGTATTCAACGTAGTGTGGCCGTAGACGAATATCATAGCAATTGTTTCATGTTTAAACTATTGATACCTGCTCTTCAACCAAAATAAAAGTCTACAGCACCCGGTATTCCCAACCAAAATAAAAGTCTACGGAAATTGCTATTCCCATGCGGTCTCCCATCCAAGTACTGACCGGGTCCGACGATGCTTAACTTCAGTGATTGGACGAGAACCGGAGTATTCAACGTAGTGCGGCCGTAGACGAATATCATGGCAATTGTTTCATGTTTAAACTATTGATACCTGCTCTTCAACCAAAATAAAAGTCTACGGCACCCGGTATTCCCAGGGGGTCTCCCATCCAAGTACTGACCGGTCCCGACGTTGCTTAACTTCGGTGATCGGACGAGAACCGGTGTATTCAACGTAGTGTGGCCGTAGACGAATATCATAGCAATTGTTTTATGTTTAAACTATTGATACCTGCTCTTCAACCAAAATAAAAGTCTACGGCACCCGGTATTCCCATGCGGTCTCCCATCCAAGTACTGACCGGGCCCGACGAAGCTTAACTTCAGTGATCGGACGAGAACCGGTGTATTCAACGTTGTGTGGCCGTAGACGAATATCATAGCAATTGTTTTATGTTTAAACTATTGATACCTGCTCTTCAACCAAAATAAAAGTCTACGGCATCCGGTATTCCCAGGCGGTCTCCCATCCAAGTACTGACCGGGCCCGACGTTGCTTAACTTCGGTGATCGGACGAGAACCGGTGTATTCAACGTAGTGTGGCCGTAGACGAATATCATGGCAATTGTTTCATGTTTAAACTATTGATACCTGCTCTTCAAGCAAAATAAATCTCTACGGCACCCGGTATTCCCAGGCGGTCTCCCATCCAAGTACTGACCGGGCCCGACGTTGCTTAACTTCGGTGATCGGACGAGAACCGGTGTATTCAACGTAGTGTGGCCGTAGACGAATATCACGGCCATTGTTTTATGTTTAAACTATTGATACCTGCTCTTCATCCAAAATAAAAGTCTACGGCACCCGGTATTCCCAGGCGGTCTCCCATCCAAGTACTGACCGGGCCCGACGTTGCTTAACTTCGGTGATCGGACGAGAACCGGTGTATTCAACGTAGTGTGGCCGTAGACGAATATCATGGCAATTGTTTTATGTTTAAACTATTGATACCTGCTCTTCAACCAAAATAAAAGTCTACGGCACCCGGTATTCCCAGGCGGTCTCCCATCCAAGTACTGACCGGGCCCGACGTTGCTTAACTTCGGTGATCGGACGAGAACCGGTGTATTCAACGTAGTGTGGCCGTAGACGAATATCATAGCAATTGTTTTAAGTTTAAACTATTGATACCTGCTCTTCAACCAAAATAAAAGTCTACGGCACCCGGTATTCCCCGGCGGTCTCCCATCCAAGTACTGACCGGGCCCGACGTTGCTTAACTTCGGTGATCGGACGAGAACCGGTGTATTCAACGTAGTGTGGCCGTAGACGAATATCATAGCAATTGTTTAATGTTTAAACTAATGATACCTGCTCTTCAACCAAAATAAAGTCTACGGCACCCGGTATTCCCAGGCGGTCTCCCATCCAAGTACTGACCGGGCCCGACGTTGCTTAACTTCGGTGATCGGACGAGAACCGGTGTATTCAACGTAGTGTGGCCGTAGACGAATATCATAGCAATTGTTTTATGTTTAAACTATTGATACCTGCTCTTCAACCAAAATAAAAGTCTACGGCACCCGGTATTCCCAAGGGGTCTCCCATCCAAGTACTGACCGGGCCCGACGTTGCTTAACTTCGGTGATCGGACGAGAACCGGTGTATTCAACGTAGTGTGGCCGTAGACGAATATCATGGCAATTGTTTTATGTTTAAACTATTGATACCTGCTCTTCATCCAAAAATAAAGTCTACGGCACCCGGTATTCCCAGGCGGTCTCCCATCCAAGTACTGACCGGGCCCGACGTTGCTTAACTTCGGTGATCGGACGAGAACCGGTGTATTCAACGTAGTGTGGCCGTAGACGAATATCATAGCAATTGTTTTAAGTTTAAACTATTGATACCTGCTCTTCAACCAAAATAAAAGTCTACGGCACCCGGTATTCCCAGGCGGTCTCCCATCCAAGTACTGACCGGGCCCGACGTTGCTTAACTTCGGTGATCGGACGAGAACCGGTGTATTCAACGTAGTGTGGCCGTAGACGAATATCATAGCAATTGTTTTAAGTGTAAACTATTGATACCTGCTCTTCAACCAAAATAAAAGTCTACGGCACCCGGTATATTCCCAGGCGGTCTCCCATCCAAGTACTGACCGGGCCCCGACGTTGCTTCGGTGATCGGACGAGAACCGGTGTATTCAACGTAGTGTGGCCGTAGACGAATATCATAGCAATTGTTTTAAGTTTAAACTATTGATACCTGCTCTTCAACCAAAATTAAAGTCTACGGCACCCGGTATTCCCATGCGGTCTCCCATCCAAGTACTGACCGGGCCCGACGTTGCTTAACTTCGGTGATCGGACGAGAACCGGTGTATTCAACGTAGTGTGGCCGTAGACGAATATCATAGCAATTGTTTTAAGTTTAAACTATTGATACCTGCTCTTCAACCAAAATAAAAGTCTACGGCACCCGGTATTCCATCCAAGTACTGACCGGGCCCGACGTTGCTTAACTTCGGTGATCGGACGAGAACCGGTGTATTCAACGTAGTGTGGCCGTAGACGAATATCATAGCAATTGTTTTATGTTTAAACTATTGATACCTGCTCTTCAACCAAAATAAAAGTCTACGGCAGCCGGTATTCCCAGGCGGTCTCCCATCCAAGTACTGACCGGGCCCGACGTTGCTTTAACTTCGGTGATCGGACGAGAACCGGTGTATTCAACGTAGTGTGGCCGTAGACGAATATCATAACAATTGTTTTAAGTTTAAACTATTGATACCTGCTCTTCAACCAAAATAAAAGTCTACGGCACCCGGTATTCCCAGGCGGTCTCCCATCCAAGTACTGACCGGGCCCGACGTTGCTTAACTTCGGTGATCGGACGAGAACCGGTGTATTCAACGTAGTGTGGCCGGAGACGAATATCATAGCAATTGTTTTATGTTTAAACTATTGATACCTGCTCTTCAACCAAAATAAAAGTCTACGGCACCCGGTATTCCCAGGCGGTCTCCCATCCAAGTACTGACCGGGCCCGACGTTGCTTAACTTCGGTGATCGGACGAGAACCGGTGTATTCAACGTAGTGTGGCCGTAGACGAATATCATAGCAATTGTTTTCAGTTTAAACTATTGATACCTGCCGTTCAACCACAATAAACGTCTCGGGCACCGGTATTCCCAGGCGGTCTCCCATCCAAGTACTGACCGGGCCCGACGTTGCTTAACTTCGGTGATCGGACGAGAACCGGTGTATTCAACGTAGTGTGGCCGTAGACGAATATCATAGCAATTGTTTTAAGTTTAAACTATTGATACCTGCTCTTCAACCAAAATAAAAGTCTACGGCACCCGGTATTCCCAGGCGGTCTCCCATCCAAGTACTGACCGGGCCCGACGTTGCTTAACTTCGGTGATCGGACGAGAACCGGTGTATTCAACGTAGTGTGGCCGTAGACGAATATCATAGCAATTGTTTTATGTTTAAACTATTGATACCTGCTCTTCAACCAAAATAAAAGTCTACGGCACCCGGTATTCCCAGGCGGTCTCCCATCCAAGTACTGACCGGCCCGACGTTGCTTAACTTCGGTGATCGGACGAGAACCGGTGTATTCAACGTAGTGTGGCCGTAGACGAATATCATAGCAATTGTTTCATGTTTAAACTATTGATACCTGATCTTCAACCAAAATAAAAGTCTACGGCACCCGGTATTCCCAGGGGTCTCCCATCCAAGTACTGACCGGGCCCGACGTTGCTTAACTTCGGTGATCGGACGAGAACCGGTGTATTCAACGTAGTGTGGCCGTAGACGAATATCATGGCAATTGTTTTATGTTTAAACTATTGATACCTGCTCTTCAACCAAAATAAGTCTACGGCACCCGGTATTCCCAGGCGGTCTCCCATCCAAGTACTGACCGGGCCCGACGTTGCTTAACTTCGGTGATCGGACGAGAACCGGTGTATTCAACGTAGTATGGCCGTAGACGAATATCATAGCAATTGTTTTAAGTTTAAACTATTGATACCTGCTCTTCAACCAAAATAAAAGTCTACGGCACCCGGTATTCCCATGCGGTCTCCCATCCAAGTACTGACCGGGCCCGACGTTGCTTAACTTCAGTGATCGGACGAGAACCGGTGTATTCAACGTAGTGCGGCCGTAGACGAATATCATAGCAATTGTTTTAAGTTTAAACTATTGATACCTGCTCTTCAACCAAAATAAAAGTCTACGGCACCCGGTATTCCCATGCGGTCTCCCATCCAAGTACTGACCGGGCCCGACGAAGCTTAACTTCATCGATCGGACGAGAACCGGTGCATTCAACGTAGTGTGGCCGTAGACGAATATCATAGCAATTGTTGTAAGTTTAAACTATTGATACCTGCTCTTCAACCAAAATTAAAGTCTACGGCATCCGGTATTCCCAGGCGGTCTCCCATCCAAGTACTGACCGGGCCCGACGTTGCTTAACTTCGGTGATCGGACGAGAACCGGTGTATTCAACGTAGTGTGGCCGTAGACGAATATCATAGCAATTGTTTTATGTTTAAACTATTGATACCTGCTCTACAACCAAAATAAAATCTCTACGGCACCCGGTATTCCCATGGCGGTCTCCCATCCAAGTACTGACCGGGCCCGACGTTGCTTAACTTCGGTGATCGGACGAGAACCGGTGTATTCAACGTAGTGTGGCCGTAGACGAATATCTGTTCTAGTCAATTGATTTATGTTTAAACTATTGATACCTGCTCTTCAACCAAAATAAAAGTCTACGGCACCCGGTATTCACAGGCGGTCTCCCATCCAAGTACTGACCGGGCCCGACGTTGCTTAACTTCGGTGATCGGACGAGAACCGGTGTATTCAACGTAGTGTGGCCGGAGACGAATATCATGGCAATTGTTTTATGTTTAAACTATTGATACCTGCTCTTCAACCAAAATAAAAGTCTACGGCACCCGGTATTCCCAGGGGTCTCCCATCCAAGTACTGACCGGGCCCGACGTTGCTTAACTTCGGTGATCGGACGAGAACCGGTGTATTCAACGTAGTGTGGCCGGAGACGAATATCATAGCAATTGTTTTATGTTTAAACTATTGATACCTGCTCTTCAACCAAAATAAAAGTCTACGGCACCCGGTATTCCCAGGCGGTCTCCCATCCAAGTACTGACCGGGCCCGACGTTGCTTAACTTCGGTGATCGGACGAGAACCGGTGTATTCAACGTAGTGTGGCCGTAGACGAATATCATAGCAATTGTTTTAAGTTTAAACTATTGATACCTGCTCTTCAACCAAAATAAAAGTCTACGGCACCCGGTATGTCTCCCATCCAAGTACTGACCGGGCCCGACGTTGCTTAACTTCGGTGATCGGACGAGAACCGGTGTATTCAACGTAGTGTGGCCGTAGACGAATATCATAGCAATTGTTTTATGTTTAAACTATTGATACCTGCTCTTCATCCAAAATAAAAGTCTACGGCACCCGGTATTCCCAGGGGCTCTCCCATCCAAGTACTGACCGGGCCCGACGTTGCTTAACTTCGGTGATCGGACGAGAACCGGTGTATTCAACGTAGTGTGGCCGGAGACGAATATCATGGCAATTGTTTTATGTTTAAACTATTGATACCTGCTCTTCAACCAAAATAAAAGTCTACGGCACCCGGTATTCCCAAGGGGTCTCCCATCCAAGTACTGACCGGGCCCGACGTTGCTTAACTTCGGTGATCGGACGAGAACCGGTGTATTCAACGTAGTGTGGCCGTAGACGAATATCATAGCAATTGTTTTAAGTTTAAACTATTGATACCTGCTCTTCAACCAAAATAAAAGTCTACGGCACCCGGTATTCCCATGCGGTCTCCCATCCAAGTACTGACCGGCCCGACGTTGCTTAACTTCGGTGATCGGACGAGAACCGGTGTATTCAACGTAGTGTGGCCGTAGACGAATATCATAGCAATTGTTTTAAGTTTAAACTATTGATACCTGCTCTTCAACCAAAATAAAAGTCTACGGCACCCGGTATTCCCAGGCGGTCTCCCATCCAAGTACTGACCGGGCCCGACGTTGCTTAACTTCGGTGATCGGACGAGAACCGGTGTATTCAACGTAGTGTGGCCGTAGACGAATATCATAGCAATTGTTTCATGTTTAAACTATTGATACCTGCTCTTCAACCAAAATAAAAGTCTACGGCATCCGGTATTCCCAGGCGGTCTCCCATCCAAGTACTGACCGGGCCCGACGTTGCTTAACTTCGGTGATCGGACGAGAACCGGTGTATTCAACGTAGTGTGGCCGTAGACGAATATCATAGCCATTGTTTTATGTTTAAACTATTGATACCTGCTCTTCATCCAAAATAAAAGTCTACGGCACCCGGTATTCCCAGGCGCTCTCCCATCCAAGTACTGACCGGGCCCGACGTTGCTTAACTTCGGTGATCGGACGAGAACCGGTGTATTCAACGTAGTATGGCCGGAGACGAATATCATGGCAATTGTTTTATGTTTAAACTATTGATACCTGCTCTTCAACCAAAATAAAAGTCTACGGCACCCGGTATTCCCAGGCGGTCTCCCATCCAAGTACTGACCGGGCCCGACGTTGCTTAACTTCGGTGATCGGACGAGAACCGGTGTATTCAACGTAGTGTGGCCGTAGACGAATATCATAGCAATTGTTTTATGTTTAAACTATTGATACCTGCTCTTCAACCAAAATAAAAGTCTACGGCACCCGGTATTCCCAGGCGGTCTCCCATCCAAGTACTGACCCGGCCCGACGTTGCTTAACTTCGGTGATCGGACGAGAACCGGTGTATTCAACGTAGTGTGGCCGTAGACGAATATCATAGCAATTGTTTCATGTTTAAACTATTGATACCTGCTCTTCAACCAAAATAAAAGTCTACGGCACCCGGTATTCCCAGGCGGTCTCCCATCCAAGTACTGACCGGGCCCGACGTTGCTTAACTTCGGTGATCGGACGAGAACCGGTGTATTCAACGTAGTGTGGCCGTAGACGAATATCATAGCAATTGTTTTATAAGTTTAAACTATTGATACCTGCTCTTCAACCAAAATAAAAGTCTACGGCACCCGGTATTCCCAGGCGGTCTCCCATCCAAGTACTGACCGGGCCCGACGTTGCTTAACTTCGGTGATCGGACGAGAACCGGTGTATTCAACGTAGTGTGGCCGTAGACGAATATCATAGCAATTGTTTCATGTTTAAACTATTGATACCTGCTCTTCAACCAAAATAAAAGTCTACGGCACCCGGTATTCCCAGGCGGTCTCCCATCCAAGTACTGACCGGGCCCGACGTTGCTTAACTTCGGTGATCGGACGAGAACCGGTGTATTCAACGTAGTGTGGCCGTAGACGAATATCATAGCAATTGTTTCATGTTTAAACTATTGATACCTGCTCTTCAACCAAAATAAAAGTCTACGGCACCCGGTATTCACAGGGGCTCTCCCATCCAAGTACTGACCGGGCCCGACGTTGCTTAACTTCGGTGATCGGACGAGAACCGGTGTATTCAACGTAGTATGGCCGTAGACGAATATCATGGCAATTGTTTTATGTTTAAACTATTGATACCTGCTCTTCAACCAAAATAAAAGTCTACGGCACCCGGTATTCCCAGGCGGTCTCCCATCCAAGTACTGACCGGGCCCGACGTTGCTTAACTTCGGTGATCGGACGAGAACCGGTGTATTCAACGTAGTGTGGCCGTAGACGAATATCATAGCAATTGTTTTAAGTTTAAACTATTGATACCTGCTCTTCAACCAAAATAAAGTCTACGGCACCCGGTATTCCCAGGCGGTCTCCCATCCAAGTACTGACCGGGCCCGACGTTGCTTAACTTCGGTGATCGGACGAGAACCGGTGTATTCAACGTAGTGTGGCCGTAGACGAATATCATAGCAATTGTTTTAAGTTTAAACTATTGATACCTGCTCTTCAACCAAAATAAAAGTCTACGGCACCCGGTATTCCCAAGCGGTCTCCCATCCAAGTACTGACCGGGCCCGACGTTGCTTAACTTCGGTGATCGGACGAGAACCGGTGTATTCAACGTAGTATGGCCGTAGACGAATATCATGGCAATTGTTTTATGTTTAAACTATTGATACCTGCTCTTCAACCAAAATAAAAGTCTACGGCACCCGGTATTCCCAGGCGGTCTCCCATCCAAGTACTGACCGGGCCCGACGTTGCTTAACTTCGGTGATCGGACGAGAACCGGTGTATTCAACGTAGTGTGGCCGTAGACGAATATCATAGCAATTGTTTTAAGTTTAAACTATTGATACCTGCTCTTCAACCAAAATAAAAGTCTTCGGCACCCGGTATTCCCAAGGGGTCTCCCATCCAAGTACTGACCGGAATCGACGTTGCTTAACTTCGGTGATCCGACGAGAACCGGTGTATTCAACGTAGTATGGCCGGAGACGAATATCATGGCAATTGTTTTATGTTTAAACTATTGATACCTGCTCTTCAACCAAAATAAAAGTCTACGGCACCCGGTATTCCCAGGCGGTCTCCCATCCAAGTACTGACCGGGCCCGACGTTGCTTAACTTCGGTGATCGGACGAGAACCGGTGTATTCAACGTAGTGTGGCCGTAGACGAATATCATAGCAATTGTTTTAAGTTTAAACTATTGATACCTGCTCTTCAACCAAAATAAAAGTCCACTGCACCCGGTATTCCCATGCGGTCTCCCATCCAAGTACTGACCGGGCCCGACGATGCTTAACTTCAGTGATTGGACGAGAACCGGAGTATTCAACGTAGTGCGGCCGTAGACGAATATCATAGCAATTGTTGTAAGTTTAAACTATTGATACCTGCTCTTCAACCAAAATAAAACTCTACGGCACCCGGTATTCCCATGCGGTCTCCCATCCAAGTACTGACCGGGCCCGACGAAGCTTAACTTCATCGATCGGACGAGAAACGCTGTATTCAACGTTGTGTGGCCGTAGACGAATATCATAGCAATTGTTGTAAGTTTAAACTATTGATACCTGCTCTTCAACCAAAATAAAAGTCTACGGCATCCAGTATTCCCAGGCGGTCTCCCATCCAAGTACTGACCGGGCCCGACGTTGCTTAACTTCGGTGATCGGACGAGAACCGGTGTATTCAACGTAGTGTGGCCGTAGACGAATATCATAGCAATTGTTTTATGTTTAAACTATTGATACCTGCTCTTCAACCAAAATAAAAGTCTACGGCACCCGGTATTCCCATGCGGTCTCCCATCCAAGTACTGACCGGGCCCGACGTTGCTTAACTTCGGTGATCGGACGAGAAACGGTGTATTCAACGTTGTGCGGCCGTAGACGAATATCATAGCAATTGTTGTAAGTTTAAACTATTGATACCTGCTCTTCAACCAAAATAAAAGTCTACGGCACCCGGTATTATTATTATTATTTTTTTTTTCCCCTGAGATGGAGTCATTGTAACTCCATTTATTACATATCAACAAACCACAATAATGCACAATAATTGTTACATAAAATCTTGCACGCAAAATAACTCCTTTTTTAGAATACTTAAAATATTACAAAGGTGAGAACATTAATAAATGTAAAATTAAAATATTTTCAACCCATTTGATTGAAGCAGAGATTTTTTTTTTTTTTTAATTGAATCTAATGATTTTGTTTTTAACTGAGCATAATGCACTATTTCTCATGTACATTTTTTTTAAATCTTCTTCATTCAGTCGTTTGTTTTCGAAGTTGATATGGCGTTTCAAATTCCTTTTATACTCTGGTAGAATATATCGTCTATTTGATGTCTTATTTAGAGCTAATTCACATCGAATATTCCAAATTATTTTATGTAACCTGCACACCAGTAGTAAAGCTATATCTTCCATACCCTCTCCATTGCCCATGATTCTGTTGCAATCATTTAAATAGAAGGTTTTCTTCCCTGTATACTTTTTCAATAAATGCTCAACAAAAATCTTAAAGTT
>CM055818.1:55080303-55115064 GCA_029582265.1 Zoroaster sp. YZ-2022 | reverse complement strand
GTACTTGGATGGGAAACCGCCTGGGCATACGGGTGCCGCAGACATTTATTTTGGTTGAAGAGCAGGTATCAATAGTTTAAACTTAAAACAATTGCTATGATATTCGTCTACGGCCACACTACGTTGAATACACCGGTTCTCGTCCGATCACCGAAGTTAAGCAACGTCGGGCCCGGTCAGTACTTGGATGGGAGACCGCCTGGGAATACTGGATGCCGTAGAATTTTATTTTGGTTGAAGAGCAGGTATCAATAGTTTAAACATGAAACAATTGCTATGATATTCGTCTATGGCCACACTACGTTGAATACACCGGTTCTCGTCGGATCACCGAAGTTAAGCAACGTCGGACACGGTCAGTACTTGGATGGGAGACCCCTTGGGAATACCGGGTGCCGAAGGCTTTTATTTTGGTTGAAGAGCATGTATCAATAGTTTAAACATGAAACAATTGCCATGATATTCGTCTACGGCCACACTACGTTGAATACATCGGGTCTTATCCGATCACCGAAGTTAAACAACGTCGGGCCCGGTCAGTACTTGGATGGGAGACCGCCTGGGCATACTGGATGCCGTAGACTTTTATTTTGGTTGAAGAGCAGGTATCAATAGTTTAAACTTAAAACAATTGCTATTATATTCGTCTACGGCCACACTACGTTGAATACACCGGTTTCTTCCTACGTTCCTACGTCAGAAAATGTATTTCTTTTCTATATCTACCTCATGATGAGAAAATACACAATGAAAACAATACCATTGAAACGAAGTATTTTGGTTTACAATTTGGTTTCGCTGAGCAAAAACACCTGCTTTATTCAGAATTCATGACTCATAACTCATTATTACCAAATACGGAATACGAAACTCACTCGAATCTAAATTCCGAGATTTTTTGAGGTTATAAGACTAACTTCGGGATTAGGTTTTATGTATGCTTCGCGAGCCTTGTTGGTTTTCCATCTGCCATGGCGAGATATAAGAGTAGAAGGAATGTGGGCATTGCTGGCAGCCGTTGCCCCACCCGACCTTAGGCTATGGAGCCCATATTCGCATATATTGGGCACTAAAGGTTTTATTGCTTGGAGCACTGTCTCACGAGTTCTGGTATAACTTAAACCGTGTGTGGTGGGAACTAGACCCTTTTTTGAAGCTGTTAATCTATGTACAATAGGTAAGGTCGAATCAATTGGATCTGCCAAATCATTCAAGTATCGTTCTGCAACGACGACTGGACAAGTTGACTTAAATGTTCTGGCTATTGTCACGTCATTGCCTTGACGTAAATGGTCAGTTTTAGATTTTGGCAAATGTAACAGTAGGCGATCTGGTGTAAAAGTACAATCACAGCGTCTGATGTGGCTTAGATCGTCGAATCTCAAAAATCCTGCATAACTGATAAAACAGACAAATAAAGTTCGAAGATCCAACAATGTCGCTGTTGAATGACCGTGTGACACCAGTAACTTTTCCAGTATTTCTGGTGTAATTGGTTCTTTCCTCGTGATGGGTGTAGTGTGGGTACGATTATATCCTTGCAATGCAAGTCTGAACATACAATCATCTGTAGGAGACGGCAGCCCGGCTAAGCTATGTACCCACTTAACGCAGGCGGAAACAGCATCAGCTGCCGTCTTCGCTCCGGATGTCGTGGATAAATGAGCAATGTAAAGTGCGAGATGGTATGGGTCTGCTGGAAATGCCTCGACTCCGATTCTGGTGCGAGCCCAGGTTTCCCATCTGCCCCATGTGGCCAGATATTTTTGGGTTGTAGACGATTCTCTGGCCGCAATTAGTAGAGAAGGCAGCGTATTGTCAGCGAGAATGTGGAGGGATGGGTCTTGAAGGGATTGCTTATTACGGTTCCATGCCTCTGTCAATAAAAACAAACAAGAAAGCAACAAGTACCTTTGTCACAATATGCTAAACGCATAACGCGTCTATACAAAATGGCGCAACAATCATAACGACAATCATCAATTTTTCACACATTGTTCTCTTGCAAGGCACTAGGCATCAGTCCAGCGTTAGCTGGCGCTCGGAGGCCACGAAAAAAAACCTATTTTTTAGGGGAAAACGTGGATGCGTCCAAGGATACCGAGTGAGGGGGCATTCCCTTTCTTCCTTGCGAATTAATTCGTGGGCGGGAGGGATATAAATGGGCGAGTGAAAGCAAGGTGTAGTTACTCGAAGGAGAAGGAAGAATGTCATGAGGACAAGGTTTATATATACGGAATGGAGTGAACGCAAACAAAAGATGTTACGTAATTGCTCACTGAGCGTGCATGTCGTTCGATAACGAAAAGAAATTTCACTTTCTTCCTACGTTCCTACGTCAGAAAATGTATTTCTTTTCTATATCTACCTCATGATGAGAAAATACACAATGAAAACAATACCATTGAAACGAAGTATTTTGGTTTACAATTTGGTTTCGCTGAGCAAAAACACCTGCTTATGAGAAAACGCCAAAGAAGGGGACGTTAGTGGTTCTTGGGGCGTTAGTGGTTCTTGGGGCCGTTACTAAAATAACGATTGGGTAGTCGGACACCAAATGGTCATTTTGATTTCAAAAAATGAAGCACACCAGGCACACAAATCGGCCATGTACAGATGTAGATATTATTTGACAAATTGTTAAAAATCTGCTCTCTATCGTCAAATAGATACTCGCCAAATGGCAGTTACGTATTCTGAACAAATCTCAGATACAGTCCGAGCAATAGCCCAAGTAGTAGTATGTCAGATAGCGGCTTTGTCTCAATACGACAAAAGAGGGAGGCACCTACCCAAAAGGGAGGCACCAGGCAATGTTAAAACAAAGGCGCCTTTGTTTTAGAAATAGTTTTTTAGGGAAACTCCCTAAAAATGAAAGAAGAGTATCAAAAAATCGATGAAGCAGATTTTTCTAAAAACTACTGCTGGATTTTATCTCACTTTAAAAAGTGAGATAAAAGAGACTTTAAAAAGTGAGATAATGAAATAACTATTATCTAGTTGTATAATAAAGATGACAGAGAAATATTTATCGAAATGGACATTGGAAGAATTGCAAAATTTGAAAATTTTTAATCGATTAATGTGTAGTAACATAAAATTACTATTGATTTATAAAGACGATAAATATCACTACGTTTGGAAACTCTTTGAAAAAAAAATATCTACAAGGAGACACATTTTAGAAAACGGTCACGTAACTCGTGTTTACACGGTCATTACAGACTTGGGGATTCTTTAGCAGAGTTTAAAAAGTGAGATAATGAAATAACTATTATCTAGTTGTATAATAAAGATGGAGAGAACGATGATTTTGTGTGAATGGCTTTTAGTTGGTAAAAACTGCAAGTGTTGTAGAATGAGTATTCGCGATGATGTCTATTGCCCGATGCATCGATGGCGTATTCGGCTAGGAAAAAGTATTCCACTTGCATGTTATAGATGTAAAAATGGCACAAAAGCAAAGGCGGGCTCGTGTACGAAATGCACGAAGATATTAAATGTAGTGAGAGGAAAATCTAAACGATCGTTTAATTTAGTAATGAAAGAATTGTTGGAAAGAAATTTCTTTATAGATTATAAATTATAATTACAGCGTTTGCGTCGCTGGGGCGTACGGAGGAGGTCTATCGAACGTTTTTACACGCTCCGATACTCGCGAAGCGTGTTTTTGATTACGCTGACACGAAGCATAATAGTTTTTATTGATAGTCAAAGCTACTTTAAACTCAAAAGTTTTTCTATAATAATTTTTTTTTCTGCATTTACAACATCAGAGTTTACTTCTGGTATAGTCGTCGGTTCACTCTTTGCGACGGCGTTACGGATCTTTTCTTTCATTTTATAATATTTTTCTCGCTCTTCACACACGAGTACAAACTCTTCTTGGTTGATGTAACCGTCTTCGATGGCTTTACTAACGTGGTTTTCAATCGTGTTGAGTTTACTCAACGCTAAAATTCGTATTTCATCGTGTTTTTTAGCTTTTTTATACAATTTATTTTTAGCGTAAATAAGAGCTAAAGCTGTGACGCCCAACCCCGAAGCTAAACCTTCTAAAGCTAATCCAACGGGCGATGATACGACTGTGGTGATACTGGCTATTCCGATGGCTCCCGCTCCAATACAGCCCAATTCTGCAATAGTTTCTGCGACGTTACAAGCGTTTATGATTTTATTATATTTTTTATATACACCCTCGCGTTCGTTTATTTCGATTCGTAATTCTTTTTGAATATCGTCGATTTTTTGCAATCGAAATGATTTAGCGTCACTTTCCATCAGCGGCAAGTTTGGATAAAGTACATTAGTTGATTCTATAGGTGCGCTCATTATATGTTTTATTAATAGAAAAAGATTTTAATCTTTAGGAAAAGTATAAATTGGAATTTTTTTAAGTAAAACTTCATGGCATATTCCTGTGGTCAAAGAACCAAAAAAAGTAGATTTTAAATAGAATTTAGCATGATTTATATAACGATTTGAAAGGAAACATACTATACATTCAAAATAACTCGGTTCATTTGTAAAAGTAAAACCTCTACTTGGGAATTCAATTTGATGATCATGATAATCAACTACATCAAATTGTTCGGTTTTTACTACAGAATAAACATTGTTTTCACCTCTATGACTCGTTGCAAATAGTGAATAAAATAATAAATCATCAACTATAAAAAGTAGACCCTGGTTAAACAGCTGCATTTCAAAGTGTAAAGTGTTGAAATATTCAAAAGAAGTTAATGTTACATGTCTTCCTACAAGTTCACTAGGGGCGATATGTCCAGTATCTTCAAAGACAATGTTTTTTTCACTTTTTTGACTATCACCCCACTCACTCATTGTACGCTTCGCGTCAGCGCGACTCGGTCCATAAATGCTCGCCATATTTATATTATAAATTATTTAATTCGAAGGTAAACTTGCAATTTTTATATTGAAACAGATTTTTGAATTTAGCGAACCGAAAAAACTCGCTTCAACAAAAACTTTTCTAACGTTTCGTATTTTAAAACACATTTCGTATTTTAAATGTTGAATTTCATTTTCTAGAAAATGAAACTTTTCATCTCGTTGCGGAGAAGGAATATAATAAATGTTGGGGGCGTAATCGCGCGTCGTTGAATGCGTGACGAAACTATCGGTTTTAATAAACTGCGTAAAAATGCTACAATACGTAGGCGCGACCGTAAACAAGAAAAAGGGTTGTTTAAACGTATCGTGCCATCCTAGTACGACGTCGACTTTTTCAATTAAAACTAATCGCTGTAAAATTTCATCTCTGTTTAGATATCCGTGATGTTCGTAAATTTCGTCTTTTGTTGATGCTTTTTCGCTAGCGATCGTTCTAATATTCGTTGTTCGACTCGGTCCGTAAATACTCGCCATTTATATAATTTCAACATTTAAAATAATGGGGAAACCGTGATTATGTATATCTCTACTTTTGCTATCTCTAACTCGAAAACTCAACTCGTTATGGGTTCCGAGTCGTAATTTTTTTGCTAATGGATTTGTATATTGCATGTACATGCTTTCACCAAACGACGCGTCTCGCAAAGGCAGCGAGTTTAAAATTGTGCAGGGTTTTCCGTTGAAATAATTATCGGTCGTAGAAATTTGATCGCAATGAATGTAAAAAAATTTAAAAAGTTCTACGTCAATTTTGTTGGTGTATTCTCCCGCGGTTAGAGATTCGCTATGCAACCCCAATAAATTAGCTAACCCAGATGTAAATTTAACGCTCTTGTTCACTTGAGCTAATATTAACGTGTATTCACCCTTGGATTTATCGATTCTATACGTTATCCAAGGCTCATTTTTCGTTATAATCTCGATAATTTCGACAATGTTGTAAAGGCCCGCTTCGATAAATTTTACTTCACCTTCCGATTCACCCACCGTACGAATTAGTATTCTTTCTTTTTTACGCATGTTGTAATATCCCACCCAAATGTTTACGCTGTGTAATATAATCGAGAGATTGCCTCGCCGATTATCGATAACGTTTTCTAATTGAATCGATCCACCTTCTTTACCAATTTCGATTTCGAATGTATGATACATTTTATTATATTTTAATATAATAATAAATGACGTTTCCATTAGCATTCAAGAGTAATTTTACGTATTCGTACGAGCAATCTGGAAATTTTAAAGCGCCTCTCGATTTTAACGATGGTGATTTAACGAGTATAAACATTTACGTAAACTCGAGTTTTTTTTTAAACGTTCGTTTTAATAATGTTTTCAACGACTACAAGCTGCCTCGCGTTAAAAGCGACGACGTTGTAGACGATTGGTATTCTAACCCACTCAAATTTTATCAAAATCAAATAAATTTTGTGACGTACTGCGCCACGACGAGGTGCGGCGTGAGTTATCAACATTTAAACCATTTAAACCCAATGATTCGTAGTTTTTTTAGATTTCACGTCTATTATCAAATTAGACGATTGCTCAAAGAAATGAGCTGCCCCGCATCTTTTCAAAATTTTTACGACGCGTTTGCCAATAATATAGACGTGAGCGCGTACAAAAAAATATGTAAAGAATTTCACCTTTCGCAAAACAACAATTGGAAACAACGAGTCGATTTAAATTCAAACGGATTAGGAACTGCTTATTATTACGATAACGGTATCAAAGCGGTACCCAATAACAACTACGATAAAAGTAGTTTGAATGTTATTTCTACCGAGGTGACCGATTACGATTATTACAAAACCGCGACTAAAATGAGTTTTGGAGACCATCCTTCGACCTATACGATCGCATTCATTTCACAATCTTCAACAGAGCTCGCTTGGTCAAAATTTATAATCAGCGAGTCTAGAGGTTTTACGGATGTTGGTACGCAACGAATAAACGACTCGTTAAGAACGTACGTTTACGCGATTTTAGGAGCTCAAGCGCAAGCAAAAAGCTCATTTTTAGCGGGTGGTACAGGTTTAGACGCGCAACGCGAATTTATAAATATAGTAAAAGCAGAGATTGACTCTCCGGTCGATTTACAAACTAGCATTCAACGATATCAAGATGTTTTACAATACGCTCGCAGTCGTTTAAACTTTTGTCTAGGAGAAAATTTATACATGATGCCTAGCGATATGAATTTACAAATAGGCAATTATGTGGGATACAACAATAATCTATTAATCGCGACGAGCGATTTATCGTTAGGTTCAAATTTAGATACAAATTCAACACCCGTTGTTCCTCCTATTTTACCGCTAGAACGAACGCAACTACCAACGATTGCACAGCACGTAGAAGACGCCGACGCAGAGAATATGACCGACAGTTTATCACACCCGTTGGAAACTACATTAAAAAAAGACTCGGTTGAGGGCATAGCACCTTCTTTAAAACAAGACAACCATCAAGATGAAAAAAATTCTTTAATACTCGGTTTTGCGATTTTAACTGGTGTAGGTATTATGATTTACGAATTGTTTTAAAACACACTATCGCTTCACGTTTTCTGCGTATAAGCTAGAAATAACACCCCGACTCCGCTTATCACCAACCATAAATGTTCCGCTGCTAACGTAACGACGCTCGAAGCTATTTTAAATAACCAACTTACTATCGTTCCGATAATAGCCGGTAAAGCGGCTAAAGCTTTCGCTCCTAGTTTAGATAATACATTTGCTAAATTTTTTAATGTTTTTTGTATCCACTCTTTTACGCCGTCAGCTCGTGATGGTGGAGTTGGTTCTGGCGCAGGAGTTGGTTTTGGAATAACTGAACTTACAACATTACCGATCGATTTGACGATAAAAGCAATGGTCATACTAAAAGCTGTTAATATACTGATAATCGTTACACCTTGTTCTCTAAATAAAGTTTTAATTCTTTCACCCAACGTAACGTCTATGTTTTTTATTCTATATAACGTTTCTTTAATTATATTGAGTTGGCTACTATTCTTATAATCAAACTTGTTAATTTGTTCTTTAATCGTATCAATTTCATCTAATAATTCTTGTTCTCGTTGCGCAAGTTGATCTATTGCATTTTCATCTCCTACGTCGTTGTTGGCAATTCTAGTTCTAATTTCGGTTAATTCTTTGTTACGTGTGTATAATTCAGCTTCAAATTTTAATTTTTGTCCTTGCACCGTTTTCATAAGATCTGCGTAACCCCTTAGTTCGCGGAGTATATTTCTTTCATCTCGAGTTTCTGCGTTTTGCGTATAAAAATTAATAAATCCTTCAATCGTGTCTATTTTTTTTTTACCTCTTAGATCATACATTTCGATATCACCATTAACATTGAAAAACGGTTCTTCTTCGGGCGTTGGTGACGATGGTGGTGTTGTTGGTAACTTTCGACTTGGTTTTTTCCTAACTGATAGACTTTCTAGTTCTTTTAAAGTTTCATCTACATATTTTTGTGTCTTAACTTTTCTAATACTTTTCCAGTCTTTTATACCCAATTGTTCTCTCATGAATCTAACCTGGCTATAGCCAGCTTTAGCCGCTTCACCGGCTATTGAATTTAACGTAAGAAAGTTTTTGTTTTGTTTAGAAATCGTCAGCCTTACTTTTCCTCGTTCACTTGAAGTATAAAATATACCCTCTTCCGTTACTTGAAAATTTTCCCAATCTGGTATTTTGTTTAGTTTCCAGCCTTGTTCTTTTACTATTCTATGAAAGTCATCAACTCGTGCACTATTCGATGATCATACAGCATCGGGTGGTTTTTCTAATGCACCTAAACTTTTTTGTTTGTTTTGTTCTCTAATAAGAGACGTATTATAAGCTTCATCACTTAATTCATATTCTTCCGCATTATCGTCAAACATTTCATCCTCTTCAAGATTTTGTAATAACGGATCTGCTTCTATTAGATCGTGTCCTCCTTCTGCCATTTACAATTACTTTACATCTTTTATTTTAACAATCTCCAACTCGCGTAACCAACTACACTCATACCAATAATGATAAATACCATCTCTCCCGTTTTTTGATCTTCGCTAGGAACGTAAAAATCTTCTAATCGCGGTTCTTTACGTAAATCGAGAGGTAAATTTACTCGTGTATTTGAAACTCGCGAATATTCTTGCATCGCTTCGTTAATGTTATTAAAAGTTCTTATCGCGCCCGATTCTTTTTGTATTTTCTCATTTAAATAATCTATATATTTTAAACGCTTTTTACTAAATTCGTCTCTAGCTTTCGAAAGATGTTCCAACGCTAAATCGTGTCGTTTGCGTTCTTGTTCTGCGTCATTACCACGTAAATTACTAAATAAAAAATTCGATCCGGTAAACGCTAACGCGTTGATTACCGCGCCTCCAACCATCATCGCTACAGACACCATTTATACATATAAACATTAAAAAAAAAAAAAAAAAAAAAAAAAAAAAAAAAAATGTGTTGTTAAATATAGTTTTACAAAATTATATAAAAATTTTTATATTTACTAACGTTAAATATGACAAATAATACGTACGGAGATACGCTAGATCCATACAGAAGACTAAGAGAACCTCGAGGCGTAAAAGGAATGCGCCAAAAAGTCGTCATTACAAACAATCCGAGTACCATAAACGAAAATCAATTGTTGACGGTTCGTTTTCCAAATTTAGGAATGAACGACGTCATCGTTCCGAATACAACGCGATTAGCTTTCAACATTGAACTCGTTAGCTCAAACGATGAAAATAGAACGTTGGTGCAAAACATCGGTAGAGCTATCGTAAAACACATAATCATTAAAATGGAAGGAAATGAAATATTTAGTTTAGACGATGCGGATGTATTCAATTGTTACAAAGACGAATGGTTGACCAAAGATCAGCGCGAAAATTTAGTGTATCAAGGAATCGAAACTGAAAACGTAACTAAAATGAGAATAAACGCTAGCGATAAAGTTCCCGCGGGCAACGGTGGAGCAGATAAAGCTATCGCAGACGCGTATAAAAATAGGTATTACATTCCGCTGGATTTTGAATTGTTAACCGATCATCAACCTTACTATCAGTCGGGTATAGGAGATCGATTGACTTACGAACTCGTGTTTAATAAATTTGAAAATGTGATCAAAAGCACCGACGATAATGCAAAATACGTCATAAGCGGAATTTCTTTAGAATTTGAGGTTGTTCATATGCCAGAACTCGCTAGAACAATTAGAAATCAATACAGCGATAGAACGAGTATATTGTTTGATCGCGTACTGAGACAGAGCGTAACTACGTACAACAAAAAAGATACAATGTGGAATATAAATTTAAATACTCCGGCAAAAAGTATGAAAGGAATATTGTTTCTATTCAAAGAACCCGACGTGAAAGAAAGCAACAAGTTTTATAATCCGAAAATAACAAAAGTTAGTATTACTATCGAAGGCGTTCCCAATCAACTCTACGCGCACGGAATGAAAAGATATCAACAATGGGAAGAGATTTCAAAATATTTTGGTGATTCGAGAAAACAACACGCTATACGAGTTGCGCAAGCTCTAGATTTATCCAACGTCAAACTATCGAATTATTTACTTAATCGATACGGTTTATTTTTAGATTTAAGAACGAGTACCGATAATGTATTACACGGAAGCGGAAGACGAGTGCAAAACTTGTCCGAAGGAATTACCATTCAAATTGAAAAAGAAGCCGAGAGTGCGGGTGAACTAAACATGTATACTTTTATTATCATGGACGCGCAACTAAATATTAGAAACTCGCGTTTCGAATCGGTCGATTATTAAACATCGAGTGATTATTAAAAAACGTTTATATTAAAAAGAAAATGTTACCTAAATATCCACACGCTGCGTTAATTTGCGGACAAACGGGATGCGGTAAAACTGAATTTGTTTTAAATTTATTACAAAATGAATATTTTAAATATTTTGAAAATATCGTTATATTATGCCCTACCATTTTCAACAATGATGCGTACAAAAATAGAAAATGGGTTCTAAACGACGATAACGTACACGTTAACGATTTAAACGACATATCGCTGAATAGAGCTATAGAAATTTATGGCGATTTTTTCAAAATGGAAGAAACGTTGTTTATTATAGACGATTGCAGCGCGAATAAACAGTTGCATTATAAAAAATACGACGAGAATAATAAATGTATGATCACTAAATTGGCTTTTAGCGGTAGACACGTTAAACACAGCTGTTGGATTCTTTCGCAAAAATATAATAGCGTATTGAAAGATTTTAGAGAACAACTCAAATGGACGTGTTTATTTTATTGTAAAGATAGAGATTCATTTGAGAATTGTCTTCGAGAAAATGATGTTGTACCAACTCGCGAGTTGAGAATGGAAATTCATGAAAAATTAAAAAGAGTTAAACACCGTAAATTAATTTTAAAAACGGATCAGCCTACCAGTTGGGAAATACGTGACTGAGTGATTACCGTCAAGTCGAGAGCGATCCCCCAGAGGTTAAGAGCGATCCCCCATCAAGTCGTGAGCGATCCCCCGTCAAGTCGAGAGCAATTACTCATAGGTCAAGGGCAATTACTCATAGGTTAAGGGCAATTACTCATAGGTTAAGGGTAATTACTCATAGGTTAAGGGTAATTACTCATAGGTTAAGGGTAATTACTCATAGGTTAAGGGTAATTACTCTTAGGTTACTCATAGGTCAAGAGCGATTACTCATAGGTCTCACATTTTAATAAATATTATAAAGCATATTTATAAATATGAATGCTGAACGAGTGCAAGTTTTATTTACGAATATATCTGTTGAACGAGTAAATGATTTTATATATAATCTTAACCAACTCGTAAATACCGCGAAAGAAAGACAAGAATTGGTACAAGTATTAAACGATAATACTGAAAAAGTAAAAAGTATATTTAATAGTATAGATGCTGAACGAGTAAAAGATCTATTGTTAAATCTTAACGAGCTTTTAAACGTCGATGGGTTATCTAAAACTAATTATTGGTTCTTATATTTTTTAATAAATTTAATCGATTATTCTTCAAGTACATATAATAAATGGAAGAAGTACGTAAGATATTAAACGAAAATATACAGACGCCACTCATTGACGCTAACGTTAGCGTCAACGACGATAGCTTATTGCTGAAACAACGTCTTTTATCGGTCGTAATAGGAGGAGACTCAACCAAGTTTTTCGGTAAAGAACTAAGCGTTAGCGATATTGAAGCTTTGAGCGAGCAAGAGCGAAAAGTATTACACGCGCAATACGAAACTAAATTAGGTCGCGATATTACTCAGTCTTTAGGTAGCACCATTATAACGCTATACGCTAAACTATTGGGGCTTAGTTTAAATCGTATTGATTTGTACGGCCATAAATTTCAAATTGATGATGAAGGTAAATTAATTTCAGATTTAGAAAAAGATCCGTTCATTAATAGCATGCTTAATACAGTGTTGTGTGAAATATACTACAAGTACGGTATGTTTCTCGCTCCGCTCAGCGTTTCGCTGATTACAGCAAAACATTTAAAAAGAAAAGAAGAAACATTATCTTCAATTGATAATAAAAGCGATGGAGACGAACGAGCAAACGACTGTGCCGAAAGAGATTGCGCAACCGGAACCAACACCAAAGACCATTACCCAACCAGCGACTAAGTCAAAAAACCCAAACAGAGTTGCAGCTGGAAAAAAACTAGCAGAAATTAACAAAAAGAAAAAACTACAACTCGCTAAACCCGCGAAAAGCGTTAAACTCGATAGCGAAGGTTATAAAGAAAACAACTCGATGAGCAATGAAACGAGTTACAATTATTTGTATATTGCTATTGGAGGTATTGCTATTGGAGCTTATTTCTTGTTTAGAAGCAACTCTAAAGAAACATTTAAAAACGAACCCGCTAGAGTACCCGTTAAACTCGCTAGCGTTACACCACCCACCGCGCTAGAGAATGTTTTTGAAATGGAATAAAAAGTTTTTTTTTATATTTAACGATTATAAACATGTCTTCAATGCCTATAAATACGAAAACGATCGCCGATACAATTTATCACAGCTCAGTTATGACTCTTTTAGTAATTTGCTACAGCATGCTCGGTGAAAAAATATTTAAAATGAAACCAGCCGATTTAGGAAAATTGGATATAAAAGACGGGTTAAAACTAACTGCGGTAGTTACGTTAGGTGGTGCGACGCAAATGTGGTTAGTTAAACAAGGAATTTTACCAAATTCGCTCATGCCCGCCGAATAATGTTAAGAATAATATTTATAAATATTAAATGGATGAACGAAAACTATCCAACGCTTATTATAGTCCGAGAGGATACTACAAAGGTCAATCAGCAATCAGCAAGCTGGCTAAAGAAACGAGAGTAAATGTAAAACTCGTTCGACGATGGATAAAAAAGCAAGCGCTGTGGCAAATTTATTTACCCTATCCTAAATATATTCCGAGACCGACTTCATCAAATAGTACGCTTGAAAAACCAAACGAGGTTCATCAAGCAGACTTGTTGTTTCTTCCGCACGACAAAGTCGGTAGAATTACGTACAAGTACGCGTTAACGGTCGTGGATGAAGCCAGCAGATATAAAGAAGCGCAACCTTTAATCGATAAAACAGCCGCGCGAGTAAGCGATGCTTTTGAAAAAATTTATAAACGATCACCGTTGGTTTGGCCTAAAATTATAAAAGTCGACCCCGGAAAAGAATTCATGAGCAGCGTTAATGCTTTGATGAGTGAGCATAATGTAAAAATTCAGCGAGGAGAGGTTGGAAATCACAGAGCTCAGGGTATAGTTGAGAGATTTAATAGAACTTTGAGCGAAAGATTATTTTCGCATCAATACGGTCAAGAAATTGTTACCGATACGAGAAATAGAGAATGGGTTAAAAGATTACCGGCTGTTGTAAAAGCGTTAAACAACGAGACGACGCGACTGATTAACTTGAAACCAAAAGACGCTATTAAGAAAAGTAGCGTTGAGCAAAATCCAGCATCACCGGGTAAAAAGAATGAAAAAAGAATTCCATTAAACTCGCTAGTTCGGTATTTATACGCGCCCGGTGAAGCTGAAAAAGATACGAGACGTAGAGAGACCGATCCTATATGGAGTTTAAAAATTTATAGAATATCTAAAACGATGAAAGCTGCGAATCAACCCATATTGTATTATGTAGAAGGAGGCCCCGCACGTAGTTTTGTAAGAGAAGAAATACAAATTATTCCTAGAGATACAATGAATCCACCAATCATTCGTCGTTAATCAGAGATTGATGACCGTAAGCAAGAGTGTGTATTCCGTTTTCTAAAATGTGTCTCTTTGTATCTAGAGGAGATAGTGATATTTTATTTATTCGAGTTGTATATAGTCTATGGTTTACGTGCCTAATAAAATTCATAGGGTGATGTAGAGTTTTTTTAAACGATAAAACTTGTTTATATCGCTCGTGTTGGATATCTTGTTCTAAAACTTGTCTTTTAACTCCTTTAGCTTTTCTTATTTCAGCTTTATCTGAAGTAAGTATCGAATACATTTTGGGTCTTAAACAAACAACTTCAGAAATTACAGTTTTCGCACACTCGTCTTTCATTTTACCGATCACTTTTTTGTTTTCTTCAGAAAACAGAAAATGACTCTTGTCGTAATTACTAAAATCGTATAAATGTTTGTCTTTTTTCATATCTTTGTAAACGTCTTTCGTTTTAATTTCCAACAATAAGCTATCCGTATCCGTGTAAATCAACTCACAATTATTTTTATACTTGCTTTTTAAATGATTGTAATAAAAATCGTACATGTGAACCTTGGATATATCCAATATACTCATTCCTACGTAAATCGGGCGGTTGAGAACGAGTTTTATTTGGTGCATGTGAATCGCCACTAAGTCGTTATCGAAAATCCTAGCCTCTGCAAAATATGGTCTCGCAATGAGCTTGCGAATTTCATTTTCCGATTTTGGATCGTTTAATCGTTTTAAATTTACGTTGACGCGATTTCGTACATTTTCCATCGTCTTTCCAAAAACCGAATTGTTCATCAGTTTGTACAAATCTTTTTCAAAATCACTCGTCGCATCTTTTCTTAATCGTGTATTTAAATCAATGTACGATTTCATCCAACATGATTCATCAAATTCTAAAACTTTGTGAATTTTAGTCAGCTTCATGCCTAGTTGCGAGTACAATTGTAAATTACGATAATGAAGCACGTAGTTTTTGTTGTCGTATAAATTTGGAACCAGTTTAGTAACGTTTGGAGCGGGTTTATCTTTTAGTAAATTCTTTTGATAGTCGCTCATCCATTCTTTCGGTACTATCAACGACTCTGGCGCGAGTGGAAATGCGTTGTGAGAATCGTGTAATTCTTTGGGATATTCTAAATCGACCTCTAAAATGTATCCTTTATTGTTTTTAAATCCTTGGTTCTCGAGTCTGTCAATTTGTTTTTGCGATAACCATTTGAAATTACCGGTCGGTAAAGGTTGACTCATGGCATAGCCGTATAAATTATTAGCGTCCAAATAAACAAGATAGCTCGATGGTTTAGATTTGTCGTAGTCGTCTAAATATACATTATTTGCTTTCGCGTATCGTTTACTAGCCATGCACGTTCCTCCTCGCGTACCCTTTTCTATAAACAAATGCATGTTAACATCTGTAAACAAATCTAAAGTTTGTTTTGAATGTTTTAATAAAGCGTCCCAACTCAGACCCGGACTCGTAAAATAGTTAGCTGGATCCAAACCGTACTGTTTTAAACAAGTATTACGAAAGTTTTCAAACACATCCGCCAACAAGCAAGTATCGGTACGCACGTACAAATCGTGATAATCACCCAAGTTTTTACAATCAAACTTGTTGTAAACGTTTTTAGCGTGCTCGTATTGAGAGGTGGTAATGTGACTATCGTTTAAACTGCTGTAAAACGATTCTATCGGTGGAAGGAGCGTTTCTTTGAAACGCTCAAAAGAGTCCATGTACTCGTAAGGATAAATACCCTTGCTTTTTAAAAGATTAAATTTTTCGATAGAGGGTTCAAACTTGCTCGTTATTGGAAAAGAATCGTTTGATTTTACGAGTTTGTCCAACGAAGCTAGTAAAAATTGAGCGCTGTCTATAAATCGTAGTTGATTAATACTAAAAGAAATATACTTTTCGATATTGTTTGGAATACACTTTAAATTTCCCTCGATGAGACCAGCGGTCTGCATAATGAGATGAGAGTCGTAACCTCGCAAATTATGAAATACGACTGGAATAAACGTTATCTTTGGTTTTAAACTGAGTTTAAAATTACAACAATTATGCGCAGCGCCTCTATATTTTCCGGTAATGTGACAATGATCTCTAACTCGAGTATGCTTGCCTTCAGGGTCATTAAAAAACTTCTTTTCACATATCCAACACTCGCTCGCGTTCTTGTAATCTTGCTTATTTTTTTTAGTCATGTTTAATTTTTTAGGGTTTTTAAATATCGTATTAATCTTTTCTTCTTCTTTCTGTAATTCATTTAAAAAATGTTTAGATGCGTCTTCTCCCCTGTACGTGTGGGGAAAACTACTTGTACCATCGCAACAAACAACAACGTACGAATAACCGCAAACGATGTGTTCTTGTAGTTTTGTAGTATTGGTATCATTTACATCGTCGGTCTTTTTAATAATACTTTCAAAGTCGGCGTATATTACAAATGAAACTTTCATCTTTTTATAAAAATTTTCAAACTTTAATTTATCGTTTTTACCCTTTTCAGGCATTTCGATAGTCGACGGTCTGCCGTTTATTCCCTTACACATTTTTATGTGGTTTTCGAGATACGCTTCTGTCGAGAAACCCTGTAAACATCTCAAACAAAAATGTTTACGATGCTCGTATTTCGTTTGATCGAAAAGTAATTTATTTACATCTTTTATGTAGACGTAGTGAGATCTAGTTCCATTTTCTTCTTCTTTATGAATCAATAGTAAATTTATACGATCCATCTCTGCCGGTTGATCGCTAATTTGATAAACCATTATCACGTTTGACTCACAACCCAAAACGTTTATAGCTATATCGTTTTGTTTTTCTACTCGCTTAATTTGATTGAGGGGAGTAGGCGCATCAATGTTGTTAAAATTTAAACCATCCTCTATTACATATTTAGATATTCTATCTGAATTTATTATTCTTACTTTTTCAATTGGAATATTTAATTCTATCGATTTTTCTTTATGTTTATTATGACAACGAATCATCCACCGCAAACAATCGTCGTCTTTGTTTTTAACGTTAATGCACGCTTTTTTATTTTTTATGTAGTCACATAGCTCGATATAAGAACCACCTTTTAAAGGTTGATATTTCGCGATTCTTAGATTCATTCCTTCGACACGATCTACCATCCATCCACTACCCACTTGAGTGTATTTTTCTAAAGCTTCTTGAATTTGTGAAATTGTCGTATTGAGTTCATTTTTGATATTGTTTAAATTCAATACGACAACTTGCTTTTTATCATGAAAACTCGGTGTAGTAAAATCGTCTGTGCTGGCAAAGTTTTCTTTACGTAATTTAATTCGTATAAATATCATAAACTTGAACGCTTTAAAATCCTTCAAGTCTTTAGCCAACTCGACGATAATCTTTGGTTTTACAGCTCTCCAAAAAACATTTAAATCTTTTTCTTTGCTGTGATTCAACGGAACAATCATTAAATGTTGTCGTAAATAACTACCACCGTTAAGGGGGGGGTTAAATTTCAACTTGGTTTCTCTACCGTAAAACCTTTTAATAGCGTTCAAGTAGTCTTTTTTAATCAACCCCCCGTTCGCTCCAGAGCCGTGTAGCGGTAGCTCAATATTTGAGAGCTCTACGCGCTCTCGTAATTCCTCTAAATTTAATTCATACAATGGCTTTGGTTTTTGTTGATTTATATACTTTTTAACTGCGTTGTACCAACTACGTTTATCAACTCTATTCTTGCTGTTTTTCACGATAATTATTCGACCAATGCGTTGTCGAGTAAAAACTTGCAATTCTTCCAATGTCCATTTCGATAAATATTTCTCTGTCATCTTTATTATACAACTAGATAATAGTTATTTCATTATCTCACTTTTTAAAGTCTCTTTTATCTCACTTTTTAAAGTGAGATAAAATCCAGCAGTAGTTTTTAGAAAAATCTGCTTCATCGATTTTTTGATACTCTTCTTTCATTTTTAGGGAGTTTCCCTAAAAAACTATTTCTAAAACAAAGGCGCCTTTGTTTTAACATTGCCTGGTGCCTCCCTTTTGGGTAGGTGCCTCCCTCTTTTGTCGTATTGAGACAAAGCCGCTATCTGACATACTACTGCCCAACTCGGAACAACAATATCCTCGATTGGTCTGTCTGGGGGACTTTGAGAAATCCCATCTCAATGCTAATGTGAGAAATGACGGTTCAGAGTTAAAAGGTGATACTTTCCCCAAAGAGGGAGGAATGAACGAAATATTCATTAATTTCCAATCGAATACATGTTTATTCAAATGTGAACCGTCGGGGCAAAGTAATGGCCAAAAGTGAGAAGATGGCCATTTCGGCACAACTAGTGTACCAACTGCTTTGGAATATTCCATGAGTCTGATGACTTGAGATATAAGTGAAACAGGGGGACAGAAATAATTATTATGGACCGACCAATCTTGACAAAAGGCATCGACTCCAGAAACACCTTTACACCAAAACCTGGCATTAAATGCCTGAAGTTTTCTGTTTTGGGGTGAGGCAAATCGATCAATTGAATGTGGTCCCCAACATGAATCAATTATTGCAAAGGAGTGGTCATCTATAGACCAATCGTCAAAATCGACAAATTTACTTATTTTGTCGGCTAACCTGTTCTCATTTCTGGGCAACCATTCGGGGACAATGACAATATTGTTTAACCGGCAAAGTTTATAAATACTAAGGGCAATTTCATGAAGGTTTGATGTTGTGCTCCCGCATTTGATAATTGAAGGAACGTTCGCATTGTCCGTGAACCATTTGATTTTGTGATTTGTAAGATAGGACTGGCACTCAATAAGGATTATGAGTACCGCAGTCAACTCGCGCCATGTTGAGCTATTGAGTTTTTCACTCACTGACCATATACCATGAAATCGCATATCGGACTTGCCGTGAACGAAACCGTCGTAACCGGTGGCACTGGCATCGGAAGAAATCTGAATTGTTGGTACGAGACGAAATTTGAATGGAAAGCCGTTAAGTAATTTAATGTTTTGGATCCAAAATTCTAGTTCGGCGGTAACGCTGCTGGGAAGATTTATGAAGCTTGTCCAAGAAACGCGCGATTCAATTGCATGGTAGCATGAGCGGGTAATCAGCCTAGCTATCGGGCCCAAGGCGGGAGACATAGCGATCACTTGGCCCGCGATTGAAGCCAATTTCATAACTGAAATTAGCTGACCAGCTGTGAACTGAACCATCAAATAGTTAATGGAAGAAAGCAACTTGGCAAGTTTAGCCTCGCCGATGTAAAACTTTGAAGTGGTAGAATCTATGAAAAAACCTAGATAGTGAATATTTGTAATGGGAGTCCACACACACTTCGTTTTGCTTAATACAAAGCCGCTACGGGATATTGTTTCTTTGACAATGTCTAGATTCCTTAAGGCGGAGAGTCGAGTTGGGGAGATAATGAGACCGTCGTCGATGTAAACAAAGGAAATAATGCCTTGCGCGCGCCAATAGTAAACCAAGGGCCTGACCACTTTGGTAAAGATATAACATGCACTGCTGAGTCCGAATGGAAGAACTGTGAAAACATAGTACTTAGTGCAATTAAGACGCGTCCATGAAAACCCAAGATACTGTTGGTGAAGGGGAAAAATATCAATGTGGTGATATCCCGATTCAAAATCGAAAGATAAATAATGCTGTCCAGAATGAAGAACCTGTGCAATATGCTTTAGGTCTTCATATTTGAATGGAGTTAATGAAATAAATTGGTTGGGGTGTCGAAGGTCCAAAACAAGTCTTAATTTGTTCCCTTCCGCAACGGTTAGTGGGTTGCAACACAAAGGAATAGTATCGACTTCAATTATGCAATGCTTAATTAACAATTCTGAAATGGCAGAATCGACAAAGTCTGAATGGTCCAAACTAGATTTGTTATTCGTAGCAAAAAACGATGATGGCAAATATTTAAAAGGAATTTTATATCCGTATGCAATGGTTTCAACAACTAAAGCACTGGCTTTTAAATATTTTATCCAAAAAGGCAAACAAGATTTTAATTTACCTTTAACGGTCAATGGGGCTGTCTGTGGAGAGTCGCGCTCCGAGGATTCCCAGTTTCTATGTGGGGGAAATTCTGGCTGTTGTGGCTGCGGGCTGCTGTTGATTGGCTCGCAGGGCTCTGAGGGATGGGCAGTTAGTTCGCACATGGCCGGTGAGGCCGCATTGAAAACACATTCTACGGTCAACCCCGAAGGAGGGCGTAGTGAAATTGTAGGGGAAGCGACGAAAAGAAGACTGCTGAACAGGCGGAGCAGTTGAAAGGCTGTACCGGTTTGTGGAAAACTTCGAATTGCTCTTTGTTTTCTTGGCCGCATCAGCTCTCTTACTGACTGCCGATTTTTCGGCTTTACGAAGCCGTTTCTCATCGTCAGAGTCGTCCGCCAAATTATCAGTTAGGTACTCTTTTACGGTCGCCCAACCCAAGGGCGAGCGGTCCGCTAGTTTTATAAGTTTCTGACGTTGTTTTACCGCCTCTAGGGTCTCCTGGAGAGTACTCTTCGTACTGGTGATGTCACCGAGCTCCAAAGATCCGAGGGCAGAATCTAATAGCGTTGCTATCTTTGCAGAGTGGGTATGCTGATCTTTGTTGCCTTCGCTCTTGAAGGAGACAGCAGTTTCAGACAATCGTTGCCTTTTTGATGTAACATCAACTTTGTGCTGAAGATGTTGTATGGCATTAAGAATCTCTTCATTCGAGACGACTTGAGCTTGGTTCTCCAAGCTCATGATGCTTGAATGTGTGCAGTAACGAGTGAAAGCAAGGTGTAGTTACTCGACGGAGAAGGAAGAATGTCATGAGGACAAGGTTTATATATACGGAATGGAGTGAACGCAAACAAAAGATGTTACGTAATTGCTCACTGAGCGTGCATGTCGTTCGATAACGAAAAGAAATGTCACTTCTCGTCCGATCACCGAAGTTAAGCAACGTCGGGCCAGGTCAGTACTTGGATGTTAGACCCCTTGGGAATACCGGGTGCCGTAGACTTTTATTTTGGTTGTAGAGCAGGTATCAATAGGTTAAACTTACAACAATTGCTATGATATTCGTCTACGGCCACACAACGTTGAATACAGCGTTTCTCGTCCGATCGATGAAGTTAAGCTTCGTCGGGCCCGGTCAGTACTTGGATGGAAGACCGCATGGGAATACCGTGTGCCGTAGAGTTTTATTTTGGTTGTAGAGCAGGTATCAATAGTTTAAACTTACAACAATTGCTATGATATTCGTCTACGGCCACACTATGTTGAATACTCCGGTTCTCGTCCAATCACTGAAGTTAATCATCGACGGGCCCGGTCAGTACTTGGATGGGAGACCGCATGGGAATACCGGTTGCCGTAGACTTTTATTTTGGTTGAAGAGCAGGTATCAATAGTTTAAACTTAAAACAATTGCTATGATATTCGTCTACGGCCACACTACGTTGAATACACCGGTTCTCCTCCGATCACCGAAGTTAAGCAACGTCGGGCCCGGTCAGTACTTGGATGGGAGACCCCTTGGGAATACCGGGTGCCGAAGACTTTTATTTTGGTTGAAGAGCAGGTATCAATAGTTTAAACATGAAACAATTGCCATGATATTCGTCTACGGCCACACTACGTTGAATACACCGGGTCTCGTCCGATCACCGAAGTTAAACAACGTCGGGCCCGGTCAGTACTTGGATGGGAGACCGCCTGGGAATACCGGGTGCCGTAGACTTTTATTTTGGTTGAAGAGCAGGTATCAATAGTTTAAACATAAAACAATTGCCATGATATTCGTCTCCGGCCATACTACGTTGAATACACCGGTAATCGTCTGATCACCGAAGTTAAGCAACGTTGGGCCCGGTCAGTACTTGGATGGGAGAGCCCCTATGAATACCCACCGCCATAGACTTTTATTTTGGATGAAGAGCAGGTATCAATAGTTTAAACATAAAACAATGGCCGTGATATTCGTCTACGGCCACACTACGTTGAATACACCGGTTCTCGTCCGATCACCGAAGTTAAGCAACGTCGGGCCCGGTCAGTACTTGGATGGGAGACCGCCTGGGAATACTGGATGCCATAGACTTTTATTTTGGTTGAAGAGCAGGTATCAATAGTTTAAACATGAAACAATTGCCATGATTTTCGTTTACGGCCACACTACGTTGAATATACCGATTCTCGTCCGATCACCGAAGTTAAGCAACGTCGGGCCCGGTCAGTACTTGGATGGGAGACCGCTTGGGAATACCGGGTGCCGTAGATGTTTATTTTGGTTGAAGAGCAGGTATCAATAGTTTAAACTTAAAACAATTGATATGATATTCGTCTACGGCCACACAACGTTGAATACACCGGTTCTCGTCCGATCACCGAAGTTAAGCAACGACGGGCCCGGTCAGTACTTGGATGGGAGACCGCCTGGGAATACCGGGTGCCGTAGACTTTTATTTTGGTTGAAGAGCAGGTATCAATAGTTTAAACTTACAACAATTGCTATGATATTCGTCTACGGCCGCACAACGTTGAATACACCGGTTCTCGTCCGATCACTGAAGATAAGCTTCGTCGGGCCCGGTCAATACTTGGATGGGAGACCGCATGGGAATACCGGGTGCCGTAGACTTTTATTTTGGTTGAAGAGCAGGTATCAATAGTTTAAACTTAAAACAATTGCTATGATATTCGTCTACGGCCACACTACGTTGAATACACCGGTTCTCGTCCGATCACCGAAGTTAAGCAACGTCGGGCCCGGTCAGTACTTGGATGGGAGACCGCCTGGGAATACCGGGTGCCGTAGTCTTTTATTTTGGTTGAAGAGCAGGTATCAATAGTTTAAACATGAAACAATTGCTATGATATTCGTCTACGGCCACACTACGTTGAATACACCGGTAATCGTCCGATCACCGAAGTTAAGCAACGTCGGGCCCGGTCAGTACTTGAATGGGAGAGCCCCTGTGAATACCGGGGGCCGTAGACTTTTTTTTTTGGATGAAGATCAGGTATCAATAGTTTAAACATAAAACAATGGCCGTGATATTCGTCTACGGCCACACTACGTTGAATACACCGGTTCTCGTCCGATCACCGAAGTTAAGCAACGTCGGGTCCGGTCAGTACTTGGATGGGAGACCGCCTGGGAATACTGGAAGCCGTAGACTTTTATTTTGGTTGAAGAGCAGGTATCAATAGTTTAAACATGAAACAATTGCTATGATATTCGTCTACGGCCACACTACGTTGAATACACCGGTTCTCGTCGGATCACCGAAGTTAAGCAACGTCGGGCCCGGTCAGTACTTGGATGGGAGACCCCTTTGGAATACCGGGTGCCGAAGACTTTTATTTTTGTTGAAGAGCAGGTATCAATAGTTTAAACATGAAACAATTGCTACGATATTCGTCTACGGCCACACTACGTTGAATACACCGGTTCTCGTCCGATCACCGAAGTTAAGCAACGTCGGGCCCGGTCAGTACTTGTACGGGAGACCGCCTGGGAATACTGGATGCCGTAGACTTTTATTTTGGTTGAAGAGCAGGTATCAATAGTTTAAACATGAAACAATTGCTATGATATTCGTCTACAGCCACACTACGTTGAATACACCGGTTCTCGTCGGATCACCGAAGTTAAGCAACGTCGGGCACGGTCAGTACTTGGATGGGAGACCCATTGGGAATACCGGGTGTCAAAGACTATTATTTTGGTTGAAGAGCAGGTATCAATAGTTTAAACATGAAACAATTGCCATGATATTCGTCTACGGCAACACTACGTTGAATACCTCGGGTCTCGTCCGATCACCGAAGTTAAACAACGTCGGGCCCGGTCAGTACTTGGATGGGAGACCCCTTGGGAATACCGGGTGCCGAAGACTTTTATTTTGGTTGAAGAGAAGGTATCAATAGTTTAAACATAAAACAATTGCCATGATATTCGTCTCCGGCCATACTACGTTGAATACACCGGTAATCGTCCGATCACCGAAGTTAAGCAACGTTGGGCCCGGTCAGTACTTGGATGGGAGAGCCCCTGTGAATACCGTGTGCCGTAGACTTTTATTTTGGATGAAGAGCAGGTATCAATAGTTTAAACATAAAACAATGGCCGTGATATTCGTCTACGGCCACACTACGTTGAATATACCGATTCTCGTCCGATCACTGAAGTTAAGCAACGTCGGGCCCGGTCAGTACTTGGATGGGAGACCGCCTGGGAATACTGAACGCCGTAGACTTTAATTTTGGTTGAAGAGCAGGTATCAATAATTTAAACATGAAACAATTGCCATGATTTTCGTCTACGGCCACACTACCTTGAATATACCGATTCTCGTCCGATCACTGAAGTTAAGCAACGTCGGGCCCGGTCAGTACTTGGATGGGAGACCGCCTGGGAATACTGGATGCCGTAGACTTTAATTTTGGTTGAAGAGCAGGTATCAATAGTTTAAACATGAAACAATTGCTATGATATTCGTCTACGGCCACACTACGTTGAATACACCGGTTCTCGTCCGATCACCGAAGGTAAGCAACGTCGGGCCCGGTCAGTACTTGGATGGGAGACCGCCTGGGAATACCGGGTGCCGTAGTCTTTTATTTTGGTTGAAGAGCAGGTATCAATAGTTTAAACATGAAACAATTGCTATGATATTCGTCTACGGCCACACTACGTTGAATACACCGGTAATCGTCCGATCACCGAAGTTAAGCAACGTCGGGCCAGGTCAGTACTTGAATGGGAGAGCGCCTGTGAATACCGGGGGCCGTAGACTTTTTTTTTTGGATGAAGATCAGGTATCAATAGTTTAAACATAAAACAATGGCCGTGATATTTGTCTACGGCCACACTACGTTGAATACACCGGTTCTCGTCCGATCACCGAAGTTAAGCAACGTCGGGTCCGGTCAGTACTTGGATGGGAGACCGCCTGGGAATACTGGAAGCCGTAGACTTTTATTTTGGTTGAAGAGCAGGTATCAATAGTTTAAACATGAAACAATTGCTATGATATTCGTCTACGGCCACACTACGTTGAATACACCGGTTCTCGTCGGATCACCGAAGTTAAGCAACGTCGGGCCCGGTCAGTACTTGGATGGGAGACCCCTTGGGAATACCGGGTGCCGAAGACTTTTATTTTGGTTGAAGAGCAGGTATCAATAGTTTAAACATGAAACAATTGCTACGATATTCGTCTACGGCCACACTACGTTGAATACACCGGTTCTCGTCCGATCACCGAAGTTAAGCAACGTCGGGCCCGGTCAGTACTTGTACGGGAGACCGCCTGGGAATACTGGATGCCGTAGACTTTTATTTTGGTTGAAGAGCAGGTATCAATAGTTTAAACATGAAACAATTGCTATGATATTCGTCTACAGCCACACTACGTTGAATACACCGGTTCTCGTCGGATCACCGAAGTTAAGCAACGTCGGGCACGGTCAGTACTTGGATGGGAGACCCATTGGGAATACCGGGTGTCAAAGACTATTATTTTGGTTGAAGAGCAGGTATCAATAGTTTAAACATGAAACAATTGCCATGATATTCGTCTACGGCAACACTACGTTGAATACCTCGGGTCTCGTCCGATCACCGAAGTTAAACAACGTCGGGCCCGGTCAGTACTTGGATGGGAGACCCCTTGGGAATACCGGGTGCCGCAGACTTTTATTTTGGTTGAAGAGAAGGTATCAATAGTTTAAACATAAAACAATTGCCGTGATATTCGTCTCCGGCCATACTACGTTGAATACACCGGTAATCGTCCGATCACCGAAGTTAAGCAACGTTGGGCCCGGTCAGTACTTGGATGGGAGAGCCCCTGTGAATACCGTGTGCCGTAGACTTTTATTTTGGATGAAGAGCAGGTATCAATAGTTTAAACATAAAACAATGGCCGTGATATTCGTCTACGGCCACACTACGTTGAATATACCGATTCTCGTCCGATCACTGAAGTTAAGCAACGTCGGGCCCGGTCAGTACTTGGATGGGAGACCGCCTGGGAATACTGAACGCCGTAGACTTTAATTTTGGTTGAAGAGCAGGTATCAATAATTTAAACATGAAACAATTGCCATGATTTTCGTCTACGGCCACACTACCTTGAATATACCGATTCTCGTCCGATCACTGAAGTTAAGCAACGTCGGGCCCGGTCAGTACTTGGATGGGAGACCGCCTGGGAGTACTGTATGCCGTAGACTTTAATTTTGGTTGAAGAGCAGGTATCAATAGTTTAAACATGAAACAATTGCTATGATATTCGTCTACGGCCACACTACGTTGAATACACCGGTTCTCGTCCGATCACCGAAGTTAAGCAACGTCGGGCCCGGTCAGTACTTGGATGGGAGACCGCCTGGGAATACCGGGTGCCGTAGACTTTTATTTTGGTTGAAGAGCAGGTATCAATAGTTTAAACTTAAAACAATTGCTATGATATTCGTCTACGGCCACACTACGTTAAATACACCGGTTCTCGTCCGATCACCGAAGTTATGCAACGTCGGGCCATGTCAGTACTTGGATGGGAGACCGCCTGGGAATACCGGGTGCCGTAGACTTTTATTTTGTTTGAAGAGCAGGTATCAATAGTTTAAACATAAAGCAATTTCCATGATATTCGTCTCCGGCTATACTACGTTGAATACACCGGTTCTCGTCCGATCACCGAAGTTAAGCAACGTCGGGCCCGGTCAGTACTTGAACGGGAGAGCCCCTGTGAATACCGGGTGCCGTAGACTTTTTTTGTTGGATGAAGAGCAGGTATCAATAGTTTAAACATAAAACAATGACCGTGATATTCGTCTACGGCCACACTACGTTGAATACACCGGTTCTCGTACGATCACCAAAGTTAAGCAACGTCGGGCCCGGTCAGTACTTGGATGGGAGACCGCCTGGGAATACTGGAAGCCGTAGACTTTTATTTTGGTTGAAGAGCAGGTATCAATAGTTTAAACATGAAACAATTGCTATGATATTCGTCTACGGCCACACTACGTTGAATACACCGGTTCTAGTCCGATCACCGAAGTTAAGCAACGTCGGGCCCGGTCAGTACTTGGATGGGAGACCGCCTGGGAATACCGGATGCCGTAGACTTTTATTTTGGTTGAAGAGCAGGTATCAATAGTTTTAAACATAAAACAATTGCCATGATACTCGTCTCCGGCCATACTACGTTGAATACACCGGTAATCGTCCGATCACCGAAGTTAAGCAACGTCGGGCCCGGTCAGTACATGGATGGGAGACCCCTTGGAAATACCGGGTGCCGTAGACTTTTAATTTGGATGAAGAGCAGGTATCAATAGTTTAAACATAAAACAATTGCCATGATATTCGTCTCCGGCCATACTACGTTGAATACACCGGTAATCGTCCGATCACCGAAGTTAAGCAACGTCGGGCCAGGTCAGTACTTGAATGGGAGAGCCCCTGTGAATACCGGGGGCCGTAGACTTTTTTTTTTGGATGAAGATCAGGTATCAATAGTTTAAACATAAAACAATGGCCGTGATATTTGTCTACGGCCACACTACGTTGAATACACCGGTTCTCGTCCGATCACCGGAGTTAAGCAACGTCGGGTCCGGTCAGTACTTGGATGGGAGACCGCCTGGGAATACTGGAAGCCGTAGACTTTTATTTTGGTTGAAGAGCAGGTATCAATAGTTTAAACATGAAACAATTGCTATGATATTCGTCTACGCGCCACTACGTTGAATACACCGGTTCTCGTCGGATCACCGAAGTTAAGCAACGTCGGGCGGTCAGTGCGCGGATGGGAGACCCCTTGGGAATACCGGGTGCCGAAGACTTTATTTTGGTTGAAGAGCAGGTATCAATAGTTTAAACATGAAACAATTGCTACGATATTCGTCTACGGCCACACTACGTTGAATACACCGGTTCTCGTCCGATCACCGAAGTTAAGCAACGTCGGGCCCGGTCAGTACTTGTACGGGAGACCGCCTGGGAATACTGGATGCCGTAGACTTTTATTTTGGTTGAAGAGCAGGTATCAATAGTTTAAACATGAAACAATTGCTATGATATTCGTCTACAGCCACACTACGTTGAATACACCGGTTCTCGTCGGATCACCGAAGTTAAGCAACGTCGGGCACGGTCAGTACTTGGATGGGAGACCCATTGGGAATACCGGGTGTCAAAGACTATTATTTTGGTTGAAGAGCAGGTATCAATAGTTTAAACATGAAACAATTGCCATGATATTCGTCTACGGCAACACTACGTTGAATACCTCGGGTCTCGTCCGATCACCGAAGTTAAACAACGTCGGGCCGGTCAGTACTTGGATGGGAGACCCCTTGGGAATAACGGGTGCCGAAGACTTTTATTTTGGTTGAAGAGCAGGTATCAATAGTTTAAACATAAAACAATTGCCATGATATTCGTCTCCGGCCATACTACGTTGAATACACCGGTAATCGTCCGATCACCGAAGTTAAGCAACGTTGGGCCCGGTCAGTACTTGGATGGGAGAGCCCCTGTGAATACCGTGTGCCGTAGACTTTTATTTTGGATGAAGGCAGGTATCAATAGTTTAAACATAAAACAATGGCCGTGATATTCGTCTACGGCCACACATACGTTGAATATACCGATTCTCGTCCGATCACTGAAAGTTAAGCAACGTCGGGCCCGGGGTCAGTACTTGGATGGGAGACCGCCTGGGAATACTGAACGCCGTAGACTTTAATTTTGGTTGACAGGTATCAATAATTTAAACATGAAACAATTGCCATGATTTTCGTCTACGGCCAGCCACTACCTTGAATATACCGATTCTCGTCCGATCACTGAAGTTAAGCAACGTCGGGCCCGGTCAGTACTTGGATGGGAGATCCCCTGGGGTACTGTATGCCATAGACTTTAATTTTTGGTTGAAGAACGAGGTATCAATAGTTTAAACATGAAACAATTGCTATGATATTCGTCTACGGCCACACTACGTTGAATACACCGGTTCTCGTCCGATCACCGAAGTTAAGCAACGTCAGGCCCGGTCAGTACTTGGATGGGAGACCGCCTGGGAATACCGGGTGCCGTAGACTTTTATTTTGGTTGAAGAGCAGGTATCAATAGTTTAAACTTAAAACAATTGCTATGATATTCGTCTACGGCCACACTACGTTAAATACACCGGTTCTCGTCCGATCACCGAAGTTATGCAACGTCGGGCCATGTCAGTACTTGGATGGGAGACCGCCTGGGAATACCGGGTGCCGTAGACTTTTATTTTGTTTGAAGAGCAGGTATCAATAGTTTAAACATAAAGCAATTTCCATGATATTCGTCTACGGCCACACTACGTTGAATACACCGGTTCTCGTCCGATCACCGAAGTTAAGCAACGTCGGGCCCGGTCAGTACTTGGATGGGAGAGCCCCTATGAATACCGAGTGCCGTAGACTTTTTTTTTGGATGAAGAGCAGCTATCAATAGTTTAAACATAAAACAATTGCCATGATATTCGTCTCCGGCCATACTACGTTGAATACACCGGTAATCGTCCGATCACCGAAGTTAAGCAACGTTGGGCCCAAGTCAGTACTTGGATGGGGGGAACCGCCTACCGGGAGTACTGTGCCGTAGACTTTAATTTTGGTTGAAGAGCGGGTATCAATAGTTTAAACATGAAACAATTGCTATGATATTCGTCTACGGCCACACTACGTTGAATACACCGGTTCTCGTCCGATCACGCAGTTAAGCAACGTCGGGCGGTCAGTACTTGCGATGGGAGACCGCCTGGGAATACCGGGTGCCGTAGACTTTTTTGGTTTTTTGGTTGAAAACGAGTATCAATAGTTTAAACTTAAAACAATTGCTATGATATTCCAGCCACACTACGTTAAATACGCGGTTCTCGTCCGATCACCGGGTTAAGCAACGTCGGGCCGGTCAGTACTTGGATGGAGACCGCCTGGGAATACCGGGTGCCATAGACTTTTATTTTGGTTGAAACGGGTATCAATAGTTTAAACATTAAACAATTGCTATGATATTCGTCTACGGCCGCACAACGTTGAATACACCGGTTCTCGTCCGATCACTGAAAATAATAAGCTTCGTCGGGCCCGGTCAGTGCTTGGATGGGAGACCGCATAGAATACTGGATGCCGTAGACTTTAATTTTGGTTGAAGAGCAGGTATCAATAGTTTAAACATGAAACAATTGCTATGATATTCGTCTACAGCCACACTACGTTGAATACACCGGTTCTCGTCCGATCACCGAAGTTAAGCAACGTCGGGCCCGGTCAGTACTTGGATGGGAGACCGCCTGGGAATACCGGGTGCCGTAGACTTTTATTTTGGTTGAAGAGCAGGTATCAATAGTTTAAACTTAAAACAATTGCTATGATATTCGTCTACGGCCACACTACGTTGAATACACCGGTTCGTCCGGATCACCGAAGTTAAGCAACGTCGGGCCCGGTCAGTACTTGGATGGGAGACCGCCTGGGAATACCGGGTGCCGTAGACTTTTATTTTGGTTGAAGAGCGGGTATCAATAGTTTAAACATGAAACAATTGCTATGATATTCGTCTACAACACACTACGTTGAATACACCGGTTCTCGTCCGATCACCGAAGTTAAGCAACGTCGGGCCCAGTCCAGTACTTGGATGGGAGACAGCCTGTTTATACCGGATGACGTAGAGTTTTATTTTGGTTTGAAGAGGCAGGTATCAATAGTTTAAACATAAAGCAATTTCCATGATATTCGTCTCCGGCTATACACACGTTGAATACACCGGTTCTCGTCCGATCACCGAAGTTAAGCAACGTCGGGCCCGGTCGAATGCATGGATGGGGAACCCTGTGAATACCGGGTGCCGTAGACTTTTTTTGGATGAAGAGCAGGTATCAATGGTTTAAACATAAAACAATGGCCGTGATATTCGTCTACGGCCACTACGTTGAATACCGGTTCTCGTCCGATCACCAAAGTTAAAACGTCGGGCGGTCCAGTACTTGGATGGGAGACCGCCTGGGAATACTGGAAGCCGTAGACTTTTATTTTGGTTGAAAAGCAGGTATCAATAGTTTAAACATGAAACAATTGCTATGATATTCGTCTACGGCCACTACGTTGAATACCGGTTCTGATCCGATCACCGAAGTTAAGCAACGTCGGGCCGGTCAGTACTTGGATGGGAGACCGCCTGGGAATACCGGATGCCGTAGACTTTTAATTTTGGTTGAAGAGCAGGTATCAATGGTTTAAACATAAAACAATTGCATGATATTCGTCTACGGCACACCACGTTGAATACCGGCAATCGTCCGATCACCGAAGTTAAACAACGTCGGGCCCGGTCAGTACATGGATGGGAGACCCCTTGGAAATACCGGGTGCCGTAGACTTTTAATTTGGATGAAGAGCAGGTATCAATAGTTTAAACATAAAACAATTGCCATGATATTCGTCTCCGGCCATACTACGTTGAATACACCGGTAATCGTCCGATCACCGAAGTTAAGCAGCGTCGGGTCCGGTCAGTACTTGGATGGGAGACCCTGTGAATACCGGGGGCCGTAGACTTTAATTTTGGATGAAGAGCAGGTATCAATGGTTTAAACATAAAACAATGGCCGTGATGTTCGTCTACGGCCACACTACGTTGAATACCGGTTCTCGTCCGATCACCGAGTTAAGCAACGTCGGGTCCAGTCAGTACTTGGATGGGAGACCCCTGAGAATACTGGGTGCCGTGAACTTTTATTTTGGTTGAAGAGCAGGTATCAATGGTTTAAACATGAAACAATTGCTATGATATTCGTCTGCGGGCCACACTACGTTGAATATACCGGTTCTCGTCCGATTACCGAAGTTAAGCAACGTCGGGCCCGGTCAGTACTTGGATGGGAGACCCCTTGGGAATACCGGGTTGGGAACTTTTATTTTGGTTTGAAGAGCGGTATCAATAGTTTAAACATGAAACAATTTGCTATGATATTCGTCTGCGGCCACTACAACGTTGAATACACCGGTTCTCGTCCGATCACCGAAGTTAAACCCTCGGGGCGGTCAGGTACTTGTACGGGGGCCGCCTGGGGCTTTCGGATTTCAAGACTTTTATTTTGGTTGAAGAGCAGGTATCAATAGTTTAAACATGAAACAATTGCTATGATATTCGTCTACGGCCACACTACGTTGAATACACCGGTTCTCGTCCGGATCACCAAAGTTAAGCAACGTCGGGCCCGGTCAGTACTTGGATGGGGAGACCGCATTAGAATACCGGGTGCCAAGGACACTTATTTTGGTTGAAACCGGGTATCAATAGTTTTTAAACTTATGAAACAATTGCTATGATATTCGTCTACGGCCACACTACGTTGAAATACCGGTTCTCGTCCGATCACCAGTTAAATACGTCGGGCGGTCAGTACTTGGATGGGAGACCGCATGGGAATACCGAGTTGCCGTAGACTTTTTTTTTGGTTGAAGGCAGCTATCAATAGTTTAAACATAAAACAATTGCCATGATATTCGTCTCGGCCTTTTTACGTTGAATACACCGGTTCTCGTCCGATCACCGAAGTTGTTGGGCCCGGTCAGTACTTGGATGGGAGACCCCTGGGAATGCCGGGTGCCGTAGACTTTTCATTTTGGTTGAAGAAGCGGGTATCCAATGGTTTAAACATAAAACAGTACCAATTGCCATGATATTCGTCCGGCCATACCACTACGTTGAATACACCGGTTCTCGTCCGATCACCGAAGTTAAGCAACGTCGGGCAGTCGAGCACGGTCAATGGGAGAGCCCCTGGAATACCGGTGCCGTAGGCATTTTGGTTGAAGAGCAGGTATCAATAGTTTAAACATAAAACAATGGCCGTGATATTCGTCTACGTACACTACGTTGAATACACCGGTTCGTCCGATCACCGAAGTTAAGCAACGTCGGGTCCGGTCAGTACTTGGATGGGAGACCGCCTGTGAATACTGGATACCGTAGACTTTTATTTTGGTTGAAGAGCAGGTATCAATTGTTTAAACATGAAACAATTGCCATGATTTTCGTCTACGGCCACACTACGTTGAATATACCGATTCTCGTCCGATCACTGAAGTTAAGCAACGTCGGGCCCGGTCAGTACTTGGATGGGAGACCGCCTGGGAATACTCGATGCCGTAGACTTTAATTTTGGTTGAAGAGCAGTTATCAATAGTTTAAACATGAAACAATTGCTATGATATTCGTCTACGGCGACACTACGTTGAATCACCGAAGTTAAGCAACGTCGGGACCAGTCAGTACTTGGATGGGAGACCGCCTGGGAATACCGGGTGCCGTAGACTTTTATTTTGGTTGAAGAGCAGGTATCAATAGTTTAAACTTAAAACAATTGCTATGATATTCGTCTACGGCCACACTACGTTGAATACACCTGTTCTCGTCCGATCACCGAAGTTAAGCAACGTCGGGCCCGGTCAGTACTTGGATGGGAGACCGCCTGGGAATACCGGGTGCCATAGACTTTTATTTTGGTTGAAGAGCAGGTATCAATAGTTTAAACTTACAACAATTGCTATGATATTCGTCTACGGCCGCACAACGTTGAATACACCGGTTCTCGTCCGATCACTGAAGATAAGCTTCGTCGGGCCCGGTCAGTACTTGGATGGGAGACCCCTTGGGAATACCGGGTGCCGATGACTTTTATTTTGGTTGAAGAGCAGGTATCAATAGTTTAAACTTACAACAATTGCTATGATATTCGTCTACGGCCGCACAACGTTGAATACACCGTTTCTCGTCCGATCACTGAAGTTAAGCTTCGTCGGGCCCGGTCAGTACTTGGATGGGAGACCGCCTGGGAATACCGGGTGACGTAGACTTTTATTTTGGTTGAAGAGCAGGTATCAATAGTTTAAACTTAAAACAATTGCTATGATATTCGTATACGGCCACACTACGTTGAATACACCGGTTCTCGTCCGATCACCGAAGTTAAGCAACGTCGGGCCCGGTCAGTACTTGGATGGGAGACCGCCTGGGAATACCGGGTGCTGTAGACTTTTATTTTGGTTGAAGAGCAGGTATCAATAGTTTAAACATAAAACAATTGCCATGATATTCGTCTCCGGCCATACTACGTTGAATACACCGGTAATCGTCCGATCACCGAAGTTAAGCAACGTTGGGCCGGTCAGTACTTTGGATGGGGAAGCCCCATGGGAATAACCGGTGCCGTAGACTTTTATTTTGGTTGAAGAGCAGGTATCAATAGTTTAAACTTAAAACAATTGCTATGATATTCGTCTACAGCCACACTACGTTGAATACCGGTTCTCGTCGGATCAACGAGTTAAGCAACATCGGGCGGTCAGTACTTGGATGGGGAGACCGCCTGGGAATACCGGGTGCCGTAGACTTTTATTTTGGTTGAAGAGCAGGTATCAATGGTTTAAACTTATAACAATTGCTATGATATTCGTCTACGGCAACACAACGTTGAATACACCGGTTCTCGTCCGATCAACGAAGGATTAAGCAACATCAGGCG
>CM055818.1:55042378-55079803 GCA_029582265.1 Zoroaster sp. YZ-2022 | reverse complement strand
ACTTCGGTGATCGGACGAGAACCGGTGTATTCAACGTAGTGTGGCCGTAGACGAATATCATAGCAAGTGTGTTATGTTTAAACTATTGATACCTGCTCTTCAACCACAATAAAGTCTACGGCACCCGGTATTCCCATGCGGTCTCCCATCCAAGTACTGACCGGGCCCGACGTTGCTTAACTTCGGTGATCGGACGAGAACCGGTGTATTCAACGTAGTGTGGCCGTAGACGAATATCATAGCAATTGTTTTATGTTTAAACTATTGATACCTGCTCTTCAACCAAAATAAAAGTCTACGGCACCCGGTATTCCCAGGCGGTCTCCCATCCAAGTACTGACCGGGCCCGACGTTGCTTAACTTCGGTGATCGGACGAGAACCGGTGTATTCAACGTAGTGTGGCCGTAGACGAATATAAATTAAATTGTTTTATGTTTAAACTATTGATACCTGCTCTTCAACCAAAATAAAAGTCTACGGCACCCGGTATTCCCAGGCGGTCTCCCATCCAAGTACTGACCGGGCCCGACGTTGCTTAACTTCGGTGATCGGACGAGAACCGGTGTATTCAACGTAGTGTGGCCGTAGACGAATATCATGGCAATTGTTTTATGTTTAAACTATTGATACCTGCTCTTCAGCAAAATAAAGTCTACGGCACCCGGTATTCCCAGGCGGTCTCCCATCCAAGTACTGACCGGGCCCGACGTTGCTTAACTTCGGTGATCGGACGAGAACCGGTGTATTCAACGTAGTGTGGCCGTAGACGAATATCATGGCAATTGTTTTATGTTTAAACTATTGATACCTGCTCTTCAACCAAAATAAAGTCTACGGCACCCGGTATTCCCAGGCGGTCTCCCATCCAAGTACTGACCGGGCCCGACGTTGCTTAACTTCGGTGATCGGACGAGAACCGGTGTATTCAACGTAGTATGGCCGGAGACGAATATAATGGCAATTGTTTATGTTTAAACTATTGATAGCTGCTCTTCAACCAAAATAAAAGCCAACGGCACCCGGTATTCCCAGGCGGTCTCCCATCCAAGTACTGACCGGGGCCGACGTTTGTTATCTTCGGTGATCGGACGAGAACCGGTGTATTCAACGTAGTGTGGTCGTAGACGAATATCATAGCAATTGTTTTATGTTTAAACTATTGATACCTGCTCTTCAACCAAAATAAAAGTCTACGGCACCCGGTATTCCCAGGCGGTCTCCCATCCAAGTACTGACCGGGCCCGACGTTGCTTAACTTCGGTGATCGGACGAGAACCGGTGTATTCAACGTAGTGTGGCCGTAGACGAATATCATAGCAATTGTTTTAAGTTTAAACTATTGATACCTGCTCTTCAAACAACATAAACGTCTACGGCACCCGGTATTCCCAGGCGGTCTCCCATCCAAGTACTGACCGGGCCCGACGTTGCTTAACTTCGGTGATCGGACGAGAACCGGTGTATTCAACGTAGTGTGGCCGTAGACGAATATCATAACAATTGTTTTAAGTTTAAACTATTGATACCTGCTCTTCAACCAAAATAAAAGTCTACGGCACCCGGTATTCCCAGGCGGTCTCCCATCCAAGTACTGACCGGGCCCGACGTTTCTTAACTTCGGTGATCAGACGAGAACCGGTGTATTCAACGTAGTGTGGCCGTAGACGAATATCATGGCAATTGTTTTATGTTTAAACTATTGATACCTGCTCTTCAACCAAAATAAAAGTCTAAGGCACCCGGTATTTCCAGGCGGTCTCCCATCCAAGTACTGACCGGGCCCGACGTTGCTTAACTTCGGTGATCGGACGAGAACCGGTGTATTCAACGTAGTGTGGCCGTAGACGAATATCATAGCAATTGTTTATGTTTAAACTATTGATACCTGCTCTTCAACCAAAATAAAGTCTACGGCACCCGGTATTCCCAGGCGGTCTCCCATCCAAGTACTGACCGGGGCCGACGTTTGTTATCTTCGGTGATCGGACGAGAACCGGTGTATTCAACGTAGTGTGGTCGTAGACGAATATCATAGCAATTGTTTTATGTTTAAACTATTGATACCTGCTCTTCAACCAAAATAAAAGTCTACGGCACCGGTATTACCAGGCGGTCTCCCATCCAAGTACTGACCGGGCCCGACGTTGCTTAACTTCGGTGATCGGACGAGAACCGGTGTATTCAACGTAGTGTGGCCGTAGACGAATATCATAGCAATTGTTTTATGTTTAAACTATTGATACCTGCTCTTCAACCAAAATAAAGTCAACGGCCACCTGTATTACCAGGCGGTCTCCCATCCAAGTACTGACCGGGCCCGACGTTGCTTAACTTCGGTGATCGGACGAGAACCGGTGTATTCAACGTAGTGTGGCCGTAGACGACTATCCTAGCACTTGTTTGGTGTTTATACTAGTGATGCCTGCTCTTCAAGCAAAATAAAGTCTACGGCACCCGGTATTCCCAGGCGGTCTCCCATCCAAGTACTGACCGGGCCCGACGTTGCTTAACTTCGGTGATCGGACGAGAACCGGTGTATTCAACGTAGTGTGGCCGTAGACGAATATCATAAGCAATTGTTTAAGTTTAAACTATTGATACCTGCTCTTCAACCAAAATACACGTCTCCGGCACCCGGTATTCCCAGGCGGTCTCCCATCCAAGTACTGACCGGGCCCGACGTTGCTTAACTTCGGTGATCGGACGAGAACCGGTGTATTCAACGTAGTGTGGCCGTAGACGAATATCATAGCAATTGTTTTATGTTTAAACTAGTGATACCTGCTCTTCAACCAAATAAAGTCTACGGCATCCGGTATTCCCAGGCGGTCTCCCATCCAAGTACTGACCGGGCCCGACGTTGCTTAACTTCGGTGATCGGACGAGAACCGGTGTATTCAACGTAGTGTGGCCGTAGACGAATATCATAGCAATTGTTTTATGTTTAAACTATTGATACCTGCTCTTCAACCAAAATAAAGTCTACGGCACCCGGTATTCCCAGGCGGTCTCCCATCCAAGTACTGACCGGGCCCGACGTTGCTTAACTTCGGTGATCGGACGAGAACCGGTGTATTCAACGTAGTGTGGCCGTAGACGAATATCATAAGCATTGTTTTAAGTTTAAACTATTGATACCTGCTCTTCAAACAAAATAAAGTCTACGGCACCCGGTATTCCCAGGCGGTCTCCCATCCAAGTACTGACCGGGCCCGACGTTGCTTAACTTCGGTGATCGGACGAGAACCGGTGTATTCAACGTAGTGTGGCCGTAGACGAATATCATAGCAATTGTTTTATGTTTAAACTATTGATACCTGCTCTTCAACCAAAATAAAAGTCTACGGCACCCGGTATTCCCAGGCGGTCTCCCATCCAAGTACTGACCGGGCCCGACGTTGCTTAACTTCGGTGATCGGACGAGAACCGGTGTATTCAACGTAGTGTGGCCGTAGACGAATATCATAGCAATTGTTTTATGTTTAAACTATTGATACCTGCTCTTTAACCAAAATGAAATCTACGGCAGCCGGTATTCCCAGGCGGTCTCCCATCCAAGTACTGACCGGGCCCGACGTTTGCTTAACTTCGGTGATCGGACGAGAACCGGTGTATTCAACGTAGTGTGGCCGTAGACGAATATCATAACGGTGTTTTATGTTTAAACTATTGATACCTGCTCTTCAACCAAAATAAACGTCTACGGCACCCGGTATTCCCAGGCGGTCTCCCATCCAAGTACTGACCGGGCCCGACGTTGCTTAACTTCGGTGATCGGACGAGAACCGGTGTATTCAACGTATTGTGGCCGTAGACGAATATCATACAATTGTTTTAAGTTTAAACTATTGATACCTGCTCTTCAACCAAAATAAAAGTCTACGGCACCCGGTTTTCCCAGGCGGTCTCCCATCCAAGTACTGACCGGGCCCGACGTTGCTTAACTTCGGTGATCGGACGAGAACCGGTGTATTCAACGTAGTGTGGCCGTAGACGAATATCATAGCAATTGTTTTAAGTTTAAACTATTGATACCTGCTCTTCAACCAAAATGAAACTCTACGGCAGCCGGTATTCCCAGGCGGTCTCCCATCCAAGTACTGACCGGGCCCGACGTTGCTTAACTTCGGTGATCGGACGAGAACCGGTGTATTCAACGTAGTGTAGCCGTAGACGAATATCATGGCAATTGTTTTATGTATAAACTATTGATATCTGCTCTTCAACCAAAATAAAGTCTACGGCACCCGGTATTCCCAGGCGGTCTCCCATCAAGTACTGACCGGGCCCGACGTTGCTTAACTTCGGTGATCGGACGAGAACCGGTGTATTCAACGTAGTGTGGCCGTAGACGAATATCATAGCAATTGTTTTAAGTTTAAACTATTGATACCTGCTCTTCAACCACAATATTCGTCTACGGCACCCGGTATTCCCAGGCGGTCTCCCATCCAAGTACTGACCGGGCCCGACGTTGCTTAACTTCGGTGATCGGACGAGAACCGGTGTATTCAACGTAGTGTGGCCGTAGACGAATATCGCGGAACGTGTTTTATGTTTAAACTATTGATACCTGCTCTTCAACCAAAATAAAAGTCTACGGCAACCGGTATTCCCAGGCGGTCTCCCATCCAAGTACTGACCGGGCCCGACGTTGCTTAACTTCGGTGATCGGACGAGAACCGGTGTATTCAACGTAGTGTGGCCGTAGACGAATATCACGGCAATTGTTTTATATTTAAACTATTGATAGCTGCGCTTCTTCCAAATAATTAGTCTACGGCTACCGGTATTCCCAGGCGGTCTCCCATCCAAGTACTGACCGGGCCCGACGTTGCTTAACTTCGGTGATCGGACGAGAACCGGTGTATTCAACGTAGTGTGGCCGTAGACGAATATCATAACAATTGTTTTAAGTTTAAACTATTGATACCTGCTCTTCAACCAAAATAAAAGTCTACAGCACCCGGTATTCCCAGGCGGTCTCCCATCCAAGTACTGACCGGGCCCGACGTTGCTTAACTTCGGTGATCGGACGAGAACCGGTGTATTCAACGTAGTGTGGCCGTAGACGAATATCATAGCAATTGTTTTATGTTTAAACTATTGATACCTGCTCTTCAACCAACATAAAAGTCTACGGCACCCGGTATTCCCAGGCGGTCTCCCATCCAAGTACTGACCGGGCCCGACGTTGCTTAACTTCGGTGATCGGACGAGAACCGGTGTATTCAACGTAGTGTGGCCGTAGACGAATATCATATTTATTATTTCATGTTTAAACTATTGATACCTGCTCTTCAAAAAAATACTAAAAGTCTACGGCACCCGGTATTCCCAGGCGGTCTCCCATCCAAGTACTGACCGGGCCCGACGTTGCTTAACTTCGGTGATCGGACGAGAACCGGTCTATTCAACGTAGTGTGGCCGTAGACGAAAATCATGGCAATTGTTTTATGTTTAAACTATTGATACCTGCTCTTCAACCAAATAAAAGTCTACGTCACCCGGTATTCCCAGGCGGTCTCCCATCCAAGTACTGACCGGGCCCGACGTTGCTTAACTTCGGTGATCGGACGAGAACCGGTGTATTCAACGTAGTGTGGCCGTAGACGAATATCATAGCAATTGTTTTAAGTTTAAACTATTGATACCTGCTCTTCAACCAAAATAAAAGTCTACGGCACTTGGTATTCCCAGGCGGTCTCCCATCCAAGTACGTCTCCCATCCAAGTACTGACCGGGCCCGACGTTGCTTAACTTCGGTGATCGGACGAGAACCGGTGTATTCAACGTAGTGTGGCCGTAGACGAAAATCATGGCAATTGTTTTATGTTTAAACTATTGATACCTGCTCTTCAACCAAAATAAAAGTCTACGGCACCCGGTATTCCCAGGCGGTCTCCCATCCAAGTACTGACCGGGCCCGACGTTGCTTAACTTCGGTGATCGGACGAGAACCGGTGTATTCAACGTAGTGTGGCCGTAGACGAATATCATAGCAATTGTTTTATGTTTAAACTATTGATACCTGCTCTTCAACCAAAATAAAAGTCTACGGCACCCGGTATTCCCAGGCGGTCTCCCATCCAAGTACTGACCGGGCCCGACGTTGCTTAACTTCGGTGATCGGACGAGAACCGGTCTATTCAACGTAGTGTGGCCGTAGACGAATATCATAGCAATTGTTTTAAGTTTAAACTATTGATACCTGCTCTTCAACCAAAATAAAAGTCTACGGCACCCGGTATTCCCAGGCGGTCTCCCATCCAAGTACTGACCGGGCCCGACGTTGCTTAACTTCGGTGATCGGACGAGAACCGGTGTATTCAACGTAGTGTGGCCGTAGACGAATATCATAGCAATTGTTTTATGTTTAAACTATTGATACCTGCTCTTCAACCAAAATAAAGTCTACGGCACCAGTATTCCCAAGCGGTCTCCCATCCAAGTACTGACCTGGCCCGACGTTGCTTAACTTCAGTGATCGGACAAGAACCGGTATATTCAACGTAGTGTGGCCGTAGACGAATGTCATAGCAATTGTTTCATGTTTAAACTATTGATACCTGCTCTTCTAACAAAATAAAAGTCTACGGCACCCGGTATTCCCAGGCGGTCTCCCATCCAAGTTCTGACCGGGCCCGACGTTGCTTAATTTCGGTGATCGGACGAGAACCGGTGTATTCAACGTAGTGTGGCCGTAGACGAATATCATAGCAATTGTTTTATGTATAAACTATTGATATCTGCTCTTCAACCAAAATAAAGTCTACGGCACCCGGTATTCCCAGGCGGTCTCCCATCAAGTACTGACCGGGCCCGACGTTGCTTAACTTCGGTGATCGGACGAGAACCGGTGTATTCAACGTAGTGTGGCCGTAGACGAATATCATAACAATTGTTTTATGTTTAAACTATTGATACCTGCTCTTCAACCAAAATAAAGTCTACGGCACCCGGTATTCCCAGGCGGTCTCCCATCCAAGTACTGACCGGGCCCGACGTTGCTTAACTTCGGTGATCGGACGAGAACCGGTGTATTCAACGTAGTGTGGCCGTAGACGAATATCATAGCAATTGTTTTAATGTTTAAACTATTGATACCTGCTCTTCAACCAAAATAAAGTCTACGGCACCCGGTAGTCCCAGGCGGTCTCCCATCCAAGTACTGACCGGGCCCGACGTTGCTTAACTTCGGTGATCGGACGAGAACCGGTGTATTCAACGTAGTGTGGCCGTAGACGAATATCATAGCAATTGTTTTATGTTTAAACTATTGATACCTGCTCTTCAACCAAAATAAAAGTCTACGGCACGGTATTCCCAGGCGGTCTCTCCATCCAAGTACTGACCGGGCCCGACGTTGCTTAACTTCGGTGATCGGACGAGAACCGGTGTATTCAACGTAGTGTGGCCGTAGACGAATATCATAGCAATTGTTTTATGTTTAAACTATTGATACCTGCTCTTCAAACCAAATAAAGTCTACGGCACCCGGTATTCCCAGGCGGTCTCCCATCCAAGTACTGACCGGGCCCGACGTTTGCTTAACTTCGGTGATCGGACGAGAACCGGTGTATTCAACGTAGTGTGGCCGTAGACGAATATCATAGCAATTGTTTTATGTTTAAACTATTGATACCTGCTCTTCAACCAAAATAAAGTCTACGGCCCGGTATTCCCAGGCGGTCTCCCATCCAAGTACTGACCGGGCCCGACGTTGCTTAACTTCGGTGACCTCTCGAGAGCCGGTGGATTCTACGTAGTGTGGCCGTAGACGAATATCATAACAATTGTTTTATGTTTAAACTATTGATACCTGCTCTTCAACCAAAATAAAGTCTACGGCACCCGGTATTCCCAGGCGGTCTCCCATCCAAGTACTGACCGGGGCTGAAGTGGCTTATGTTCGGTGATCGGACGAGAACCGGTGTATTCAACGTAGTGTGGCCGTAGACGAATATCATAGCAATTGTTTTATGTTTAAACTATTGATACCTGCTCTTCAACCAAAATAAAAGTCTACGGCACCCGGTATTCCCAGGCGGTCTCCCATCCAAGTACTGACCGGGCCCGACGTTGCTTAACTTCGGTGATCGGACGAGAACCGGTGTATTCAACGTAGTGTGGCCGTAGACGAATATCATAGCAATTGTTTTAAGTTTAAACTATTGATACCTGCTCTTCAACCAAAATAAAAGTCTACGGCACCCCAGGCGGTCTCCCATCCAAGTACTGACCGGGCCCGACGTTGCTTAACTTCGGTGATCGGACGAGAACCGGTGTATTCAACGTAGTGTGGCCGTAGACGAATATAATAGCAATTGTTTCATGTTTAAACTATTGATACCTGCTCTTCAACCAAAATAAAAGTCATCGGCACCCGGTATTCCCAAGGGGTCTCCCATCCAAGTACTGACCGGGCCCGACGTTGCTTAACTTCGGTGATCGGACGAGAACCGGTGTATTCAACGTAGTGTGGCCGTAGACGAATATCATAACAATTGTTTTATGTTTAAACTATTGATACCTGCTCTTCAACCAAAATAAAGTCTACGGCACCCGGTATTCCCAGGCGGTCTCCATCCAAGTACTGACCGGGCCCGACGTTGCTTAACTTCGGTGATCGGACGAGAACCGGTGTATTCAACGTAGTGTGGCCGTAGACGAATATCATAACAATTGTTTTATGTTTAAACTATTGATACCTGCTCTTCAACCAAAATAAAAGCCTACGGCACCCGGTATTCCCAGGCGGTCTCCCATCCAAGTACTGACCGGGCCCGACGTTGCTTAACTTCGGTGATCGGACGAGAACCGGTGTATTCAACGTAGTGTGGCCGTAGACGAATATCATAGCAATTGTTTATGTTTAAACTATTGATACCTGCTCTTCAACCAAAATAAAAGTCTACGGCACCCGGTATTCCCAGGCGGTCTCCCATCCAAGTACTGACCGGGCCCGACGTTGCTTAACTTCGATGATCGGACGAGAACCGGTGTATTCAACGTTGTGCGGCCGTAGACAAATATCATACAATTGTTTTATGTTTAAACTATTGATACCTGCTCTTCAACCAAAATAAAAGTCTACGGCATCCGGTATTCCCAGGCGGTCTCCCATCCAAGTACTGACCGGGCCCGACGTTGCTTAACTTCGGTGATCGGACGAGAACCGGTGTATTCAACGTAGTGTGGCCGTAGACGAATATCATAGCAATTGTTTTAAGTTTAAACTATTGATACCTGCTCTTCAACCAAAATAAAAGTCTACGGCACCCGGTATTCCCAGGCGGTCTCCCATCCAAGTACTGACCGGGCCCGACGTTGCTTAACTTCGGTGATCGGACGAGAACCGGTGTATTCAACGTAGTGTGGCCGTAGACGAATATCATAGCAATTGTTATATGTTTAAACTATTGATAACTGCTCTTCAACAAAAATAAAAGTCTACGGCACCCGGTATTCCCAGGCGGTCTCCCATCCAAGTACTGACCGGGCCCGACGTTGCTTAACTTCGGTGATCGGACGAGAACCGGTGTATTCAAGGTAGTGTGGCCGTAGACGAATATCATAACAATTGTTTTATGTTTAAACTATTGATACCTGCTCTTCAACCAAAATAAAGGTCTACGGCACCCGGTATTCCCAGGCGGTCTCCCATCCAAGTACTGACCGGGCCCGACGTTGCTTAACTTCGGTGATCGGACGAGAACCGGTGTATTCAACGTAGTGTGGCCGTAGACGAATATCATAGCAATTGTTTTATGTTTAAACTATTGATACGTGCTCTTCAACCAAAATAAAAGTCTACGGCACCCGGTATTCCCAGGCGGTCTCCCATCCAAGTACTGACCGGCCCGACGTTGTGTAACGTCGGTGATCGGACGAGGACCGGGGTATTCAACGTAGTGTGGCCGTAGACGAATATCATAATTGTTTTGTTTAAACTATTGATACCTGCTCTTCAACCAAAATAAAGTCTACGGCATCCCGTATTCCCAGCCGGACTCCCCTCCAAGGACGGACCGGGCCCGACGTTGCTTAACTTCGGTTGATCGGACGAGAACCGGTGTATTCAACGTAGTGTGGCCGTGACGAATATCATAGCAATTGTTTTATGTTTAAACTATTGATACCTGCTCTTCAACCAAAATAAAAGTCTACGGCACCCGGTATTCCCAGGCGGTCTCCCATCCAAGTACTGACCGGGCCCGACGTTGCTTAACTTCGGTGATCGGACGAGAACCGGTGTATTCAACGTAGTGTGGCCGTAGACGAATATCAAACCAATTGTTTTAAGTTTAAACTATTGATACCTGCTCTTCAACCAAAATAAAGTCTACGGCACCCGGTATTCCCAGGCGGTCTCCCATCCAAGTACTGACCGGGCCCGACGTTGCTTAACTTCGGTGATCGGACGAGAACCGGTGTATTCAACGTAGTGTGGCCGTAGACGAATATCATAGCAATTGTTTTAAGTTTAAACTATTGATACCTGCTCTTCAACCAAAATAAAGTCTACGGCACCCGGTATTCCCAGGCGGTCTCCCATCCAAGTACTGACCGGGCCCGACGTTGCTTAACTTCGGTGATCGGACGAGAACCGGTGTATTCAACGTAGTGTGGCCGTAGACGAATATCATAGCAATTGTTTTATGTTTAAACTATTGATACCTGCTCTTCAACCAAAATAAAAGTCTACGGCACCCGGTATTCCCAGGCGGTCTCCCATCCAAGTACTGACCGGGCCCGACGTTGCTTAACTTCGGTGATCGGACGAGAACCGGTGTATTCAACGTAGTGTGGCCGTAGACGAATATCATAACAATTGTTTTAAGTTTAAACTATTGATACCTGATCTTCAACCAAACGTCTACGGCATCCGGTATTCCCAGGCGGTCTCCCATCCAAGTACTGACCGGGCCCGACGTTGCTTAACTTCGGTGATCGGACGAGAACCGGTGTATTCAACGTAGTGTGGCCGTAGACGAATATCATAACAATTGTTTTATGTTTAAACTATTGATACCTGCTCTTCAAACAAAATAAAAGTCTACGGCACCCGGTATTCCCAGGCGGTCTCCCATCCAAGTACTGACCGGGCCCGACGTTGCTTAACTTCGGTGATCGGACGAGAACCGGTGTATTCAACGTAGTGTGGCCGTAGACGAATATCATAGCAATTGTTTTATGTTTAAAGTCTTGATACCTGCTCTTCAACCAAAATAAAGTCTACGGCACCCGGTATCCCCAGGCGGTCTCCCATCCAAGTACTGACCGGGCCCGACGTTGCTTAACTTCGGTGATCGGACGAGAACCGGTGTATTCAACGTAGTGTGGCCGTAGACGAATATCATAGCAATTGTTTTATGTTTAAACTATTGATACATGCTCTTCAACCAAAATAAAAGTCTACGGCACCCGGTATTCCCAGGCGGTCTCCCATCCAAGTACTGACCGGGCCCGACGTTGCTTAACTTCGGTGATCGGACGAGAACCGGTGTATTCAACGTAGTGTGGCCGTAGACGAATATCATAGCAATTGTTTCATTTTTAAACTATTGATAGCTGCTCTTCAACCAAAATAAAAGTCTTCGGCACCCGGTATTCCCAGGCGGTCTCCCATCCAAGTACTGACCGGGCCCGACGTTGCTTAACTTCGGTGATCGGACGAGAACCGGTGTATTCAACGTAGTGTGGCCGTAGACGACTATCAAAGCAATTGTTTTAAGTTTAAACTATTGATACCTGCTCTTCAACAAAAATACACTCATACGGCATGCTGTATTCCCAGGCGGTCTCCCATCCAAGTACTGACCGGGCCCGACGTTGCTTAACTTCGGTGATCGGACGAGAACCGGTGTATTCAACGTAGTGTGGCCGTAGACGAATATCATAGCAATTGTTTAAGTTTAAACTATTGATACCTGCTCTTCAACCAAAATAAAAGTCTACGGCACCCGGTATTCCCAGGCGGTCTCCCATCCAAGTACTGACCGGCCCGACGTTGCTTAACTTCGGTGATCGGACGAGAACCGGTGTATTCAACGTAGTGTGGCCGTAGACGAATATCAAAGCAATTGTTTTATGTTTAAACTATTGATACCTGCTCTTCAAGCAAAATAAAGTCTACGGCACCCGGTATTCCCAGGCGGTCTCCCATCCAAGTACTGACCGGGCCCGACGTTGCTTAACTTCGGTGATCGGACGAGAACCGGTGTATTCAACGTAGTGTGGCCGTAGACGAATATCAGTCCCATTGTTTAATGTTTAAACTATTGATACCTGCTCTTCAACAAAATAAAGTCTACGGCACCCGGTATTCCCAGGCGGTCTCCCATCCAAGTACTGACCGGGCCCGACGTTGCTTAACTTCGGTGATCGGACGAGAACCGGTGTATTCAACGTAGTGTGGCCGTAGACGAATATCATAACAATTGTTTCATGTTTAAACTATTGATACCTGCTCTTCATCCAAATTAGATGTCTACGGCATCCGGTATTCCCAGGCGGTCTCCCATCCAAGTACTGACCGGGCCCGACGTTGCTTAACTTCGGTGATCGGACGAGAACCGGTGTATTCAACGTAGTGTGGCCGTAGACGAATATCATAGCAATTGTTTTAAGTTTAAACTATTGATACCTGCTCTTCAACCAAAATAAAAGTCTACGGCACCCGGTATTCCCAGGCGGTCTCCCATCCAAGTACTGACCGGGCCCGACGTTGCTTAACTTCGGTGATCGGACGAGAACCGGTGTATTCAACGTAGTGTGGCCGTAGACGAATATCATGGCAATTGTTTTATGTTTAAACTATTGATACCTGCTCTTCAACCAAAATAAAATTCTACGGCACCCGGTATTCCCAGGCGGTCTCCCATCCAAGTACTGACCGGGCCCGACGTTGCTTAACTTCGGTGATCGGACGAGAACCGGTGTATTCAACGTAGTGTGGCCGTAGACGAATATCATGGCAATTGTTTTATGTTTAAACTATTGATACCTGCTCTTCAACCAAAATAAAAGTCTACGGCACCCGGTATTCCCAGGCAGTCTCCCATCCAAGTACTGATCGGTCCCGACGTTGCTTTAACTTCGGTGATCGGACGAGAACCGGTGTATTCAACGTAGTGTGGCCGTAGACGAATATCATAACAATTGTTTTATGTTTAAACTATTGATACCTGCTCTTCAACCAAAATAAAAGTCTACGGCACACGGTATTCCCAGGCGGTCTCCCATCCAAGTACTGACCGGGCCCGACGTTGCTTAACTTCGGTGATCGGACGAGAACCGGTGTATTCAACGTAGTGTGGCCGTAGACGAATATCATAGCAATTGTTTTAAGTTTAAACTATTGATACCTGCTCTTCAACCAAAATAAAAGTCTACGGCACCCGGTATTCCCAGGCGGTCTCCCATCCAAGTACTGACCGGGCCCGACGTTGCTTAACTTCGGTGATCAGACGAGAACCGGTGTATTCAACGTAGTGTGGCCGTAGACGAATATCATGGCAATTGTTTTATGTTTAAACTATTGATACCTGCTCTTCAACCAAAATAAAAGTCTACGGCACCCGGTATTCCCAGGCGGTCTCCCATCCAAGTACTGACCGGGCCCGACGTTGCTTAACTTCGGTGATCGGACGAGAACCGGTGTATTCAACGTAGTGTGGCCGTAGACGAATATCATAACAATTGTTTTATGTTTAAACTATTGATACCTGCTCTTCAACCAAAATAAAGTCTACGGCATCGGTATTCCCAGGCGGTCTCCCATCCAAGTACTGACCGGGCCCGACGTTGTAACTTCGGTGATCGGACGAGAACCGGTGTATTCAACGTAGTGTGGCCGTAGACGAATATCATAGCAATTGTTATGTTTTAAACTATTGATACCTGCTCTTCAACCAAAATAAAGTCTACGGCACCCGGTATTCCCAGGCGGTCTCCCATCCAACTACTGAGCGGGTCCGACGTTGCTTAACTTCGGTGATCTGACGAGAACCGGTGTATTCAACGTAGTGTGGCCGTAGACGAATATCATAGCAATTGTTTTATGTTTAAACTATTGATACCTGCTCTTCAACCAAAATAAAAGTCTACGGCACCCGGTATTCCCAGGCGGTCTCCCATCCAAGTACTGACCGGGCCCGACGTTTGTTAACTTCGGTGATCGGACGAGAACCGGTATATTCAACGTAGTGTGGCCGTAGACGAATATCATAGCAATTGTTTTAAGTTTAAACTATTGATACCTGCTCTTCAACCAAAATAAAAGTCTACGGCACCCGGTATTCCCAGGCGGTCTCCCATCCAAGTACTGACCGGGCCCGACGTTGCTTAACTTCGGTGATCGGACGAGAACCGGTGTATTCAACGTAGTGTGGCCGTAGACGAATATCATAGCAATTGTTTAAGTTTAAACTATTGATACCTGCTCTTCAACCAAAATAAAAGTCTACGGCACCCGGTATTCCCAGGCGGTCTCCCATCCAAGTACTGACCGGGCCCGACGTTGCTTAACTTCGGTGATCGGACGAGAACCGGTGTATTCAACGTAGTGTGGCCGTAGACGAATATCATAGCAATTGTTTTATGTTTAAACTATTGATACCTGCTCTTCAACCAAAATAAAAGTGAACGGCACCCGGTATTCCCAGGCGGTCTCCCATCCAAGTACTGACCGGGCCCGACTTTGCTTAACTTCGGTGATCGGACGAGAACCGGTGTATTCAACGTAGTGTGGCCGTAGACGAATATCATGGCAATTGTTTTATGTTTAAACTATTGATACCTGCTCTTCAAGCAAAATAAAAGTCTACGGCACCCGGTATTCCCAGGCGGTCTCCCATCCAAGTACTGACCGGGCCCGACGTTGCTTAACTTCGGTGATCGGACGAGAAGCGGTGTATTCAACGTAGTGTGGCCGTAGACGAATATCATAACAATTGTTTTAAGTTTAAACTATTGATACCTGCTCTTCAACAAAAATAACAGTCTACGGCACACGGTATTCCCAGGCGGTCTCCCATCCAAGTACTGACCGGGCCCGACGTTGCTTAACTTCGGTGATCGGACGAGAACCGGTGTATTCAACGTAGTGTGGCCGTAGACGAATATCATAACAATTGTTTCATGTTTAAACTATTGATACCTGCTCTTCAACCAAAATAAAGTCTACGGCTTCCTGTATTCCCATGCGGTCTCCTATTCAAGTACTGACCGGGCCCGACGTTGCTTAACTTCGGTGATCGGACGAGAACCGGTGTATTCAACGTAGTGTGGCCGTAGACGAAGATCATAGCAATTGTGTACTGTTTAAACTATTGATAGCTGCTCTTCATCCAAAATAAAGTCTACGGCACCCGGTATTCCCAGGCGGTCTCCCATCCAAGTACTGACCGGGCCCGACGTTGCTTAACTTCGGTGATCGGACGAGAACCGGTGTATTCAACGTAGTGTGGCCGTAGACGAATATCATAGCAATTGTTTTAAGTTTAAACTATTGATACCTGCTCTTCAACCAAAATAAAGTCTACGGCATCCCGGTATTCCCAGGCGGTCTCCCATCCAAGTACTGACCGGGCCCGACGTTGCTTAACTTCGGTGATCGGACGAGAACCGGTGTATTCAACGTAGTGTGGCCGTAGACGAATATCATAGCAATTGTTTCATGTTTAAACTATTGATACCTGCTCTTCAACCAAAATAAAGTCTACGGCACCCGGTATTCCCAGGCGGTCTCCCATCCAAGTACTGACCGGGCCCGACGTTGCTTAACTTCGGTGATCGGACGAGAACCGGTGTATTCAACGTAGTGTGGCCGTAGACGAATATCATAGCAATTGTTTTATGTTTAAACTATTGATAGCTGCTCTTCACCAAAATAAAGTCTACGGCACCCGGTATTCCCAGGCGGTCTCCCATCCAAGTACTGACCGGGCCCGACGTTGCTTAACTTCGGTGATCGGACGAGAACCGGTGTATTCAACGTAGTGTGGCCGTAGACGAATATCATAGCAATTGTTTCATGTTTAAACTATTGATACCTGCTCTTCAAACCAAATTCACTTCTACGGCACCCGGTATTCCCAGGCGGTCTCCCATCCAAGTACTGACCGGGCCCGACGTTGCTTAACTTCAGTGATCGGACGAGAACCGATGTATTCAACGTAGTGTGGCCGTAGACGAATATCATAGCAATTGTTTAGTTTAAACTATTGATACCTGCTCTTCAACCAAAATAAAGTCTACGGCACCCGGTATTCCCAGGCGGTCTCCCATTCAAGTACTGACCGGGCCCGACGTTGCTTAACTTCGGTGATCGGACGAGAACCGGTGTATTGAACGTAGTGTGGCCGTAGACGAATATCATAACAATTGTTTTAAGTTTAAACTATTGATACCTGCTCTTCAAGCAAAATAAAGTCTACGGCACGGTATTCCGAGGTGGTCTCCCATGCAAGTACTGACCGGGCCCGACGTTGCTTAATTTCGGTGATCGGACGAGAACCGGTGTATTCAACGTTGTGTGGCCGTAGACGAATATCATAACAATTGTTTTATGTTTAAACTATTGATACCTGCTCTTCAACCAAAATAAAGTCTACAGCACCCGGTATTCCCAGGCGGTCTCCCATCCAAGTAGTGACCGGCCCGACGTTGTGTAACTTCGGTGATCGGACGAGAACCGGTGTATTCAACGTAGTGTGGCCGTATACGAATATCATGCTGTTTTATGTTTAAACTATTGATACCTGCTCTTCAACCAAAATAAAGTCTACGGCACCCGGTATTCCCAGGCGGTCTCCCATCCAAGTACTGACCGGGCCCGACGTTGCTTAACTTCGGTGATCGGACGAGAACCGGTGTATTCAACGTAGTGTGGCCGTAGACGAATATCATAACAATTGTTTTATGTTTAAACTATTGATACCTGCTCTTCAACCAAAATAAAAGTCTACGGCACCCGGTATTCCCAGGCGGTCTCCCATCCAAGTACTGACCGGGCCCGACGTTGCTTAACTTCGGTGATCGGACGAGAACCGGTGTATTCAACGTAGTGTGGCCGTAGACGAATATCATAGCAATTGTTTTATGTTTAAACTATTGATACCTGCTCTTCAAACAAAATAAAGTCTACGGCACCCGGTATTCCCAGGCGGTCTCCCATCCAAGTACTGACCGGGCCCGACGTTGCTTAACTTCGGTGATCGGACGAGAACCGGTGTATTCAACGTAGTGTGGCCGTAGACGAATATCATAGCAATTGTTTTATGTTTAAACTATTGATACCTGCTCTTCAACAAATAAAGTCTACGGCACCCGGTATTCCCAGGCGGTCTCCCATCCAAGTACTGACCGGGCCCGACGTTTGCTTAACTTCGGTGATCGGACGAGAACCGGTGTATTCAACGTAGTGTGGCCGTAGACGAATATCATAGCAATTGTTTTATGTTTAAACTTTTGATACCTGCTCTTCAACCAAAATAATAGTCTACGGCACCCGGTATTCCCAGGCGGTCTCCCATCCAAGTACTGACCGGGCCCGACGTTGCTTAACTTCGGTGATCGGACGAGAACCGGTGTATTCAACGTAGTGTGGCCGTAGACGAATATCATAAGCAATTGTTTTAAGTTTAAACTATTTATACCTGCTGTTCCACCACAATAATAGTCTACGGCACCCGGTATTCCCAGGCGGTCTCCCATCCAAGTACTGACCGGGCCCGACGTTGCTTTAACTTCGGTGATCGGACGAGAACCGGTGTATTCAACGTAGTGTGGCCGTAGACGAATATCATAACAATTGTTTTAAGTTTAAACTATTGATACCTGCTCTTCAAACAAAATAAAAGTCTACGGCATCCGGTATTCCCAGGCGGTCTCCCATCCAAGTACTGACCGGGCCCGACGTTGCTTAACTTCGGTGATCGGACGAGAACCGGTGTATTCAACGTAGTGTGGCCGTAGACGAATATCATAGAAATTGTTTCGTGTTTAAACTATTGATACCTGCTCTTCAACCAAAAGTAAAGTCTATGGCATCCGGTATTCCCAGGCGGTCTCCCATCCAAGTACTGACCGGGCCCGACGTTGCTTAACTTCGGTGATCGGACGAGAACCGGTGTATTCAACGTAGTGTGGCCGTAGACGAATATCATAGCAATTGTTTTAATTTTAAACTATTGATACCTGCTCTTCAACCAAAATAAAAGTCTACGGCACCCGGTATTCCCAGGCGGTCTCCCATCCAAGTACTGACCGGGCCCGACGTTGCTTAACTTCGGTGATCGGACGAGAACCGGTGTATTCAACGTAGTGTGGCCGTAGACGAATATCATAGCAATTGTTTTAAGTTTAAACTATTGATACCTGCTCTTCAACCAAAATAAAGTCTACGGCACCCGGTATTCCCAGGCGGTCTCCCATCCAAGTACTGACCGGGCCCGACGTTGCTTAACTTCGGTGATCGGACGAGAACCGGTGTATTCAACGTAGTGTGGCCGTAGACGAATATCATAGCAATTGTTTTATGTTTAAACTATTGATACCTGCTCTTCAAACAAAATAAAAGTCTACGGCACCCGGTATTCCCAGGCGGTCTCCCATCCAAGTACTGACCGGGCCCGACGTTGCTTAACTTCGGTGATCGGACGAGAACCGGTGTATTCAACGTAGTGTGGCCGTAGACGAATATCATAGCAATTGTTTTAAGTTTAAACTATTGATACCTGCTCTTCAACCAAAATAAAAGTCTACGGCATCCGGTATTCCCAGGCGGTCTCCCATCCAAGTACTGACCGGGCCCGACGTTGCTTAACTTCGGTGATCGGACGAGAACCGGTGTATTCAACGTAGTGTGGCCGTAGACGAATATCATAGCAATTGTTGTGTTTAAACTATTGATACCTGCTCTTCATCCAAGAATTCTGTCTACGGCATCCGGTATTCCCAGGCGGTCTCCCATCCAAGTACTGACCGGGCCCGACGTTGCTTAACTTCGGTGATCGGACGAGAACCGGTGTATTCAACGTAGTGTGGCCGTAGACGAATATCATAGCAATTGTTTTATGTTTAAACTATTGATACCTGCTCTTCAACCAAAATAAAAGTCTACGGCACCCGGTATTCCCAGGCGGTCTCCCATCCAAGTACTGACCGGGCCCGACGTTGCTTAACTTCGGTGATCGGACGAGAACCGGTGTATTCAACGTAGTGTGGCCGTAGACGAATATCATAACAATTGTTTTAAGTTTAAACTATTGATACCTGCTCTTCAACCAAAATAAGAGTCTACGGCACCCGGTATTCCCAGGCGGTCTCCCATCCAAGTACTGACCGGGCCCGACGTTGCTTAACTTCGGTGATCGGACGAGAACCGGTGTATTCAACGTAGTGTGGCCGTAGACGAATATCATAGCAATTGTTTTATGTTTAAACTATTGATACCTGCTCTTCAACCAAAATAAAAGTCTACGGCACCCGGTATTCCCAGGCGGTCTCCCATCCAAGTACTGACCGGGCCCGACGTTGCTTAACTTCGGTGATCGGACGAGAACCGGTGTATTCAACGTAGTGTGGCCGTAGACGAATATCATAGCAATTGTTTTAAGTTTAAACTATTGATACCTGCTCTTCAACCAAAATAAAAGTCTACGGCATCCGGTATTCCCAGGCGGTCTCCCATCCAAGTACTGACCGGGCCCGACGTTGCTTAACTTCGGTGATCGGACGAGAACCGGTGTATTCAACGTAGTGTGGCCGTAGACGAATATCATAGCAATTGTTTTAGGTTTAAACTATTGATACCTGCTCTTCAACCAAAATAAAAGTCTACGGCACCCGGTATTCCCAGGCGGTCTCTCATCCAAGTACTGACCGGTGCCGACATTGCTTAACTTCGGTGATCAGGCGAGAACCGGTGTATTCAACGTAGTGTGGCCGTAGACGAATATCATGTTAATTGTTTTATGTTTAAACTATTTATACCTGCTCTTCAACCAAAATAAAAGTCTACGGCACCCGGTATTCCCAGGCGGTCTCCCATCCAAGTACTGACCCGGGCCCGACGTTGCTTAACTTCGGTGATCAGACGAGAACCGGTGTATTCAACGTAGTGTGGCCGTAGACGAATATCAAAACAATTGTTTTAAGTTTAAACTATTGATACCTGCTCTTCAACCAAAATAAAAGTCTACGGCACCCGGTATTCCCAGGCGGTCTCCCATCGAAGTACTGACCGGGCCCGACGTTGCTTAACTTCGGTGATCGGACGAGAACCGGTGTATTCAAGGTGGTGTGGCCGTAGACGAATATCATAACAATTGTTTTATGTTTAAACTATTGATACCTGCTCTTCAACCAAAATAAAAGTCTACGGCACCCGATATTCCCAGGCGGTCTCCCATCCAAGTATTGACCGGGCCCGACGTTTGCTTAACTTCGGTGATCGGACGAGAACCGGTGTATTCAACGTAGTGTGGCCGTAGACGAATATCATAACAATTGTTTTAAGTTTAAACTATTGATACCTGCTCTTCAAACAAAATAAAGTCTACGGCACCCGGAATTCCCAGGCGGTCTCCCATCCAAGAACTGACCGGGCCCGACGTTGCTTAACTTCGGTGATCGGACGAGAACCGGTGTATTCAACGTAGTGGCCGTAGACGAATATCATAGCAATTGTTTTAAGTTTAAACTGTTGATACGTGCTCTTCAACCAAAACAAAATCGACGGCACCCGGTATTCCCAGGCGGTCTCCCATCCACGTACTGACCGGGCCCGACGTTTGCTTAACTTCGGTGATCGGACGAGAACCGGTGTATTCAACGTAGTGTGGCCGTAGACGAATATCATAGCAATTGTTTATGTTTAAACTATTGATACCTGCTCTTCAACCAAAATAAAGTCTACGGCACCCGGTATTCCCAGGCGGTCTCCCATCCAAGTACTGACCGGGCCCGACGTTGCTTAACTTCGGTGATCGGACGAGAACCGGTGTATTCAACGTAGTGTGGCCGTAGACGAATATCATAGCAATTGTTTTAAGTTTAAACTATTGATACCTGCTCTTCAAACAAAATAAAGTCTACGGCACCCGGTATTCCCAGGCGGTCTCCCATCCAAGTACTGACCGGGCCCGACGTTGCTTAACTTCGGTGATCGGACGAGAACCGGTGTATTCAACGTAGTGTGGCCGTAGACGAATATCATAGCAATTGTTTCATGTTTAAACTATTGATACCTGCTCTTCAACCAAAATAAAGTCTACGGCACCCGGTATTCCCAGGCGGTCTCCCATCCAAGTACTGACCGGGCCCGACGTTGCTTAACTTCGGTGATCGGACGAGAACCGGTGTATTCAACGTAGTGTGGCCGTAGACGAATATCATAGCAATTGTTGTGTTTAAACTATTGATACCTGCTCTTCAACCAAAATAAAGTCTACGGCACCCGGTATTCCCAGGCGGTCTCCATCCAAGTACTGACCGGGCCCGACGTTTGTAACTTCGGTGATCGGACGAGAACCGGTGTATTCAACGTAGTGTGGCCGTAGACGAATATCATAGCAATTGTTTATGTTTAAACTATTGATACCTGCTCTTCAAGCAAAATAAAGTCTACGGCACCCGGTATTCCCAGGCGGTCTCCCATACAAGTACTGACCGGGCCCGACGTTGACTAACTTCGGTGATCGGACGAGAACCGGTGTATTCAACGTAGTGTGGCCGTAGACGAATATCATAGCAATTGTTTTATGTTTAAACTATTGATACCTGCTCTTCAACCAAAATTAAAGTCTACGGCACCAGGTATTCCCAGGCGGTCTCCCATCCAAGTACTGACCGGGCCCGACGTTGCTTAACTTCGGTGATCGGACGAGAACCGGTGTATTCAACGTAGTGTGGCCGTAGACAAATATTATAGCAATTGTTTCATGTTTAAACTATTGATACCTGCTCTTCAACCAAAATAAAGTCTACGGCACCCGGTATTCCCAGGCGCTCTCCCATCCAAGTACTGACCGGGCCCGACGTTTGATTAAGTACGGTGTACGGACGAGAACCGGTGTATTCAACGTAGTGTGGCCGTAGACGAATATCATGAATTGTTTTATGTTTAAACTATTGATACCTGCTCTTCAAACAAAATAAAAGTCTACGGCACCCGGTATTCCCAGGCGGTCTCCCATCCAAGTACTGACCGGGCCCGACGTTGCTTAACTTCGGTGATCGGACGAGAACCGGTGTATTCAACGTAGTGTGGCCGTAGACGAATATCATAATTGTTTTAAGTTTAAACTATTGATACCTGCTCTTCAAGCAAAATAAAAGTCTACACCCGGTATTCCCAGGCGGTCTCCCATCCAAGTACTGACCGGGCCCGACGTTGCTTAACTTCGGTGATCGGACGAGAACCGGTGTATTCAACGTAGTGTGGCCGTAGACGAATATCATAGCAATTGTTTTATGTTTAAACTATTGATACCTGCTCTTCAACCAAAATAAGAGTCTACGGCTCCAGGTATTCCCAGGCGGTCTCACATCCAAGTACTGACCGGGCCCGACGTTGCTTAACTTCGGTGATCGGACGAGAACCGGTGTATTCAACGTAGTGTGGCCGTGTACGAATATCATAGCAATTGTTTTATGTTTAAACTATTGATACCTGCTCTTCAACCAAAATAAAGTCTACGGCACCCGGTATTCCCAGGCGGTCTCCCATCCAAGTACTGACCGGGCCCGACGTTGCTTAACTTCGGTGATCGGACGAGAACCGGTGTAGTAAGAGTGGAGTGGACGTAGACGAATATCATAGCAATTGTGTTATGTTTAATCTATTGGTGCCTGCTCTTCAACCAAAATAAAGTCTACGGCACCCGGTTTTCCCAGGCGGTCTCCCATCCAAGTACTGACCGGGCCCGACGTTGCTTAACTTCGGTGATCGGACGAGAACCGGTGTATTCAACGTAGTGTGGCCGTAGACGAATATCATAGCAATTGTTTTAAGTTTAAACTATTGATACCTGCTCTTCAACCAAAATAAAAGTCTACGGCACCCGGTATTCCCAGGCGGTCTCCCATCCAAGTACTGACCGGGCCCGACGTTGCTTAACTTCGGTGATCGGACGAGAACCGGTGTATTCAACGTAGTGTGGCCGTAGACGAATATCATAGCAATTGTTTTATGTTTAAACTATTGATACCTGCTCTTCAACCAAATAAAAGTCTACGGCACCCGGTATTCCCAGGCGGTCTCCCATCCAAGTACTGACCGGGCCCGACGTTGCTTAACTTCGGTGATCGGACGAGAACCGGTGTATTCAACGTAGTGTGGCCGTAGACGAATATCATAGCAATTGTTTTATGTTTAAACTATTGATACCTGCTCGTCATCCACAAAAAGTCTTCGGAACCCGGTATTCCCAGGCGGTCTCCCATCCAAGTACTGACCGGGCCCGACGTTGCTTAACTTCGGTGATCGGACGAGAACCGGTGTATTCAACGTAGTGTGGCCGTAGACGAATATCATAGCCATTGTTTTATGTTTAAACAGTTGATAAGTGCTCTTCAAACAAAATAAAAGACTACGGCACCCGGTTTTCCCAGGCGGTCTCCCATCCAAGTACTGACCGGGCCCGACGTTGCTTAACTTCGGTGATCGGACGAGAACCGGTGTATTCAACGTAGTGTGGCCGTAGACGAATATCATGGCAATTGTTTTATGTTTAAACTATTGATACCTGCTCTTCAACCAAAATAAGACTACGGCACCCGGTATTCCCGGGCGGTCTCCCATCCAAGTACTGACCGGGCCCGACGTTGCTTAACTTCGGTGATCGGACGAGAACCGGTGTATTCAACGTAGTGTGGCCGTAGACGAATATCATAGCAATTGTTTTAAGTTTAAACTATTGATACCTGCTCTTCAACAAAAATAAGTCTACGGCACCCGTCGGGCGGTCTCCCATCCATGTACTGTCCGGGGCGGACGTTGCTTAACTTCGGTGATCGGACGAGAACCGGTGTATTCAACGTAGTGTGGCCGTAGAAAAAATATTATGGCCATTTAAATATATATAAACTCTTGATACCTGCTCTTCAACAAAAATAAGTCTACGGCACCCGGTATTCCCAGGCGGTCTCCCATCCAAGTACTGACCGGGCCCGACGTTGCTTAACTTCGGTGATCGGACGAGAACCGGTGTATTCAACGTAGTGTGGCCGTAGACGAATATAATAGCAATTGTTTTATTTTTAAACTATTGATACCTGCTCTTCAACCAAAATAAAAGTCTAGCGCACCCGGTATTCCCAGGCGGTCTCCCATCCAAGTACTGACCGGGCCCGACGTTGCTTAACTTCGGTGATCGGACGAGAACCGGTGTATTCAACGTAGTGTGGCCGTAGACGAATATCATAGCAATTGTTTTATGTTTAAACTATTGATACCTGCTCTTCAAACAAACTAACAGTCTCCGGCACGCGGTATTCCCAGGCGGTCTCCCATCCAAGTACTGACCGGGCCCGACGTTGCTTAACTTCGGTGATCGGACGAGAACCGGTGTATTCAACGTAGTGTGGCCGTAGACGAATATCATAGCAATTGTTTTATGTTTAAACTATTGATACCTGCTCTTCAACCAAAATAAAAGTCTACGGCACCCGGTATTCCCAGGCGGTCTCCCATTCAAGTACTGACCGGGCCCGACGTTGCTTAACTTCGGTGATCGGACGAGAACCGGTGTATTCAACGTAGTGTGGCCGTAGACGAATATCATAGCAATTGTTTCATGTTTAAACTATTGATACGTGCTCTTCAACCAAAATAAAAGTCTACGGCACCCGGTATTCCCAGGCGGTCTCCCATCAAAGTACTGACCGGGCCCGACGTTGCTTAACTTCGGTGATCGGACGAGAACCGGTGTATTCAACTAGGTGTGGCCGTAGACGAATATCATGGCAATTGTTTTATGTTTAAACTTTTGATACGTGCTCTTCAACCAAAATAAAAGTCTACGGCACCCGGTATTCCCAGGCGGTCTCCCATCAAAGTACTGACCGGGCCCGACGTTGCTTAACTTCGGTGATCGGACGAGAACCGGTGTATTCAACGTAGTGTGGCCGTAGACGAATATCATAACAATTGTTTTATGTTTAAACTATTGATACCTGCTCTTCAACCAAAATAAAAGTCTACGGCACCCGGTATTCCCAGGCGGTCTCCCATCCAAGTACTGACCGGGCCCGACGTTGCTTAACTTCGGTGATCGGACGAGAACCGATTCAACGTAGTGTGGCCGTAGACGAATATCATCACAATTGTTTTATGTTTAAACTATTGATACCTGCTCTTCAACCAAAATAAAAGTCTACGGCACCCGGTATTCCCAGGCGGTCTCCCATCCAAGTACTGACCGGGCCCGACGTTGCTTAACTTCGGTGATCGGACGAGAACCGGTGTATTCAACGTAGTGTGGCCGTAGACGAATATCATAACAATTGTTTTATGTTTAAACTATTGATACCTGCTCTTCAACCAAAATAAAAGTCTACGGCATCCGGTATTCCCAGGCGGTCTCCCATCCAAGTACTGACCGGGCCCGACGTTGCTTAACTTCGGTGATCGGACGAGAACCGGTGTATTCAACGTAGTGTGGCCGTAGACGAATATCATAGCAATTGTTTTAAGTTTAAACTATTGATACCTGCTCTTCAACCAAAATAAAAGTCTACGGCACCCGGTATTCCCAGGCGGTCTCCCATCCAAGTACTGACCGGGCCCGACGTTGCTTAACTTCGGTGATCGGACGAGAACCGGTGTATTCAACGTAGTGTGGCCGTAGACGAATATCATAGCAATTGTTTCATGTTTAAACTATTGATACCTGCTCTTCAACCAAAACAAATTCTACGGCACCCGGTATTCCCAGGCGGTCTCCCATCCAAGTACTGACCGGGCCCGACGTTTGTAACTTCGGTGATCGGACGAGAACCGGTGTATTCAACGTAGTGTGGCCGTAGACGAATATCATAGCAATTGTTTTAATGTTTAAACTATTGATACCTGCTCTTCAACCAAAATAAAGTCTACGGCACCCGGTATTCCCAGGCGGTCTCCCATCCAAGTACTGACCGGGCCCGACGTTGCTTAACTTCGGTGATCGGACGAGAACCGGTGTATTCAACGTAGTGTGGCCGTAGACGAATATCATAGCAATTGTTTTAAGTTTAAACTATTGATACATGCTCTTCAACAAAATAAAAGTCTACGGCACCCGGTATTCCCAGGCGGTCTCCCATCCAAGTACTGACCGGGCCCGACGTTGCTTAACTTCAGTGATCGGGCGAGAACCGCTGTATTCAACGTAGTGTGGCCGTAGACGAATATCATAGCAATTGTTTTATGTTTAAACTATTGATACCTGCTCTTCAACCAAAATAAAAGTCTACGGCACCCGGTATTCCCAGGCGGTCTCCCATCCAAGTACTGACCGGGCCCGACGTTGCTTAACTTCGGTGATCGGACGAGAACCGGTGTATTCAACGTAGTGTGGCCGTAGACGAATATCATAGCAATTGTTTTATGTTTAAACTATTGATACCTGCTCTTCAACCAAAATAAAAGTCTACGGCACCCGGTATTCCCAGGCGGTCTCCCATCCAAGTACTGACCGGGCCCGACGTTGCTTAACTTCGGTGATCGGACGAGAACCGGTGTATTCAACGTAGTGTGGCCGTAGACGAATATCATAACAATTGTTTAATGTTTAAACTATTGATACCTGCTCTTCAACCAAAATAAAAGTCTACGGCACCGGTATTCCCAGGCGGTCTCCCATCCAAGTACTGACCGGGCCCGACGTTGCTTAACTTCGGTGATCGGACGAGAACCGGTGTATTCAACGTAGTGTGGCCGTAGACGAATATCATAGCAATTGTTTTAAGTTTAAACTATTGATACCTGCTCTTCAACCAAAATAAAGTCTACGGCACCCGGTATTCCCAGGCGGTCTCCCATCCAAGTACTGACCGGGCCCGACGTTGCTTAACTTCGGTGATCGGACGAGAACCGGTGTATTCAACGTAGTGTGGCCGTAGACGAATATCATAGCAATTGTTTTATGTTTAAACTATTGATACCTGCTCTTCAACCAAAATAAAAGTCTACGGCACCCGGTATTCCCAGGCGGTCTCCCATCCAAGTACTGACCGGGCCCGACGTTGCTTAACTTCGGTGATCGGACGAGAACCGGTGTATTCAACGTAGTGTGGCCGTAGACGAATATCATAACAATTGTTTTATGTTTAAACTATTGATACCTGCTCTTCAACCAAAATAAAAGTCTACGGCACCCGGTATTCCCAGGCGGTCTCCCATCCAAGTACTGACCGGGCCCGACGTTGCTTAACTTCGGTGATCGGACGAGAACCGGTGTATTCAACGTAGTGTGGCCGTAGACGAATATCATAGCAATTGTTTTATGTTTAAACTATTGATACCTGCTCTTCAACCAAAATAAAAGTCTACGGCACCCGGTATTCCCAGGCGGTCTCCCATCCAAGTACTGACCGGGCCCGACGTTGCTTAACTTCGGTGATCGGACGAGAACCGGTGTATTCAACGTAGTGTGGCCGTAGACGAATATCATAGCAATTGTTTTATGTTTAAACTATTGATACCTGCTCTTCAAGCAAAATAAAGTCTACGGCACCCAGTATTCCCAGGCGGTCTCCCATCCAAGTACTGACCGGGCCCGACGTTGTAACTTCGGTGATCGGACGAGAACCGGTGTATTCAACGTAGTGTGGCCGTAGACGAATATCATAACAATTGTTTTATGTTTAAACTATTGATACCTGCTCTTCAACCAAAATAAAGTCTATGGCACCCGGTATTCCCAGGCGGTCTCCCATCCAAGTACTGACCGGGCCCGACGTTGCTTAACTTCGGTGATCGGACGAGAACCGGTATATTCAACGTAGTGTGGCCGTAGACGAATATCATGGCAATTGTTTTATGTTTATACTATTGATACCTGCTCTTCAACCAAAATAAAAGTCTACATCAACCGGTATTCCCAGGCGGTCTCCCTTCCAAGTACTGACCGGGCCCGACGTTGCTTAACTTCGGTGATCGGACGAGAACCGGTGTATTCAACGTAGTGTGGCCGTAGACGAATATCATAGCAATTGTTTTAAGTTTAAACTATTGATACCTGCTCTTCAACCAAAAAAAAGTCTACGGCATCCTGTATTCCCAGGCGGTCTCCCATCCAAGTACTGACCGGGCCCGACGTTTCTTAATTTGGGTGATGGGTCGAGAACCGGTGTATTCAACGGAGTGTGGCCGTAGTCGAATATCATATCAATTGTTTTAAGTTTAATCGATTGATACCTGCTCTTCAACCAAAATAAAGTCTACGGCACCCGGTATTCCCAGGCGGTCTCCCATCCAAGTACTGACCGGGCCCGACGTTGCTTAACTTCGGTGATCGGACGAGAACCGGTGTATTCAACGTAGTGTGGCCGTAGACGAATATCATAGCAATTGTTTCATGTTTAAACTATTGATACCTGCTCTTCAACCAAAATAAAAGTCTACGGCACCCGGTATTCCCAGGCGGTCTCCCATCCAAGTACTGACCGGGCCCGACGTTGCTTAACTTCGGTGATCGGACGAGAACCGGTGTATTCAACGTAGTGTGGCCGTAGACGAATATCATAGCAATTGTTTTATTTTTAAACTATTGATACCTGCTCTTTTACCAAACTAAAAGTCTACGGGACCCGGTATTCTCAGGCGGTCTCCCATCCAAGTACTGACCGGGCCCGACGTTGCTTAACTTCGGTGATCGGACGAGAACCGGTGTATTCAACGTAGTGTGGCCGTAGACGAATATCATAGCAATTGTTTTATGTTTAAACTCTTGATACCTGCTCTTTAACCAAAATAAAAGTCTACGGCACCCGGTATTCCCAGGCGGTCTCCCATCCAAGTACTGACCGGGCCCGACGTTGCTTAACTTCGGTGATCGGACGAGAACCGGTGTATTCAACGTAGTGTGGCCGTAGACGAATATCATAGCAATTGTTTTATGTTTAAACTCTTGATACCTGCTCTTTAACCAAAATACAAGTCTACGGCACCCGGTATTCCCAGGCGGTCTCCCATCCAAGTACTGACCGGGCCCGACGTTGCTTAACTTCGGTGATCGGACGAGAACCGGTGTATTCAACGTAGTGTGGCCGTAGACGAATATCATAGCAATTGTTTTATGTTTAAACTATTGATACCTGCTCTTCAACCAAAATAAAGTCTACGGCACCCTGTATTCCCAGGCGGTCTCCCATCCAAGTACTGACCGGGCCCGACGTTGCTTAACTTCGGTGATCAGACGAGAACCGGTGTATTCAACGTAGTGTGGCCGTAGACGAATATCATGACAATTGTTTTATGTTTAAACTATTGATACCTGCTCTTCAACCAAAATAAAAGTCTACGGCACCCGGTATTCCCAGGCGGTCTCCCATCCAAGTACTGACCGGTCCCGACGTTGCTTAACTTCGGTGATCGTACGACAACCGGTGTATTCAACGTAGTGTGGCCGTAGACGAATATCATAACAATTGTTTTAAGTTTAAACTATTGATACCTGCTCTTCAACCAACATAAAAGTCTACGGCACCCGGTATTCCCAGGCGGTCTCCCATCCAAGTACTGACCGGGCCCGACGTTGCTTAACTTCGGTGATCGGACGAGAACCGGTGTATTCAACGTAGTGTGGCGTAGACGAATATCATGGCAATTGTTTTATGTTTAAACTATTGATACCTGCTCTTCAACCAAAATAAAGTCTACGGATCCCGGTATTCCCAGGCGGTCTCCCATCCAAGTACTGACCGGGCCCGACGTTGCTTAACTTCGGTGATCGGACGAGAACCAGTGTATTCAACGTAGTGTGGCCGTAGACGAATATCATAGCAATTGTTGTAATTTAAACTATTGATACCTGCTCTTCAACCAAAATAAAAGTCTACGGCACCCGGTATTCCCAGGCGGTCTCCCATCCAAGTACTGACCGGGCCCGACGTTGCTTAACTTCGGTGATCGGACGAGAACCGGTGTATTCAACGTAGTGTGGCCGTAGACGAATATCATAGCAATTGTTTTAAGTTTAAACTATTGATACCTGCTCTTCAACCAAATAAAAGTCTACGGCACCCGGTATTCCCCAGGCGGTCTCCCATCCAAGTACTGACCGGGCCCGACGTTGCTTAACTTCGGTGATCGGACGAGAACCGGTGTATTCAACGTAGTGTGGCCGTAGACGAATATCATAGCAATTGTTTTAGGTTTAAACTATTGATACCTGATCTTCAACCAAAATAAAAGTCCACTGCACCCGGTATTCCCAGGCGGTCTCCCATCCAAGTACTGACCGGGCCCGACGTTGCTTAACTTCGGTGATCGGACGAGAACCGGTGTATTCAACGTAGTGTGGCCGTAGACGAATATCATAGCAATTGTTTATGTTTAAACTATTGATACCTGCTCTTCAACCAAAATAAAGTCTACGGCACCCGGTATTCCCAGGCGGTCTCCCATCCAAGTACTGACCGGGCCCGACGTTGCTTAACTTCGGTGATCGGACGAGAACCGGTGTATTCAACGTAGTGTGGCCGTAGACGAATATCATAGCAATTGTTTATGGTTTAAACTCTTGATACCTGCTCTTCAACCAAAATAAAAGTCTACGGCACCCGGTATTCCCAGGCGGTCTCCCATCCAAGTACTGACCGGGCCCGACGTTGCTTAACTTCGGTGATCGGACGAGAACCGGTGTATTCAACGTAGTGTGGCCGTAGACGAATATCATAGCAATTGTTTATGTTTAAACTATTGATACGTGCTCTTCAACCAAAATAAAAGTCTACGACACCCGGTATTCCCAGGCGGTCTCCCATCCAAGTACTGACCGGGCCCGACGTTGCTTAACTTCGGTGATCGGACGAGAACCGGTGTATTCAACGTAGTGTGGACGTAGACGAATATCATAACAATTGTTATGTTTAAACTATTGATACCTGCTCTTCAACCAAAATAAAAGTCTACGGCACCCGGTATTCCCAGGCGGTCTCCCATCCAAGTACTGACCGGGCCCGACGTTGCTTAACTTCGGTGATCGGACGAGAACCGGTGTATTCAACGTAGTGTGGCCGTAGACGAATATCATAGCAATTGTTTTAAGTTTAAACTATTGATACCTGCTCTTCAACCAAAATAAAGTTTACGGCACCCGGTATTCCCAGGCGGTCTCCCATCCAAGTACTGACCGGGCCCGACGTTGCTTAACTTCGGTGATCGGACGAGAACCGGTGTATTCAACGTAGTGTGGCCGTAGACGAATATCATAGCAATTGTTTTATGTTTAAACTATTGATACCTGCTCTTCAACCAAAATAAAAGTCTACGGCACCCGGTATTCCCAGGCGGTCTCCCATCCAAGTACTGACCGGGCCCGACGTTGCTTAACTTCGGTGATCGGACGAGAACCGGTGTATTCAACGTAGTGTGGCCGTAGACGAATATCATGTCTATTGTTTTATGTTTAAACTATTGATACCTGCTCTTCAACCAAAATACAAGTCTACGGCAGCAGGTATTCCCAGGCGGTTTCCCATCCAAGTACTGACCGGGCCCGACGTTGCTTAACTTCGGTGATCGGACGAGAACCGGTGTATTCAACGTAGTGTGGCCGTAGACGAATATCATAACAATTGTTTTATGTTTAAACTATTAATACCTGCTCTTCAACAAAATAAAGTCTACGGCACCCGGTATTCCCAGGCGGTCTCCCATCCAAGTACTGACCGGGCCCGACGTTGCTTAACTTCGGTGATCGGACGAGAACCGGTGTATTCAACGTAGTGTGGCCGTAGACGAATATCATAGCAATTGTTTCATGTTTAAACTATTGATACCTGCTCTTCAACCAAAATAAAGTCTACGGCACCCGGTATTCCCAGGCGGTCTCCCATCCAAGTACTGACCGGGCCCGACGTTGCTTAACTTCGGTGATCGGACGAGAACCGGTGTATTCAACGTAGTGTGGCCGTAGACGAATATCATAGCAATTGTTTTAAGTTTAAACTATTGATACCTGCTCTTCAACCAAAATAAAGTCTACGGCACCCGGTATTCCCAGGCGGTCTCCCATCCAAGTACTGACCGGGCCCGACGTTGCTTAACTTCGGTGATCGGACGAGAACCGGTGTATTCAACGTAGTGTGGCCGTAGACGAATATCATAGCAATTGTTTTAAGTTTAAACTATTGATACCTGCTCTTCAACCAAAAAAAGAGTCTACGGCACCCGGTATTCCCAGGCGGTCTCCCATCCAAGTACTGACCGGGCCCGACGTTGCTTAACTTCGGTGATCGGACGAGAACCGGTGTATTCAACGTAGTGTGGCCGTAGACGAATATCATAGCAATTGTTTCATGTTTAAACTATTGATACCTGCTCTACAAGCACATTAACCTTGTCCGGCACCCGGTATTCCCAGGCGGTCTCCCATCCAAGTACTGACCGGGCCCGACGTTGCTTAACTTCGGTGATCGGACGAGAACCGGTGTATTCAACGTAGTGTGGCCGTAGACGAATATCATAGCAATTGTTTTATGTTTAAACTATTGATACCTGCTCTTCATACTTGTTATCTGTCTACGGCACCCGGTATTCCCAGGCGGTCTCCCATCCAAGTACTGACCGGGCCCGACGTTGCTTAACTTCGGTGATCGGACGAGAACCGGTGTATTCAACGTAGTGTGGCCGTAGACGAATATCATAACAATTGTTTTATGTTTAAACTATTGATACCTGCTCTTCAACCAAAATAAAGTCTACGGCACCCGGTATTCCCAGGCGGTCTCCCATCCAAGTACTGACCGGGCCCGACGTTGCTTAACTTCGGTGATCGGACGAGAACCGGTGTATTCAACGTAGTGTGGCCGTAGACGAATATCATAGCAATTGTTTTATGTTTAAACTATTGAGACCTGCTCTTCAACAAAAAGAAACGTCTACGGCACCCGGTATTCCCAGGCGGTCTCCCATCCAAGTACTGACCGGGCCCGACGTTGCTTAACTTCGGTGATCGGACGAGAACCGGTGTATTCAACGTAGTGTGGCCGTAGACGAATATCATAGCAATTGTTTAAGTTTAAACTATTGATACCTGCTCTTCAACCAAAATAAAAGTCTACGGCACCCGGTATTCCCAGGCGGTCTCCCATCCAAGTACTGACCGGGCCCGACGTTGCTTAACTTCGGTGATCGGACGAGAACCGGTGTATTCAACGTAGTGTGGCCGTAGACGAATATCATAGCAATTGTTTTATTTTTAAACTATTGATACCTGCTCTTCAACCAAAATAAAAGTCTACGGCATCCCGTATTCCCAGGCGGTCTCCCATCCAAGTACTGACCGGGCCCGACGTTGCTTAACTTCGGTGATCGGACGAGAACCGGTGTATTCAACGTAGTGTGGCCGTAGACGAATATCATAGCAATTGTTTTATGTTTAAACTATTGATACCTGCTCTTCAAGCAAAATAAAGTCTACGGCACCCGGTATTCCCAGGGGGTGTCCCATCCTAGTACTGACCGGGCCCGACGTTGCTTAACTTCGGTGATCGGACGAGAACCGGTGTATTCAACGTAGTGTGGCCGTAGACGAATATCATGGACATTGTTTTATGTTTAAACTATTGATACCTGCTCTTCAACCAAAATGAAAGTCTACGGCACCCGGTATTCCCAGGCGGTCTCCCATCCAAGTACTGACCGGGCCCGACGTTTGTTAACTTCGGTGATCGGACGAGAACTGGTATATTCAACGTAGTGTGGCCGTAGACGAATATCATAGCAATTGTTTTAAGTTTAAACTATTGATACCTGCTCTTCAACCAAAATAAATGTCTACGGCACCCGGTATTCCCAGGCGGTCTCCCATCCAAGTACTGAGCGGGCCCGACGTTGCTTAACTTCGGTGATCAGACGAGAACCGGTGTATTCAACGTAGTGTGGCCGTAGACGAATATCATAGCAATTGTTTTGTTTAAACTATTGATACCTGCTCTTCAACCAAAAAATAAAGTCTACGGCACCCGGTATTCCCAGGCGGTCTCCCATCCAAGTACTGACCGGGCCCGACGTTGCTTAACTTCGGTGATCGGACGAGAACCGGTGTATTCAACGTAGTGTGGCCGTAGACGAATATCATAGCAATTGTTTCATGTTTAAACTATTGATACCTGCTCTTCAACCAAAATAAAGTCTACGGCGTATTCCCAGGCGGTCTCCCATCCAAGTACTGACCGGGCCCGACGTTTAACTTCGGTGATCGGACGAGAACCGGTGTATTCAACGTAGTGTGGCCGTAGACGAATATCATAACAATTGTTTTATGTTTAAACTATTGATACCTGCTCTTCAACCAAAAATAAAGTCTACGGCACCCGGTATTCCCAGGCGGTCTCCCATCCAAGTACTGACCGGGCCCGACGTTGCTGTAACTTCGGTGATCGGACGATACCCGGTGTATTCAACGTAGTGTGGCCGTAGACGAATATCATCAATTGTTTTATGTTTAAACTATTGATACCTGCTCTTCAACCAAATAAAAGTCTACGGCACCCGGTATTCCCAGGCGGTCTCCCATCCAAGTACTGACCGGGCCCGACGTTGCTTAACTTCGGTGATCGGACGAGAACCGGTGTATTCAACGTAGTGTGGCCGTAGACGAATATCATAGCAATTGTTTCATGTTTAAACTATTGATATCTGCTCTTCAACCAAAATAAAGTCTACGGCACCCGGTATTCCCAGGCGGTCTCCCATCAAGTACTGACCGGGCCCGACGTTGCTTAACTTCGGTGATCGGACGAGAACCGGTGTATTCAACGTAGTGTGGCCGTAGACGAATATCATAGCAATTGTTTTATGTTTAAATTATTGATACCTGCTCTTCATCCATAAAAAAGTCTACGGCATCTAGTATTCCCAGGCGGTCTCCCATCCAAGTACTGACCGGGCCCGACGTTGCTTAACTTCGGTGATCGGACGAGAACCGGTGTATTCAACGTAGTGTGGCCGTAGACGAATATCATAGCAATTGTTTTATGTTTAAACTTTTGATACGTGCTCTTAATCCACATTTAAAGTCTACGGCACCCTGTATTCCCAGGCGGTCTCCCATCCAAGTACTGACCGGGCCCGACGTTGCTTAACTTCGGTGATCGGACGAGAACCGGTGTATTCAACGTAGTGTGGCCGTAGACGAATATCATAGCAATTGTTTTATGTTTAAACTATTGATACCTGCTCTTCAACCAAAATAAAGTCTACGGCACCCGGTATTCCCAGGCGGTCTCCCATCCAAGTACTGACCGGGCCCGACGTTGCTTAACTTCGGTGATCGGACGAGAACCGGTGTATTCAATGTAGTGTGGCCGTAGACGAATATCATAGCAATTGTTTTATGTTTAAACTATTGATACCTGCTCTTCAACCAAAATAAAGTCTACGGCACCCGGTATTCCCAGGCGGTCTCCCATCCAAGTACTGACCGGGCCCGACGTTGCTTAACTTCGGTGATCGGACGAGAACCGGTGTATTCAACGTAGTGTGGCCGTAGACGAATATCATAGCAATTGTTTTATGTTTAAACTATTGATACCTGCTCTTCAACCAAAATAAAGTCTACGGCACCCGGTATTCCCAGGCGGTCTCCCATCCAAGTACTGACCGGGCCCGACGTTGCTGTAACTTCGGTGATCGGACGAGAACCGGTGTATTCAACGTAGTGTGGCCGTAGACGAATATCATAGCAATTGTTTTATGTTTAAACTATTGATAACTGCTCCACAACCATAATAAAACTCTCCGGCATCCGGTATTCCCAGTCGGTCTCCCATACAAGTACTGACCGGGCCCGACGTTGCTTAACTTCGGTGATCGGACGAGAACCGGTGTATTCAACGTAGTGTGGCCGTAGAACAATATCATAGCAATTGTTTTATGTTTAAACTATTGATACCTGCTCTTCAACCAAAATAAAGTCTACGGCACCCGGTATTTCCCAGGCGGTCTCTCCATCCAAGTACTGACCGGGCCCGACGTTGCTTAACTTCGGTGATCGGACGAGAACCGGTGTATTCAACGTAGTGTGGCCGTAGACGAATATCATAACAATTGTTTCATGTTTAAACTATTGATACCTGCTCTTCAACCAAAATAAAGTCTACGGCACCCGGTATTCCCAGGCGGTCTCCCATCCAAGTACTGACCGGGGCCGACGTTTGTTATCTTCGGTGATCGGACGAGAACCGGTGTATTCAACGTAGTGTGGTCGTAGACGAATATCATAGCAATTGTTTTATGTTTAAACTATTGATACCTGCTCTTCAACCAAAATAAAAGTCTACGGCACCCGGTATTCCCAGGCGGTCTCCCATCCAAGTACTGACCGGGCCCGACGTTGCTTAACTTCGGTGATCGGACGAGAACCGGTGTATTCAACGTAGTGTGGCCGTAGACGAATATCATAACAATTGTTTTATGTTTAAACTATTGATACCTGCTCTTCAACCAAAATAAAGTCTACGGCACCCGGTATTCCCAGGCGGTCTCCCATCCAAGTACTGACCGGGCCCGACGTTGCTTAACTTCGGTGATCGGACGAGAACCGGTGTATTCAACGTAGTGTGGCCGTAGACGAATATCATAACAATTGTTTTAAGTTTAAACTATTGATACCTGCTCTTCAACCAAATAAAGTCTACGGCACCCGGTATTCCCAGGCGGTCTCCCATCCAAGTACTGACCGGGCCCGACGTTGCTTAACTTCGGTGATCGGACGAGAACCGGTGTATTCAACGTAGTGTGGCCGTAGACGAATATCATAGCAATTGTTTTATGTTTAAACTATTGATACCTGCTCTTCAAACCCAAAATAAAGTCTACGGCACCCGGTATTCCCAGGCGGTCTCCATCCAAGTACTGACCGGGCCCGACGTTGCTGCAACTTCGGTGATCGGACGAGAACCGGTGTATTCAACGTAGTGTGGCCGTAGACGAATATCATAACAATTGTTTTATGTTTAAACTATTGATACCTGCTCTTCAACCAAAATAAAAGTCTACGGCACCCGGTATTCCCAGGCGGTCTCCCATCCAAGTACTGACCGGGCCCGACGTTGCTTAACTTCGGTGATCGTACGAGAACCGGTGTATTCAACGTAGTGTGGCCGTAGACGAATATCATAGCAATTGTTTATGTTTAAACTATTGATACCTGCTCTTCAACCAAAATAAAAGTCTACGGCACCCGGTATTCCCAGGCGGT
>CM055818.1:55027427-55041878 GCA_029582265.1 Zoroaster sp. YZ-2022 | reverse complement strand
TGGTTAGAAACAGGTATCCAATGGTTTAAACATGAAACAAATGCAATGATATTCGTCTACGGCCACACTACGTTGAATACACCGGTTCTCGTCCGATCGCCGAAGTTAAGCAACGTCGGGCCGGTCAGTACTTGGATGGGAGACCGCCTGGGAATACCGGATGCCGTAGACTTTTATTTTGGTTGAAGAGCATGTATCAATAGTTTAAACTTAAAACAATTGCTATGATATTCGTCTACGGCCACACTTCGTTGAATACACCGGTTCTCGTCCGATCACCGAAGTTAAGCAACGTCGGGCCGGTCAGTACTTGGATGGGAGACCGCCTGGGAATACCGGGTGCCGTAGACTTTTATTTTGGTTGAAGAGCAGGTATCAATAGTTTAAACTTAAAACAATTGCTATGATATTCGTCTACGGCCACACTACGTTGAATACACCGGTTCTCGTCCGATCACCGAAGTTAAGCAACGTCGGGCCCGGTCAGTACTTGGATGGGAGACCGCCTGGGAATACCGGGTGCCGTAGACTTTTATTTTGGTTGAAGAGCAGGTATCAATAGTTTAAACTTAAAACAATTGCCATGATATTCGTCTACGGCCACACTACGTTGAATACACCGGTTCTCGTCCGATCACCGAAGTTAAGCAACGTCGGGCCCGGTCAGTACTTGGATGGGAGACCCTGGGAATACCGGGTGCCGTAGACTTTTATTTTGGTTGAAGAGCAGGTATCAATAGTTTAAACATAAAACAATTGCTATGATATTCGTCTACGGCCACACTACGTTGAATACACCGGTTCTCGTCCGATCACCGAAGTTAAGCAACGTCGGGCCCGGTCAGTACTTGGATGGGAGACCGCCTGGGAATACCGGGTGCCGTAGACTTTTATTTTGGTTGAAGAGCAGGTATCAATAGTTTAAACATGAAACAATTGCTATGATATTCGTCTACGGCCACACTACGTTGAATACACCGGTTCTCGTCCGATCACCGAAGTTAAGCAACGTCGGGCGGTCAGTACTTGGATGGGAGACCGCCTGGGAATACCGGGTGCCGTAGACTTTTATTTTGGTTGAAGAGCAGGTATCAATAGTTTAAACATAAAACAATTGCTATGATATTCGTCTACGGCCACACTACGTTGAATACACCGGTTCTCGTCCGATCACCGAAGTTAAGCAACGTCGGGCCCGGTCAGTACTTGGATGGGAGACCGCCTGGGAATACCGGGTGCCGTAGACTTTTATTTTGGTTGAAGAGCAGGTATCAATAGTTTAAACATAAAACAATTGCTATGATATTCGTCTACGGCCACACTACGTTGAATACACCGGTTCTCGTCCGATCACCGAAGTTAAGCAACGTCGGGCCCGGTCAGTACTTGGATGGGAGACCGCCTGGGAATACCGGGTGCCGTAGACTTTTATTTTGGTTGAAGAGCAGGTATCAATAGTTTAAACATAAAACAATTGCTATGATATTCGTCTACGGCCACACTACGTTGATTACTACGGTTCTCGTCCGATCACCGAAGTTAAGCAACGTCGGGCCCGGTCAGTACTTGGATTGGGGCCGCCTGGGAATACCGGGTGCCATAGACTTTTATTTTGGTTGAAGAGCAGGTATCAATAGTTTAAACATAAAACAATTGCTATGATATTCGTCTACGGCCACACTACGTTGAATACACCGGTTCTCGTCCGATCACCGAAGTTAAGCAACGTCGGGCCCGGTCAGTACTTGGATGGGAGACCGCCTGGGAATACCGGATGCCGTAGACTTTTATTTTGGTTGAAGAGCAGGTATCAATAGTTTAAACTTAAAACAATTGCTATGATATTCGTCTACGGCCACACTACGTTGAATACACCGGTTCTCGTCCGATCACCGAAGTTAAGCAACGTCGGGCCGGTCAGTACTTGGATGGGAGACCGCCTGGGAATACCGGGTGCCGTAGACTTTTATTTTGGTTGAAGAGCAGGTATCAATAGTTTAAACATGAAACAATTGCCTATGATATTCGTCTACGGCCACACTACGTTGAATACACCGGTTCTCGTCCGATCACCGAAGTTAAGCAACGTCGGGCCGGTCAGTACTTGGATGGGAGACCGCCTGGGAATACCGGGTGCCGTAGACTTTTATTTTGGTTGAAGAGCAGGTATCAATAGTTTAAACTTAAAACAATAACTATGATATTCGTCTACGGCCACACTACGTTGAATACACCGGTTCTCGTCCGATCACCGAAGTTAAGCAACGTCGGGCCGGTCAGTACTTGGATGGGAGACCGCCTGGGAATACCGGGTGCCGTAGACTTTTATTTTGGTTGGAGAGCAGGTATCAATAGTTTAAACATAAAACAATTGCCATGATATTCGTCTACGGCCACACTACGTTGAATACACCGGTTCTCGTCCGATCACCGAAGTTAAGCAACGTCGGGCCCGGTCAGTACTTGGATGGGAGACCGCCTGGGAATACCGGGTGCCGTAGACTTTTATTTTGGTTGAAGAGCAGGTATCAATAGTTTAAACATAAAACAATTGCCATGATATTCGTCTACGGCCACACTACGTTGAATACACCGGTTCTCGTCCGATCACCGAAGTTAAGCAACGTCGGGCCCGGTCAGTACTTGGATGGGAGACCGCCTGGGAATACCGGGTGCCGTAGACTTTTATTTTGGTTGAAGAGCAGGTATCAATAGTTTAAACATGAAACAATTGCTATGATATTCGTCTACGGCCACACTACGTTGAATACACCGGTTCTCGTCCGATCACCGAAGTTAAGCAACGTCGGGCCCGGTCAGTACTTGGATGGGAGACCGCCTGGGAATACCGGGTGCCGTAGACTTTTATTTTGGTTGAAGAGCAGGTATCAATAGTTTAAACTTAAAACAATTGCTATGATATTCGTCTACGGCCACACTACGTTGAATACACCGGTTCTCGTCCGATCACCGAAGTTAAGCAACGTCGGGCCGGTCAGTACTTGGATGGGAGACCGCCTGGGAATACCGGGTGCCGTAGACTTTTATTTTGGTTGAAGAGCAGGTATCAATAGTTTAAACATAAAACAATTGCTATGATATTCGTCTACGGCCACACTACGTTGAATACACCGGTTCTCGTCCGATCACCGAAGTTAAGCAACGTCGGGCCCGGTCAGTACTTGGATGGGAGACCGCCTGGGAATACCGGGTGCCGTAGACTTTTATTTTGGTTGAAGAGCAGGTATCAATAGTTTAAACTTAAAACAATTGCTATGATATTCGTCTACGGCCACACTCCGTTGAATACACCGGTTCTCGTCCGATCACCGAAGTTAAGCAACGTCGGGCCCGGTCAGTACTGGGAATACCGGGTGCCGTAGACTTTTATTTTGGTTGAAGAGCAGGTATCAATAGTTTAAACATAAAACAATTGCTATGATATTCGTCTACGGCCACACTACGTTGAATACACCGGTTCTCGTCCGATCACCGAAGTTAAGCAACGTCGGGCCCGGTCAGTACTTGGATGGGAGACCGCCTGGGAATACCGGGTGCCGTAGACTTTTATTTTGGTTGAAGAGCAGGTATCAATAGTTTAAACATGAAACAATTGCCATGATATTCGTCTACGGCCACACTACGTTGAATACACCGGTTCTCGTCCGATCACCGAAGTTAAGCAACGTCGGGCCCGGTCAGTACTTGGATGGGAGACCGCCTGGGAATACGAAGTGCCGTAGACTTTTATTTTGGTTGAAGAGCAGGTATCAATAGTTTAAACATGAAACAATTGCTATGATATTCGTCTACGGCCACACTACGTTGAATACACCGGTTCTCGTCCGATCACCGAAGTTAAGCAACGTCGGGCGCGGTCAGTACTTGGATGGGAGACCGCCTGGGAATACCGGGTGCCGTAGACTTTTATTTTGGTTGAAGAGCAGGTATCAATAGTTTAAACTTAAAACAATTGCTATGATATTCGTCTACGGCCACACTACGTTGAATACACCGGTTCTCGTCCGATCACCGAAGTTAAGCAACGTCGGGCCGGTCAGTACTTGGATGGGAGACCGCCTGGGAATACCGGGTGCCGTAGACTTTTATTTTGGTTGAAGAGCAGGTATCAATAGTTTAAACATAAAACAATTGCCATGATATTCGTCTACGGCCATACTACGTTGAATACACCGGTTCTCGTCCGATCACCGAAGTTAAGCAACGTCGGGCCCGGTCAGTACTTGGATGGGAGACCGCCTGGGAATACCGGGTGCCGTAGACTTTTATTTTGGTTGAAGAGCAGGTATCAATAGTTTAAACATAAAACAATGGCCGTGATATTCGTCTACGGCCACACTACGTTGAATACACCGGTTCTCGTCCGATCACCGAAGTTAAGCAACGTCGGGCCCGGTCAGTACTTGGATGGGAGACCGCCTGGGAATACCGGGTGCCGTAGACTTTTATTTTGGTTGAAGAGCAGGTATCAATAGTTTAAACATAAAACAATTGCTATGATATTCGTCTACGGCCACACTACGTTGAATACCGGTTCTCGTCCGATCACCGAAGTTAAGCAACGTCGGGCCCGGTCAGTACTTGGATGGGAGACCGCCTGGGAATACCGGATGCCGTAGACTTTTATTTTGGTTGAAGAGCAGGTATCAATAGTTTAAACATAAAACAATTGCTATGATATTCGTCTACGGCCACACTACGTTGAATACACCGGTTCTCGTCCGATCACCGAAGTTAAGCAACGTCGGGCCCGGTCAGTACTTGGATGGGAGACCGCCTGGGAATACCGGGTGCCGTAGACTTTTATTTTGGTTGAAGAGCAGGTATCAATAGTTTAAAATTAAAACAATTGCTATGATATTCGTCTACGGCCACACTACGTTGAATACACCGGTTCTCGTCCGATCACCGAAGTTAAGCAACGTCGGCCCGGTCAGTACTTGGATGGGAGACCGCCTGGGAATACCGGGTGCCGTAGACTTTTATTTTGGTTGAAGAGCAGGTATCAATAGTTTAAACATAAAACAATTGCTATGATATTCGTCTACGGCCACACTACGTTGAATACACCGGTTCTCGTCCGATCACCGAAGTTAAGCAACGTCGGGCCCGGTCAGTACTTGGATGGGAGACCGCCTGGGAATACCGGGTGCCGTAGACTTTTATTTTGGTTGAAGAGCAGGTATCAATAGTTTAAACATAAAACAATTGCCTATGATATTCGTCTACGGCCACACTACGTTGAATACACCGGTTCTCGTCCGATCACCGAAGTTAAGCAACGTCGGGCCCGGTCAGTACTTGGATGGGGAGACCGCCTGGGAATACCGGGTGCCGTAGACTTTTATTTTGGTTGAAGAGCAGGTATCAATAGTTTAAACATAAAACAATTGCTATGATATTCGTCTACGGCCACACTACGTTGAATACACCGGTTCTCGTCCGATCACCGAAGTTAAGCAACGTCGGGCCCGGTCAGTACTTGGATGGGAGACCGCCTGGGAATACCGGGTGCCGTAGACTTTTATTTTGGTTGAAGAGCAGGTATCAATAGTTTAAACATAAAACAATTGCTATGATATTCGTCTACGGCCACACTACGTTGAATACACCGGTTCTCGTCCGATCACCGAAGTTAAGCAACGTCGGGCCCGGTCAGTACTTGGATGGGAGACCGCCTGGGAATACCGGGTGCCGTAGACTTTTATTTTGGTTGAAGAGCAGGTATCAATAGTTTAAACATAAAACAATTGCTATGATATTCGTCTACGGCCACACTACGTTGAATACACCGGTTCTCGTCCGATCACCGAAGTTAAGCAACGTCGGGCCCGGTCAGTACTTGGATGGGAGACCGCCTGGGAATACCGGGTGCCGTAGACTTTTATTTTGGTTGAAGAGCAGGTATCAATAGTTTAAACATAAAACAATTGCCATGATATTCGTCTACGGCCACACTACGTTGAATACACCGGTTCTCGTCCGATCACCGAAGTTAAGCAACGTCGGGCCCGGTCAGTACTTGGATGGGAGACCGCCTATGAATACCGGGTGCCGTAGACTTTTATTTTGGTTGAAGAGCAGGTATCAATAGTTTAAACATAAAACAATTGCTATGATATTCGTCTACGGCCACACTACGTTGAATACACCGGTTCTCGTCCGATCACCGAAGTTAAGCAACGTCGGGCCCGGTCAGTACTTGGATGGGAGACCGCCTGGGAATACCGGGTGCCGTAGACTTTTATTTTGGTTGAAGAGCAGGTATCAATAGTTTAAACATAAAACAATTGCTATGATATTCGTCTACGGCCACACTACGTTGAATACACCGGTTCTCGTCCGATCACCGAAGTTAAGCAACGTCGGGCCCGGTCAGTACTTGGATGGGAGACCGCCTGGGAATACCGGGTGCCGTAGACTTTTATTTTGGTTGAAGAGCAGGTATCAATAGTTTAAACATAAAACAATTGCCTGATATTCGTCTACGGCCACACTACGTTGAATACACCGGTTCTCGTCCGATCACGGAAGTTAAGCAACGTCGGGCCGGTCAGTACTTGGATGGGAGACCGCCTGGGAATACCGGGTGCCGTAGACTTTTATTTTGGTTGAAGAGCAGGTATCAATAGTTTAAACATAAAAAAATTGCTATGATATTCGTCTACGGCCACACTACGTTGAATACACCGGTTCTCGTCCGATCACCGAAGTTAAGCAACGTCGGGCGGTCAGTACTTGGATGGGAGACCGCCTGGGAATACCGGGTGCCGTAGACTTTTATTTTGGTTGAAGAGCAGGTATCAATAGTTTAAACATAAAACAATTGCCATGATATTCGTCTACGGCCACACTATGTTGAATACACCGGTTCTCGTCCGATCACCGAAGTTAAGCAACGTCGGGCCGGTCAGTACTTGGATGGGAGACCGCCTGGGAATACCGGGTGCCGTAGACTTTTATTTTTCTTGAAGAGCAGGTATCAATAGTTTAAACATGAAACAATTGCTATGATATTCGTCTACGGCCACACTACGTTGAATATACCGGTTCTCGTCCGATCACTGAAGTTAAGCAACGTCGGGCCCGGTCAGTACTTGGATGGGAGACCGCCTGGGAATACCGGGTGCCGTAGACTTTTATTTTGGTTGAAGAGCAGGTATCAATAGTTTAAACTTAAAACAATTGCTTGATATTCGTCTACGGCCACACTACGTTGAATACACCGGTTCTCGTCCGATCACCGAAGTTAAGCAACGTCGGGCCCGGTCAGTACTTGGATGGGAGACCGCCTGGGAATACCGGGTGCCGTAGACTTTTATTTTGGTTGAAGAGCAGGTATCAATAGTTTAAACATGAAACAATTGCCATGATATTCGTCTACGGCCACACTACGTTGAATACACCGGTTCTCGTCCGATCACCGAAGTTAAGCAACGTCGGGCCGGTCAGTACTTGGATGGGAGACCGCCTGGGAATACCGGGTGCCGTAGACTTTTATTTTGGTTGAAGAGCAGGTATCAATAGTTTAAACATAAAACAATTGCTATGATATTCGTCTACGGCCACACTACGTTGAATACACCGGTTCTCGTCCGATCACCGAAGTTAAGCAACGTCGGGCCCGGTCAGTACTTGGATGGGAGACCGCCTGGGAATACCGGGTGCCGTAGACTTTTATTTTGGTTGAAGAGCAGGTATCAATAGTTTAAACATAAAACAATTGCCATGATATTCGTCTACGGCCACACTACGTTGAATACACCGGTTCTCGTCCGATCACCGAAGTTAAGCAACTTCGGGCCGGTCAGTACTTGGATGGGAGACCGCCTGGGAATACCGGGTGCCGTAGACTTTTATTTTGGTTGAAGAGCAGGTATCAATAGTTTAAACATAAAACAATTGCCGTGATATTCGTCTACGGCCACACTACGTTGAATACACCGGTTCTCGTCCGATCACCGAAGTTAAGCAACGTCGGAGCCGGTCAGTACTTGGATGGGAGACCGCCTGGGAATACCGGGTGCCGTAGACTTTTATTTTGGTTGAAGAGCAGGTATCAATAGTTTAAACATAAAACAATTGCTATGATATTCGTCTACGGCCACACTACGTTGAATACACCGGTTCTCGTCCGATCACCGAAGTTAAGCAACGTCGGGCCCGGTCAGTACTTGGATGGGAGACCGCCTGGGAATACCGGGTGCCGTAGACTTTTATTTTGGTTGAAGAGCAGGTATCAATAGTTTAAACATAAAACAATTGCCATGATATTCGTCTACGGCCACACTACGTTGAATACACCGGTTCTCGTCCGATCACCGAAGTTAAGCAACGTCGGGCCCGGTCAGTACTTGGATGGAGACCGCCTGGGAATACCGGGTGCCGTAGACTTTTATTTTGGTTGAAGAGCAGGTATCAATAGTTTAAACATAAAACAATTGCTATGATATTCGTCTACGGCCACACTACGTTGAATACACCGGTTCTCGTCCGATCACCGAAGTTAAGCAACGTCGGGCCCGGTCAGTACTTGGATGGGAGACCGCCTGGGAATACCGGGTGCCGTAGACTTTTATTTTGGTTGAAGAGCAGGTATCAATAGTTTAAACTTAAAACAATTGCTATGATATTCGTCTACGGCCACACTACGTTGAATACACCGGTTCTCGTCCGATCACCGAAGTTAAGCAACGTCGGGCCCGGTCAGTACTTGGATGGGAGACCGCCTGGGAATACCGGGTGCCGTAGACTTTTATTTTGGTTGAAGAGCAGGTATCAATAGTTTAAACATAAAACAATTGCTATGATATTCGTCTACGGCCACACTACGTTGAATACACCGGTTCTCGTCCGATCACCGAAGTTAAGCAACGTCGGGCCCGGTCAGTACTTGGATGGGAGACCGCCTGGGAATACCGGGTGCCGTAGACTTTTATTTTGGTTGAAGAGCAGGTATCAATAGTTTAAACATGAAACAATTGCTATGATATTCGTCTACGGCCACACTACGTTGAATACACCGGTTCTCGTCCGATCACCGAAGTTAAGCAACGTCGGGCCCGGTCAGTACTTGGATGGGAGACCGCCTGGGAATACCGGGTGCCGTAGACTTTTATTTTGGTTGAAGAGCAGGTATCAATAGTTTAAACTTAAAACAATTGCTATGATATTCGTCTACGGCCACACTACGTTGAATACACCGGTTCTCGTCCGATCACCGAAGTTAAGCAACGTCAGGCCCGGTCAGTACTTGGATGGGAGACCGCCTGGGAATACCGGGTGCCGTAGACTTTTATTTTGGTTGAAGAGCAGGTATCAATAGTTTAAACATAAAACAATTGCCATGATATTCGTCTACGGCCACACTACGTTGAATACACCGGTTCTCGTCCGATCACCGAAGTTAAGCAACGTCGGGCCCGGTCAGTACTTGGATGGGAGACCGCCTGGGAATACCGGGTGCCGTAGACTTTTATTTTGGTTGAAGAGCAGGTATCAATAGTTTAAACATAAAACAATTGCTATGATATTCGTCTACGGCCACACTACGTTGAATACACCGGTTCTCGTCCGATCACCGAAGTTAAGCAACGTCGGGCCCGGTCAGTACTTGGATGGGAGACCGCCTGGGAATACCGGGTGCCGTAGACTTTTATTTTGGTTGAAGAGCAGGTATCAATAGTTTAAACTAAAAACAATTGCTATGATATTCGTCTACGGCCACACTACGTTGAATACACCGGTTCTCGTCCGATCACCGAAGTTAAGCAACGTCGGGCCGGTCAGTACTTGGATGGGACCGCCTGGGAATACCGGGTGCCGTAGACTTTTATTTTGGTTGAAGAGCAGGTATCAATAGTTTAAACATAAAACAATTGCCATGATATTCGTCTACGGCCACACTACGTTGAATACACCGGTTCTCGTCCGATCACCGAAGTTAAGCAACGTCGGGCCCGGTCAGTACTTGGATGGGAGACCGCTGGGAATACCGGGTGCCGTAGACTTTTATTTTGGTTGAAGAGCAGGTATCAATAGTTTAAATTTAAAACAATTGCTATGATATTCGTCTACGGCCACACTACGTTGAATACACCGGTTCTCGTCCGATCACCGAAGTTAAGCAACGTCGGGCCCGGTCAGTACTTGGATGGGAGACCGCCTGGGAATACCGGGTGCCGTAGACTTTTATTTTGGTTGAAGAGCAGGTATCAATAGTTTAAACATGAAACAATTGCTATGATATTCGTCTACGGCCACACTACGTTGAATACACCGGTTCTCGTCCGATCACCGAAGTTAAGCAACGTCGGGCCGGTCAGTACTTGGATGGGAGACCGCCTGGGAATACCGGGTGCCGTAGACTTTTATTTTGGTTGAAGAGCAGGTATCAATAGTTTAAACATAAAACAATTGCTATGATATTCGTCTACGGCCACACTACGTTGAATACACCGGTTCTCGTCCGATCACCGAAGTTAAGCAACGTCGGGCCCGGTCAGTACTTGGATGGGAGACCGCCTGGGAATACCGGGTGCCGTAGACTTTTATTTTGGTTGAAGAGAAGGTATCAATAGTTTAAACATAAAACAATTGCTACTGTATTCGTCTACGGCCACACTACGTTGAATACACCGGTTCTCGTCCGATCACCGAAGTTAAGCAACGTCGGGCCCGGTCAGTACTTGGATGGGAGACCGCCTGGGAATACCGGTGCCGTAGACTTTTATTTTGGTTGAAGAGCAGGTATCAATAGTTTAAACATGACAATTGCTATGATATTCGTCTACGGCCACACTACGTTGAATACACCGGTTCTCTTCCGATCACCGAAGTTAAGCAACGTCGGGCCCGGTCAGTACTTGGATGGGGAGACCGCCTGGGAATACCGGGTGCCGTAGACTTTTATTTTGGTTGAAGAGCATAATAGTTTAAACATGAAACAATTGCTATGATATTCGTCTACGGCCACACTACGTTGAATACACCGGTTCTCGTCCGATCACCGAAGTTAAGCAACGTCGGTCCGGTCAGTACTTGGAGGGGAGACCGCCTGGGAATACCGGGTGCCGTAGACTTTTATTTTGGTTGAAGAGCAGGTATCAATAGTTTAAACATAAAACAATTGCCATGATATTCGTCTACGGCCACACTACGTTGAATACACCGGTTCTCGTCCGATCACCGAAGTTAAGCAACGTCGGGCCCGGTCAGTACTTGGATGGGAGACCGCCTGGGAATACCGGGTGCCGTAGACTTTTATTTTGGTTGAAGAGCAGGTATCAATAGTTTAAACATAAAACAATTGCTATGATATTCGTCTACGGCCACACTACGTTGAATACACCGGTTCTCGTCCGATCACCGAAGTTAAGCAACGTCGGGCCCGGTCAGTACTTGGATGGGAGACCGCCTGGGAATACCGGGTGCCGTAGACTTTTATTTTGGTTGAAGAGCAGGTATCAATAGTTTAAACTTAAAACAATTGCTATGATATTCGTCTACGGCCACACTACGTTGAATACACCGGTTCTCGTCCGATCACCGAAGTTAAGCAACGTCGGGCCCGGTCAGTACTTGGATGGGAGACCGCCTGGGAATACCGGGTGCCGTAGACTTTTATTTTGGTTGAAGAGCAGGTATCAATAGTTTAAACATAAAACAATTGCTATGATATTCGTCTACGGCCACACTACGTTGAATACACCGGTTCTCGTCCGATCACCGAAGTTAAGCAACGTCGAGATCGGTCAGTACTTGGATGGGAGACCGCCTGGGAATACTCGATGCCGTAGACTTTTATTTTGGTTGAAGAGCAGGTATCAATAGTATAAACATTAAACAATTGCTATGATATGCGTCTACCGCCACTACGTTGAATACACCGGTTCTCGACCGATCACCGAAGTTAAGCAACGTCGGGCCCGGTCAGTACTTGGATGGGGGCCGCCTGGGAATACCGGGTGCCGTAGACTTTTATTTTGGTTGAAGAGCAGGTATCAATAGTTTAAACATAAAACAATTGCTATGATATTCGTCTACGGCCACACTACGTTGAATACACCGGTTCTCGTCCGATCACCGAAGTTAAGCAACGTCGGGCCCGGTCAGTACTTGGATGGGAGACCGCCTGGGAATACCGGGTGCCGTAGACTTTTATTTTGGTTGAAGAGCAGGTATCAATAGTTTAAACATAAAACAATTGCTATGATATTCGTCTACGGCCACACTACGTTGAATACACCGGTTCTCGTCCGATCACCGAAGTTAAGCAACGTCGGGCCCGGTCAGTACTTGGATGGGAGACCGCCTGGGAATACCGGGTGCCGTAGACTTTTATTTTGGTTGAAGAGCAGGTATCAATAGTTTAAACATAAAACAATTGCTATGATATTCGTCTACGGCCACACTACGTTGAATACACCGGTTCTCGTCCGATCACCGAAGTTAAGCAACGTCGGGCCCGGTCAGTACTTGGATGGGAGACCGCCTGGGAATACCGGGTGCCGTAGACTTTTATTTTGGTTGAAGAGCAGGTATCAATAGTTTAAACATGAAACAATTGCTATGATATTCGTCTACGGCCACACTACGTTGAATACACCGGTTCTCGTCCGATCACCGAAGTTAAGCAACGTCGGGCGGTCAGTACTTGGATGGGAGACCGCGCGGGAATACCGGCTGCCGTAGACTTTTATTTTGGTTGAAGAGCAGGTATCAATAGTTTAAACATAAAACAATTGCTATGATATTCGTCTACGGCCACACTACGTTGAATACACCGGTTCTCGTCCGATCACCGAAGTTAAGCAACGTCGGTGCCGGTCAGTACTTGGATGGGAGACCGCCTGGGAATACCGGGTGCCGTAGACTTTTATTTTGGTTGAAGAGCAGGTATCAATAGTTTAAACATAAAACAATTGCTATGATATTCGTCTACGGCCACACTACGTTGAATACACCGGTTCTCGTCCGATCACCGAAGTTAAGCAACGTCGGGCCCGGTCAGTACTTGGATGGGAGACCGCCTGGGAATACCGGGTGCCGTAGACTTTTATTTTGGTTGAAGAGCAGGTATCAATAGTTTAAACTTAAAACAATTGCTATGATATTCGTCTACGGCCACACTACGTTGAATACACCGGTTCTCGTCCGATCACCGAAGTTAAGCAACGTCGGGCCCGGTCAGTACTTGGATGGGGGACCGCCTGGGAATACCGGGTGCCGTAGACTTTTATTTTGGTTGAAGAGCAGGTATCAATAGTTTAAACATAAAACAATTGCTATGATATTCGTCTACGGCCACACTACGTTGAATACACCGGTTCTCGTCCGATCACCGAAGTTAAGCAACGTCGGGCGGTCAGTACTTGGATGGGAGACCGCCTGGGAATACCGGGTGCCGTAGACTTTTATTTTGGTTGAAGAGCAGGTATCAATAGTTTAAACATAAAACAATTGCCATGATATTCGTCTACGGCCACACTACGTTGAATACACCGGTTCTCGTCCGATCACCGAAGTTAAGCAACGTCGGGCCCGGTCAGTACTTGGATGGGAGACCGCCTGGGAATACTGGATGCCGTAGACTTTTATTTTGGTTGAAGAGCAGGTATCAATAGTTTAAACATAAAACAATTGCTATGATATTCGTCTACGGCCACACTACGTTGAATACACCGGTTCTCGTCCGATCACCGAAGTTAAGCAACGTCGGGCCCGGTCAGTACTTGGATGAGAGACCCCTTGGGAATACCGGGTGCCGTAGACTTTTATTTTGGTTGAAGAGCAGGTATCAATAGTTTAAACTTAAAACAATTGCTATGATATTCGTCTACAGCCACACTACGTTGAATACACCGGTTCTCGTCCGATCACCGAAGTTAAGCAACGTCGGGCCCGGTCAGTACTTGGATGGGAGACCGCCTGGGAATACCGGGTGCCGTAGACTTTTATTTTGGTTGAAGAGCAGGTATCAATAGTTTAAACATGAAACAATTGACTTGATTTTCGTCTACGGCCACACTACGTTGAATACACCGGTTCTCGTCCGATCACCGAAGTTAAGCAACGTCGGGCCCGGTCAGTACTTGGATGGGAGACCGCCTGGGAATACCGGGTGCCGTAGACTTTTATTTTGGTTGAAGAGCAGGTATCAATAGTTTAAACATGAAACAATTGCTATGATATTCGTCTACGGCCACACTACGTTGAATACACCGGTTCTCGTCCGATCACCGAAGTTAAGCAACGTCGGGCCGGTCAGTACTTGGATGGGAGACCGCCTGGGAATACCGGGTGCCGTAGACTTTTATTTTGGTTGAAGAGCAGGTATCAATAGTTTAAACTTAAAACAATTGCTATGATATTCGTCTACGGCCACACTACGTTGAATACACCGGTTCTCGTCCGATCACCGAAGTTAAG